>OX451739.1:141283958-141341458 GCA_948472305.1 Vicia faba
CGTCAAATAAACAACAACAACAACGTTAAATAAACAACAACAACGTCAAATAAACAACAACAACAACAACAACAACAACAACGTCAAATAAACAACAACAACAACAATGTCAACAACAACAACAACCTCAAATAAACAACAACAACAACGTCAAGTAAACAACAACAACAACAACAACGTCAAATAAACAACAACAACAATGTCAAATAAACAACAACAACAACAACAACAACACCGTCAACAACAACATCAATGTCAAATAAACAACAACAACAACAACGTCAAATAAACAACAACAACAACTATGTCAACAACAACAACAACGTCAAATAAACAACAATAACAACGTCAAGTAAACAACAACAACAACAACAACAACGTCAAATAAACAACAACAACAATGTCAAATAAACAACAACAACAACAACACCGTCAACAACAACAACAATGTCAAATAAACAACAACAACAACAACGTCAAATAAACAACAACAACAACTATGTCAACAACAACAACAACGTCAAATAAACAACAACAACAACAACGTCAAGTAAACAACAACAACAACAACAACAACAACGTCACATAAACAACAACAACAACAACGTCAAATAAACAACAACAACAACAACAACAACGTCAAATAAATAACAACAACAGCAACAACGTCAACAACAACAACGTCAAATAAACAACAACCACAACAACGTCAACAACAACAACAACGTCAAATAAATAACAACAACAACAACGTCAAATAAACAATAACAATAATAACAACAATGTCAAATAAACAACAACAACAACAACGTCAAATAAACAACAACAACAACAACATAAAAGAACGTCAAATAAACAACAACAACAACGTCAAATAAACAACAACAACAACAACAACAACAACAACGTCAAATAAACAACAACAACAACAACGTCAAATAAACAACAACAACAATGTCAAATAAACAAAAACAAAAACAACAACAACATCAACAACAACAAAAACGTCAAATAAACAACAACAACAACAACATCAACAACAACAACTACGTCAAATAAACAACAACAACAACGTCAAATAAACAATAACAACAACAACAACGTCAACAACAACAACGTCAAATAAACAACAACAACAACGTCAAATAAACGACAACAACGTCAAATAAACAACAACAACAACAATGTCAAATAAACAACAACAACGTCAACAACAACAACAACAATGTCAAATAAACAACAACAACAACACCGTCAACAACAACAACAACGTCAAATAAACAACAACAACAACGTCAAATAAACAACAACGTCAACAACAACAACAACGTGAAATAAACAACAACAACTATGTCAACAACAACAACAACATCAAATAAACAACAACAACAACGTCAACAACAACAACAACGTCAAACAAACAACAACAACAACAACAACAACACCATCAAATAAACAACAAAAACAACGTCAAATAAACAACAACAACAACAGCGTCAAATAAACAACAACAATAATGTCAAATAAACAACAACAACAACAACAATAATGTCAACAACAACAACAACAACAACGTCAAATAAACAACAACAACAACAACAACTATGTCAACAACAACAACAACGTCAAATAAATAACAACAACAACAACATCAACAACAACAACAACAACGTCAAATAAACAACAACAACAACAACAACAACGTCAAATAAACAACAACAACAACACCGTCAAATAAACAACAACAACAGCAACGTCAAATAAACAACAACGTCAAATAAACAACATCAAAAACAACATCAATAACAACAACAACGTCAAATAAACAACAACAACAACAACGTCAACTACAACAACAACAACGTCAAATAAACAACAACAACAACAACATCAAATAAACAATAACGACAACAACAACAACAATGTCAAATAAACAACAACAACAACGTCAAATAAGCAACAACAACAACAACGTCAATAATAACAACAACGTCAAATAAACAACAACAACAACAACCACGTCAAATAAACAACAACAACGTCAAATAAACAACAACAACAACAATAACAACAATAACAACAACAACAACGTCAAATAAACAACAACAACAACAACAACGTCAATTAAACAACAACAACAACGTCAAATAAACAACAACAAAAACAACATCAACAACAACAAAAACGTCAAATAAACAACAACATCAACAACAACAACTACGTCAAATAAACAACAACAACAACAACAACAATGTCAAATGAACAACAACAACAACAACAACGTCAACAACAACAACAATGTCAAATAAATAACAACAACGTCAAATAAAAAAACAACAACAACGTCAACAACAACAACAACGTCAAATAAACAACAACGTCAACAACAACGACAAATAAATAACAACAACAACTAAGTCAACAACAACAACAATAACAACGTCAAATAAACAACAACAACAACGTCAAATAAACAACAACAACAACAACAACGTCAACAACAACAACAACAATGTCAAATAAACAACAACAATAACGTCAACAACAACAACAACAATGTCAAATAAACAACAACAACAACGTCAAATAAACAACAACAGTAACAACGTCAACAACAACAACAACGTCAAATAAACAACAACAACTATGTCAACAACAACAATAACGTCAAATAAACAACAACAACAACAACAACGTCAACAACAACGTCAAATAAACAACAACAACAACGTCAAATAAACAACAACAACAACAACATCAAATAAACAACAACAACAACAATGTCAAATAAACAACAACAAAAACAACGTCAACAACAACAACAACGACAAATAAACAACAACAACAACAACAACAACGTCAACAACAACAACAACGTCAAATAAACAACAACAACAACAACGTCAACAACAACAACAACGTCAAATAAACAACAACAACAACGTCAAATAAACAATAACAACAACAACAACAATGTCAAATAAACAACAACAACAACGTCAAATAAACAACAACAACAACGTCAACAACAACAACAACGTCAAATAAACAACAACAACTATGTCAACAATAACAACAACGTCAAATAAACAACAACAACAACAACAACGTCAAATAAACAATAACAACAACAACAACAATGTCAAATAAACAACAACAACAACGTCAAATAAACAACAACAACAACGTCAACAACAACAACAACGTCAAATAAACAACAACAACAACGTCAAATAAACAACAACAACAACGTCAAATAAACAATAACAATAACAACAACAATGTCAAATAAACAACAACAACAACGTCAAATAAACAACAACAACAACAACAACGTCAACAACAACAACAACGACGAATAAACAACAACAACAACGTCAACAACAACAACAACGTCAAATAAACAACAACAACTATGTGAACAACAACAAAAACGTCAAATAAACAACAACATCAACAACGTCAACAACAACAACGTCAAATAAACAACAACAACGTCAAATAAACAACAATAACAACAACACCGTCAAATAAACAACAACAACAACAACAACATCAAATAAACAACAACAATAACAATGTCAAATAAACAACAACAAAAACAACGTCAACAACAACAACTACGTCAAATAAACAACAACAACAACAACAACAACGTCAACAACAACAACAACAACAATGTCAAATAAACAACAACAATAACGTCAACAACAACAACAACAATGTCAAATAAACAACAACAACAACGTCAAATAAACAACAACAGTAACAACGTCAACAACAACAACAACGTCAAATAAACAACAACAACTATGTCAACAACAACAACAACGTCAAATAAACAACAACAACAACAACAACAACGTCAACAACAACGTCAACAACAACGTCAAATAAACAACAACAACAACGTCAAATAAACAACAACAACAACAACATCAAATAAACAACAACAACAACAATGTCAAATAAACAACAACAAAAACAACGTCAACAACAACAACAACGACAAATAAACAACAACAACAACAACAACATCAACAACAACAACAACGTCAAATAAACAACAACAACAACAACGTCAACAACAACAACAACGTCAAATAAACAACAACAACAACGTCAAATAAACAATAACAACAACAACAACAATGTCAAATAAACAACAACAACAACGTCAAATAAACAACAACAACAACGTCAACAACAACAACAACAACGTCAAATAAACAACAACAACTATGTCAACAATAACAACAACGTCAAATAAACAACAATAACAACGTCAAATAAACAATAACAACAACAACAACAATGTCAAATAAACAACAACAACAACGTCAAATAAACAACAACAACAACAACGTCAACAACAACAACAACGTCAAATAAACATCAACAACAACGTCAAATAAACAATAACAACAACAACAACAATGTCAAATAAACAACAACAACAACGTCAAATAAACAACAACAACAACAACGTCAACAACAACAACAACGTCGAATAAACAACAACAACAACAACGTCAACAACAACAACAATGTCAAATAAACAACAACAACTATGTGAACAACAACAAAAACGTCAAATAAACAACAACATCAACAACGTCAACAACAACAACGTCAAATAAACAACAACAACGTCAAATAAACAACAATAACAACAACACCGTCAAATAAACAACAACAACAACAGCAACATCAAATAAACAACAACAACAACAATGTCAAATAAACAACAACAAAAACAACATCAACAACAACAACAACGTCAAATAAACAACAACAACAACAACGTCAACAACAACAACGTCAAATAAACAACAACAACAACAACGTCAACAACAACAACAACGTCAAATAAACAATAACAACAACGTCAAATAAACAATAACAACAACAACAACAATGTCAAATAAACAATAAAACCAACGTCAAATAAATAACAACAACAACAACGTCAACAACAACAACAACAACAATGTCAAATAAACAACAACAACAACAACGTCAAATAAACAACAACAACAACAACGTCAAATAAACAACAACAACAACAACAATAACAACAACAACAACAACGTCAAATAAACAACAACAACAACAACAACGTCAAATAAACAAAAACAAAAACAACAACAACATCAACAACAACAAAAACGTCAAATAAACAACAACAACAACAACGTCAACAACAACAACTACGTCAAATAAACAACATCAAATAAACAATAACAACAACAACGTCAACAATAACAACATCAAATAAACAACAACAACAACGTCAACAACAACAACAACGTCAAATAAACAACAACAACATTTAAGTCAACAACAACAACAACAACGTCAACTAAACAACAACGTCAAATAAACAACAACAACAACGTTAAATAAGCAACAACAACAACAACGTCAATAATAACAACAACGTCAAATAAACAACAACAACAACAACCACGTCAAATAAACAACAACAACGTCAAATAAACAACAACAACAACAATAACAACAATAACAACAACAACAACGTCAAATAAACAACAACAACAACAACAACGTCAATTAAACAACAACAACAACGTCAAATAAACAACAACAAAAACAACATCAACAACAACAAAAACGTCAAATAAACAACAACAACAACATCAACAACAACAACTACGTCAAATAAACAACAACAACAACAACAACAACAACAATGTCAAATAAACAACAACAACAACAACAACGTCAACAACAACAACAATGTCAAATAAATAACAACAACGTCAAATAAAAAAACAACAACAACGTCAACAACAACAACAACGTCAAATAAACAACAACAACAACGTCAAATAAACAACAACGTCAAATAAATAACAACAACAACTAAGTCAACAACAACAACAATAACAACGTCAAATAAACAACAACAACAACAACAACAACAACAACGTCAAATAAACAACAACAACAACAACAACAACGTCAACAACAACAACAACAACAATGTCAAATAAACAACAACAATAACGTCAACAACAACAACAACAATGTCAAATAAACAACAACAACAACGTCAAATAAACAACAACAGTAACAACGTCAACAACAACAACAACGTCAAATAAACAGCAACAACTATGTCAACAACAACAACAACGTCAAATAAACAACAACAACAACAACAACGTCAACAACAACGTCAAATAAACAACAACAACAACGTCAAATAAACAACAACAACAACAACATCAAATAAACAACAACAACAACAATGTCAAATAAACAACAACAAAAACAACGTCAACAAAACAACAACGACAAATAAACAACAACAACAACAACAACGTCAACAACAACAACAACGTCAAATAAACAACAACAACAACAACGTCAACAACAACAACAACGTCAAATAAACAACAACAACAACGTCAAATAAACAATAACAACAACAACAACAATGTCAAATAAACAACAACAACAACGTCAAATAAACAACAACAACAACGTCAACAACAACAACAACGTCAAATAAACAACAACAACTATGTCAACAATAACAACAACGTCAAATAAACAACAACAACAACGTCAAATAAACAATAACAACAACAACAACAATGTCAAATAAACAACAACAACAACGTCAAATAAACAACAACAACAACGTCAACAACAACAACAACGTCAAATAAACAACAACAACAACAACGTCAAATAAACAATAACAACAACAACAACAATGTCAAATAAACAACAACAACAACGTCAAATAAACAACAACAACAACAACGTCAACAACAACAACAACGTCGAATAAACAACAACAACAACAACGTCAACAACAACAACAATGTCAAATAAACAACAACAACTATGTGAACAACAACAAAAACGTCAAATAAACAACAACATCAACAACGTCAACAACAACAACGTCAAATAAACAACAACAACGTCAAATAAACAACAATAACAACAACACCGTCAAATAAACAACAACAACAACAGCAACATCAAATAAACAACAACAACAACAATGTCAAATAAACAACAACAAAAACAACATCAACAACAACAACAACGTCAAATAAACAACAACAACAACAACGTCAACAACAACAACGTCAAATAAACAACAACAACAACAACGTCAACAACAACAACAACGTCAAATAAACAATAACAACAACGTCAAATAAACAATAACAACAACAACAACAATGTCAAATAAACAATAAAACCAACGTCAAATAAATAACAACAACAACAACGTCAACAACAACAACAACAACAATGTCAAATAAACAACAACAACAACAACGTCAAATAAACAACAACAACAACAACGTCAAATAAACAACAACAACAACAACAATAACAACAACAACAACAACGTCAAATAAACAACAACAACAACAACAACGTCAAATAAACAAAAACAAAAACAACAACAACATCAACAACAACAAAAACGTCAAATAAACAACAACAACAACAACGTCAACAACAACAACTACGTCAAATAAACAACATCAAATAAACAATAACAACAACAACGTCAACAATAACAACATCAAATAAACAACAACAACAACGTCAACAACAACAACAACGTCAAATAAACAACAACAACATTTAAGTCAACAACAACAACAACAACGTCAACTAAACAACAACGTCAAATAAACAACAACAACAACGTTAAATAAGCAACAACAACAACAACGTCAATAATAACAACAACGTCAAATAAACAACAACAACAACCACGTCAAATAAACAACAACAACGTCAAATAAACAACAACAACAACAATAACAACAATAACAACAACAACAACGTCAAATAAACAACAACAACAACAACAACGTCAATTAAACAACAACAACAACGTCAAATAAACAACAACAAAAACAACATCAACAACAACAAAAACGTCAAATAAACAACAACAACAACATCAACAACAACAACTACGTCAAATAAACAACAACAACAACAACAACAACAACAATGTCAAATAAACAACAACAACAACAACAACGTCAACAACAACAACAATGTCAAATAAATAACAACAACGTCAAATAAAAAAACAACAACAACGTCAACAACAACAACAACGTCAAATAAACAACAACAACAACGTCAAATAAACAACAACGTCAAATAAATAACAACAACAACTAAGTCAACAACAACAACAATAACAACGTCAAATAAACAACAACAACAACAACAACAACAACAACGTCAAATAAACAACAACAACAACAACAACGTCAACAACAACAACAACAACAATGTCAAATAAACAACAACAATAACGTCAACAACAACAACAACAATGTCAAATAAACAACAACAACAACGTCAAATAAACAACAACAGTAACAACGTCAACAACAACAACAACGTCAAATAAACAGCAACAACTATGTCAACAACAACAACAACGTCAAATAAACAACAACAACAACAACAACGTCAACAACAACGTCAAATAAACAACAACAACAACGTCAAATAAACAACAACAACAACAACATCAAATAAACAACAACAACAACAATGTCAAATAAACAACAACAAAAACAACGTCAACAAAACAACAACGACAAATAAACAACAACAACAACAACAACGTCAACAACAACAACAACGTCAAATAAACAACAACAACAACAACGTCAACAACAACAACAACGTCAAATAAACAACAACAACAACGTCAAATAAACAATAACAACAACAACAACAATGTCAAATAAACAACAACAACAACGTCAAATAAACAACAACAACAACGTCAACAACAACAACAACGTCAAATAAACAACAACAACTATGTCAACAATAACAACAACGTCAAATAAACAACAACAACAACGTCAAATAAACAATAACAACAACAACAACAATGTCAAATAAACAACAACAACAACGTCAAATAAACAACAACAACAACGTCAACAACAACAACAACGTCAAATAAACAACAACAACAACAACGTCAAATAAACAATAACAACAACAACAACAATGTCAAATAAACAACAACAACAACGTCAAATAAACAACAACAACAACAACGTCAACAACAACAACAACGTCGAATAAACAACAACAACAACAACGTCAACAACAACAACAATGTCAAATAAACAACAACAACTATGTGAACAACAACAAAAACGTCAAATAAACAACAACATCAACAACGTCAACAACAACAACGTCAAATAAACAACAACAACGTCAAATAAACAACAATAACAACAACACCGTCAAATAAACAACAACAACAACAGCAACATCAAATAAACAACAACAACAACAATGTCAAATAAACAACAACAAAAACAACGTCAACAACAACAACTACGTCAAATAAACAACAACAACAACAACAACGTCAACAACAACAACGTCAAATAAACAACAATAACAACAACGTCAACAACAACAACAACGTCAAATAAACAATAACAACAACGTCAAATAAACAATAACAACAACAACAACAATGTCAAATAAACAATAAAACCAACGTCAAATAAATAACAACAACAACAACGTCAACAACAACAACAACAACAATGTCAAATAAACAACAACAACAACAACGTCAAATAAACAACAACAACAACAACGTCAAATAAACAACAACAACAACAACAATAACAACAACAACAACAACGTCAAATAAACAACAACAACAACAACGTCAAATAAACAAAAACAAAAACAACAACAACATCAACAACAACAAAAACGTCAAATAAACAACAATAACAACAACGTCAACAACAACAACTACGTCAAATAAACAACATCAAATAAACAATAACAACAACAACAACGTCAACAATAACAACATCAAATAAACAACAACAACAACAACAACAACGTCAAATAAACAACAACAACATTTAAGTCAACAACAACAACAACAACGTCAACTAAACAACAACAACAACAACGTCAAATAAACAACAACAACAACAACAACAACAACAATGTCAAATAAATAACAATAACAATGTCAACAACATCAACAATGTCAAATAAACAACAACAACAACGTCAAATAAACAACAACAACAACAACAACAACAACAACGTCAACAACAACAACAATGTCAAATAAACAACAACAACTATGTCAACAACAACAACAACGTCAAATAAACAACAACAACAACAACGTCAACAACAACAACGTCAAATAAACAACAACAACAACAACGTCAAATAAACAACAACAACAACACCGTCAAATAAACAACAACAACAACAACGTCAAATAAACAACAACAAAAACAATGTCAACAACAACAACAACGTCAAATAAACAACAACAACGTCAACAACAACAACAACAACGTCAAATAAACAATAACAACAACGTCAAATAAACAATAACAACAACAACAACAATGTCAAATAAACAACAACAACAACGTCATATAAACAACAACAACAACAACAACGTCAACAACCACAACAATGTCAAATAAACCACAACAACAACAACGTCAAATAAACAACAACAACAATAACAACGTCAAATAAACAACAACAACAACAATAATAATAACAACAACAACAACGTCAAATAAACAACAACAACAATAACAACAACGTCAATTAAACAACAACAACAACGTCAAATAAACAATAACAAAAAAAACAACAACATCAACAACAACAAAAACGTCAAATAAACAACAACAACAACAACAACAACGTCAACAACAACAACTACGTCAAATAAACAACAACAACATTAACGTCAAATAAACAATAACAACAACAACAACGTCAACAACAATAACGTCAAATAAACAACAACAACAACGTCAAATAAACAACAACAACGTCAAATAAACAACAACAACGTCAAATAAACAACAACAACAACAACGTCAAATAAACAACAACAACAACGTCAACAACAACAATAATGTCAAATAAACAACAACAACAACACCGTCAACAACAACAACAATGTCAAATAAACAACAACAACAACAACAACAACGTCAAATAAACAACAACAACGTCAAATAAACAACAACAACAACAACAACGTCAAGTAAATAACAACAACAACAACAACAACGTCAAATAAACAACAACAACAATGTCAAATAAACAACAACAACAACACCGTCAACATCAACAACAATGTCAAATAAACAACAACAACAACGTCAAATAAACAACAACAACAACTATGTCAACAACAATAACAACAATGTCAAATAAACAACAACAACAACGTCAAATAAACAACAACAAAAACAACGTCAACAACAACAACAACGTCAAATAAACAACAACAACAACAACAACAACGTCAACAACAACAACAACAACGTCAAATAAACAACAACAACAACGTCAAATAAACAATAACAACAACAACAACAATGTCAAATAAACAACAACAACAACGTCATATAAACAACAACAACAACAACAACGTCAACAACAACAACAATGTCAAATAAACAACAACAACAACAACGTCAAATAAACAACAACAACAACAACAACGTCAAATAAACAACAACAACAACAATAATAACAACAACAACAACAACGACGTCAAATAAACAACAACAACAACAACGTCAATTAAACAACAACAACAACGTCAAATAAACAACAACAAAAAAAACAACAACATCAACAACAACAAAAACGTCAAATAAACAACAACAACAACAACGTCAACAACAACAACTACGTCAAATAAACAACAACAACAACGTTAAATAAACAACAACAACGTCAAATAAACAACAACAACAACAACAACAACAACAACGTCAAATAAACAACAACAACAACAATGTCAACAACAACAACAACCTCAAATAAACAACAACAACAACAACGTCAAGTAAACAACAACAACAACAACAACGTCAAATAAACAACAACAACAATGTCAAATAAACAACAACAACAACAACAACAACACCGTCAACAACAACATCAATGTCAAATAAACAACAACAACAACAACGTCAAATAAACAACAACAACAACTATGTCAACAACAACAACAACGTCAAATAAACAACAATAACAACGTCAAGTAAACAACAACAACAACAACAACAACAACGTCAAATAAACAACAACAACAATGTCAAATAAACAACAACAACAACAACACCGTCAACAACAACAACAATGTCAAATAAACAACAACAACAACAACGTCAAATAAACAACAACAACAACTATGTCAACAACAACAACAACGTCAAATAAACAACAACAACAACAACGTCAAGTAAACAACAACAACAACAACAACAACAACAACGTCACATAAACAACAACAACAACAACGTCAAATAAACAACAACAACAACAACAACAACGTCAAATAAATAACAACAACAGCAACAACGTCAACAACAACAACGTCAAATAAACAACAACCACAACAACGTCAACAACAACAACAACGTCAAATAAATAACAACAACAACAACGTCAAATAAACAATAACAATAATAACAACAATGTCAAATAAACAACAACAACAACAACGTCAAATAAACAACAACAACAACAACATAAAAGAACGTCAAATAAACAACAACAACAACGTCAAATAAACAACAACAACAACAACAACAACAACAACAACAACAACGTCAAATAAACAACAACAACAACAACGTCAAATAAACAACAACAACAATGTCAAATAAACAAAAACAAAAACAACAACAACATCAACAACAACAAAAACGTCAAATAAACAACAACAACAACAACATCAACAACAACAACTACGTCAAATAAACAACAACAACAACGTCAAATAAACAATAACAACAACAACAACGTCAACAACAACAACGTCAAATAAACAACAACAACAACGTCAAATAAACGACAACAACGTCAAATAAACAACAACAACAACAATGTCAAATAAACAACAACAACGTCAACAACAACAACAACAATGTCAAATAAACAACAACAACAACACCGTCAACAACAACAACAACGTCAAATAAACAACAACAACAACGTCAAATAAACAACAACGTCAACAACAACAACAACGTGAAATAAACAACAACAACTATGTCAACAACAACAACAACATCAAATAAACAACAACAACAACGTCAACAACAACAACAACGTCAAACAAACAACAACAACAACAACAACAACACCATCAAATAAACAACAAAAACAACGTCAAATAAACAACAACAACAGCGTCAAATAAACAACAACAATAATGTCAAATAAACAACAACAACAACAACAATAATGTCAACAACAACAACAACAACGTCAAATAAACAACAACAACAACAACAACTATGTCAACAACAACAACAACGTCAAATAAATAACAACAACAACAACATCAACAACAACAACAACAACGTCAAATAAACAACAACAACAACAACAACAACGTCAAATAAACAACAACAACAACACCGTCAAATAAACAACAACAACAGCAACGTCAAATAAACAACAACGTCAAATAAACAACATCAAAAACAACATCAATAACAACAACAACGTCAAATAAACAACAACAACAACAACGTCAACTACAACAACAACAACGTCAAATAAACAACAACAACAACAACATCAAATAAACAATAACGACAACAACAACAACAATGTCAAATAAACAACAACAACAACGTCAAATAAGCAACAACAACAACAACGTCAATAATAACAACAACGTCAAATAAACAACAACAACAACAACCACGTCAAATAAACAACAACAACGTCAAATAAACAACAACAACAACAATAACAACAATAACAACAACAACAACGTCAAATAAACAACAACAACAACAACAACGTCAATTAAACAACAACAACAACGTCAAATAAACAACAACAAAAACAACATCAACAACAACAAAAACGTCAAATAAACAACAACATCAACAACAACAACTACGTCAAATAAACAACAACAACAACAACAATGTCAAATGAACAACAACAACAACAACAACGTCAACAACAACAACAATGTCAAATAAATAACAACAACGTCAAATAAAAAAACAACAACAACGTCAACAACAACAACAACGTCAAATAAACAACAACGTCAACAACAACGACAAATAAATAACAACAACAACTAAGTCAACAACAACAACAATAACAACGTCAAATAAACAACAACAACAACGTCAAATAAACAACAACAACAACAACAACAACGTCAACAACAACAACAACAATGTCAAATAAACAACAACAATAACGTCAACAACAACAACAACAATGTCAAATAAACAACAACAACAACGTCAAATAAACAACAACAGTAACAACGTCAACAACAACAACAACGTCAAATAAACAACAACAACTATGTCAACAACAACAATAACGTCAAATAAACAACAACAACAACAACAACGTCAACAACAACGTCAAATAAACAACAACAACAACGTCAAATAAACAACAACAACAACAACATCAAATAAACAACAACAACAACAATGTCAAATAAACAACAACAAAAACAACGTCAACAACAACAACAACGACAAATAAACAACAACAACAACAACAACAACGTCAACAACAACAACAACGTCAAATAAACAACAACAACAACAACGTCAACAACAACAACAACGTCAAATAAACAACAACAACAACGTCAAATAAACAATAACAACAACAACAACAATGTCAAATAAACAACAACAACAACGTCAAATAAACAACAACAACAACGTCAACAACAACAACAACGTCAAATAAACAACAACAACTATGTCAACAATAACAACAACGTCAAATAAACAACAACAACAACAACAACGTCAAATAAACAATAACAACAACAACAACAATGTCAAATAAACAACAACAACAACGTCAAATAAACAACAACAACAACGTCAACAACAACAACAACGTCAAATAAACAACAACAACAACGTCAAATAAACAATAACAATAACAACAACAATGTCAAATAAACAACAACAACAACGTCAAATAAACAACAACAACAACAACAACGTCAACAACAACAACAACGACGAATAAACAACAACAACAACGTCAACAACAACAACAACGTCAAATAAACAACAACAACTATGTGAACAACAACAAAAACGTCAAATAAACAACAACATCAACAACGTCAACAACAACAACGTCAAATAAACAACAACAACGTCAAATAAACAACAATAACAACAACACCGTCAAATAAACAACAACAACAACAGCAACATCAAATAAACAACAACAATAACAATGTCAAATAAACAACAACAAAAACAACGTCAACAACAACAACTACGTCAAATAAACAACAACAACAACAACAACGTCAACAACAACAACGTCAAATAAACAACAACAATAACAACGTCAACAACAACAACAACGTCAACAACAACAACAACGTCAAATAAACAATAACAACAACGTCAAATAAACAATAACAACAACAACAACAACAATGTCAAATAAACAATAAAACCAACGTCAAATAAATAACAACAACAACAACGTCAACAACAACAACAACAACAATGTCAAATAAACAACAACAACAACAACGTCAAATAAACAACAACAACAACAACGTCAAATAAACAACAACAACAACAATAACAACAACAACAACAACAACAACGTCAAATAAACAACAACAACAACAACGTCAAATAAACAAAAACAAAAACAACAACAACATCAACAACAACAAAAACGTCAAATAAACAACAACAACAACAACGTCAACAACAACAACTACGTCAAATAAACAACATCAAATAAACAATAACAACAACAACAACGTCAACAATAACAACATCAAATAAACAACAACAACAACGTCAACAACAACAACAACGTCAAATAAACAACAACAACATTTAAGTCAACAACAACAACAACAACGTCAACTAAACAACAACAACAACGTCAAATAAACAACAACAACAACAACAATGTCAAATAAATAACAATAACAATGTCAACAACATCAACAATGTCAAATAAACAACAACAACAACGTCAAATAAACAACAACAACAACAACAACGTCAACAACAACAACAATGTCAAATAAACAACAACAACTATGTCAACAACAACAACAACGTCAAATAAACAACAACAACAACAACGTCAACAACAACAACGTTAAATAAAAAACAACAACAACAACGTCAAATAAACAACAACAACAACACCGTCGAATAAACAACAACAACAACAACGTCAAATAAACAACAACAAAAACAATGTCAACAACAACAACAACGTCAAATAAACAACAACAACAACAACGTCAACAACAACAACAACAACGTCAAATAAACAACAACAACAACGTCAAATAAACAATAACAACAACAACAACAATGTCAAATAAACAACAACAACAACGTCATATAAACAACAACAACAACAACAACGTCAACAACAACAACAATGTCAAATAAACAACAACAACAACAACAACAACAACGTCAAATAAACAACAACAACAATAACAACGTCAAATAAACAACAACAACAATAATAATAAAAACAACAACAACGTCAAATAAACAACAACAACAATAACAACAACGTCAATTAAACAACAACAACAACGTCAAATAAACAATAACAAAAAAAACAACAACATCAACAACAACAAAAACGTCAAATAAACAACAACAACAACAACGTCAACAACAACAACTACGTCAAATAAACAACAACAACATTAACGTCAAATAAACAATAACAACAACAACAACGTCAACAAAAATAACGTCAAATAAACAACAACAACAACGTCAAAAAAACAACAACAACGTCAAATAAACAACAACAACGTCAAATAAACAACAACAACAACAACGTCAAATAAACAACAACAACAACGTCAACAACAACAACAATGTCAAATAAACAACAACAACAACACCGTCAACAACAACAACAATGTCAAATAAACAACAACAAAAACAACGTCAAATAAACAACAACAACGTCAAATAAACAACAACAACAACAACGTCAAGTAAATAACAACAACAACAACAACGTCAAATAAACAACAACAACAATGTCAAATAAACAACAACAACAACAACACCGTCAACATCAACAACAATGTCAAATAAACAACAACAACAATGTCAAATAAACAACAACAACAACTATGTCAACAACAATAACAACAACGTCAAATAAACAACAACAACAACAACGTCAAGTAAACAACAACAACAAAAACAATAACAACAACGTCAAATAAACAATAACAACAACAACAACAATGTCAAATAAACAATAAAACCAACGTCAAATAAATAACAACAACAACAACGTCAACAAGAACAACAACAACGTCAAATAAACAACAACAACAACAACGTCAAATAAACAACAACAACAACAATGTCAAATAAACAACAACAATAACAACAACAATAACAACAACAACAACAACGTCAAATAAACAACAACAACAACGTCAAATAAACAAAAACAACAACAACATCAACAACAACAAAAACGTCAAATAAAAAACAACAACAACAACGTCAACAACAACAACTACGTCAAATAAACAACATCAACAACGTCAAATAAACAATAACAACAACAACGTCAACAATAACAACATCAAATAAACAACAACAACGTCAACAACAACAACAACGTCAAATAAACAACAACAACATTTAAGTCAACAACAACAACAACAACGTCAACTAAACAACAACAACAACAACGTCAAATAAACAACAACAACAACAACAACAATGTCAAATAAACAACAATAACAATGTCAACAACAACAACAATGTCAAATAAACAATAACAACAACGTCAAATAAACAACAACAACAACGTCAACAACAACAACAATGTCAAATAAAAAACAACAACTATGTCAACAACAACAACAACGTCAAATAAACAACAACAACAACAACGTCAATACCAACAATGTCAAATAAACAACAACAACAACGTCAAATAAACAACAACAACAACAACACCGTCAAATAAACAACAACAACAAAAACAACGTCAAATAAACAACAACCAAAACAATGTCAACAACAACAACAACGTCAATTAAACAACAACAACAACAACAACGTCAACAACAACAACAACAACGTCAAATAAACAACAACAACAACAACGTCAAATAAACATAACAACAATAACAACAATGTCAAATAAACAACAACAACAACGTCATATAAACAACAACAACAACGTCAACAACAACAACAATGTCAAATAAACAACAATAACAACAACAACGTCAAATAAACAACAACAACAACAACGTCAAATAAACAACAACAACAACAATAATAATAATAACAACAACAACAACGTCAAATAAACAACAACAACAATAACAACAACGTCAATTAAACAGCAACAACAACGTCAAATAAACAACAACAAAAAAACAACACCATCAACAACAACAAAAACGTCAAATAAACAACAACAACAACAACGTCAACAACAACAACTACGTCAAATAAACAACAACAACATTAACGTCAAATAAACAATAACAACAACAACAACGTCAACAACAATAACATCAAATAAACAACAACAACAACGTCAAATAAACAACAACATTGTCAAATAAACAACAACAACAACAACGTCAAATAAACAACAACAACAACAACGTCAACAACAAGAACAATGTCAAATAAACAACAACAACAACAACACCGTCAACAACAACAACAATGTCAAATAAACAACAACAACAACAACGTCAAATAAACAACAACAACAACTATGTCAACAACAACAACGTCAAATAAACAACAACAACAACAACGTCAAGTAAACAACAACAACAACAACGTCAAATAAACAACAACAACAATTTCAAATAAACAACAACAACAACACCGTCAATAACAACAACAATGTCAAATAAACAACAACAACAACAACAACGTCAAATAAACAACAACAACAACAACTATGTCAACAACAACAACAACGTCAAATAAACAACAACAACAACAACGTCAAGTAAACAACAACAACAACAACAACGTCAAATAAACAACAACAACAACGTCAAATAAACAACAACAACAACAACGTCAAATAAATAACAACAACAACAACAACGTCAATAACAACAATGTCAAATAAACAACAACCACAACAATGTCAACAACAACAACAACAACGTCAAATAAACAACAACAACAACGTCAAATAAACAATAACAATAATAACAACAATGTCAAATAAACAACAACAACAACAACGTCAAATAAACAACAACAACAACAACGTCAAATAAACAACAACAACAATGTCAAATAAACAAAAACAAAAACAACAACAACATAAACAACAACAAAAACGTCAAATAAACAACAACAACAACAACAACAACGTCAACAACAACAACTACGTCAAATAAACAACAACAACAACGTCAAATAAACAATAACAACAACAACAACGTCAACAACAACAACGTCAAATAAACAACAACAACAACATCAAATAAACAACAACAATGTCAAATAAAGAACAACAACAACAATGTCAAATAAACAACAACAACAACAACAATGTCGAATAAACAACAACAACAACACCGTCAACAACAACCACAATGTCAGATAAACAACAATAACGTCAAATAAACAACAATAACAACAACATCAACAATAACAACAACGACAAATAAACAACAACAACAACGTCAAATAAACAACAACGTCAACAACAACAACAACAACGTGAAATAAACAACAACAACTATGTCAACAACAACAACAACATCAAATAAACAACAACAACAATGTCAACAACAACAACAACGTCAAATAAATAACAACAACAACAACACCGTCAAATAAACAACAAAAACAACGTCAAATAAACAACAACAACGTCAAATAAACAACAACAACAACAATGTCAAATAAACAACAACAACAACAACAATGTCAACAACAACAACAACGTCAAATAAACAACAACAACAACAACAACAACAACTATGTCAACAACAACAACAACGTCAAATAAATAACAACAACAACAACGTCAACAATAACAACAACGTCAAATAAACAACAACAACAACAACAACGTCAAATAAACAACAACAACAACACCGTCAAATAAACAACAACAACAACAACGTCAAATAAACAACAACGTCAAATAAACAACATCAAAAACAACGTCAATAACAACAACAACGTCAAATAAACAACAACAACAACAACAACGTCAAATAAACAACAACAACGTCAATAATAACAACAACGTCAAATAAAAAACAACAACAACAACCACGTCAAATAAACAACAACAACGTCAAATAAACAACAACAACGTCAAATAAACAACAACAACGTCAAATAAACAACAACGTCAACAACAACAACAACGTCAAATAAACAACAACAACAACATTTAAGTCAACAACAACAACAACGTCAACTAAACAACAACAACAACAACGTCAAATAAACAACAACAACAACAACAATGTCAAATAAACAACAATAACAATGTCAACAACAACAACAATGTCAAATAAACAACAACAACAACGTCAAATAAACAACAACAACAACAACGTCAACAACAACAACAATGTCAAATAAACAACAACAACTATGTCAAAAACAACAACAACGTCAAATAAACAACAACAACAACGTCAAATAAACAACAACAACAACAACGTCAAATAAACAACAACAACAACAACAACGTCAAATAAACAACAACAACAACACCGTCAAATAAACAACAACAACAACAACGTCAAATAAACAACAACAAAAACAACGTCAACAACAACGTCAAATAAACAACAACAACAACAACAACGTCAACAACAACAACAACGTCAAATAAACAACAACAACAACGTCAAATAAACAATAACAACAACAACAACAATGTCAAATAAACAACAACAACAACGTCATATAAACAACAACAACAACAACGTCAACAACAACAACAATGTCAAATAAACAACAACAACAACAACGTCAAATAAACAACAACAACAACAACGTCAAATAAACAACAACAACAATAATAACAACAACAACAACAACGTCAAATAAACAACAACAACAACAACGTCAATTAAACAACAACAACAACGTCAAATAAACAACAACAAAAAAAACAACAACATCAACAACAACAAAAACGTCAAATAAACAACAACAACAACAACGTCAACAACAACAACTACGTCAAATAAACAACAACAACATTAACGTCAAATAAACAATAACATCAACAACAACGTCAACAACAACAACGTCAAATAAACAACAACAACAATGTTAAATAAAAAACAACAACGTCAAATAAACAACAACAACAACAACAACAACAACAACGTCAAATAAACAACAACAACAACAATGTCAACAACAACAACAACCTCAAATAAACAACAACAACAACGTCAAGTAAATAACAACAACAACAACAACAACGTCAAATAAACAACAACAACAATGTCAAATAAACAACAACAACAACAACAACAACACCGTCAACAACAACAACAATGTCAAATAAACAACAACAACAACAACGTCAAATAAACAACAACAACAACTATGTCAACAACAACAACAACGTCAAATAAACAACAACAACAACGTCAAGTAAACAACAACAAATACAACAACGTCAAATAAACAACAAAAACAATGTCAAATAAACAACAACAACAACACCGTCAACAACAACAACAATGTCAAATAAACAACAACAACAACGTCAAATAAACAACAACAACAACTATGTCAACAACAACAACAACGTAAAATAAACAAAAACAACAACAACGTCAAGTAAACAACAACAACAACAACAACAATAACAACAACAACAACGTCACATAAACAACAACAACAACAACAACGTCAAATAAACAACAACAACAACAACGTCAAATAAATAACAACAACAGCAACAACGTCAACAACAACAATGTCAAATAAACAACAACCACAACAACGTCAACAACAACAACGTCAAATAAACTACAACAACAACGTCAAATAAACAATAACAATAATAACAACAATGTCAAATAAACAACAACAACAACAACGTCAAATAAACAACAACAACAACAACAACGTCAATAAAAACAACAACAACGTCAAATAAACAACAACAACAACGTCAAATAAACAACAACAACAACGTCAAATAAACAACAACAACAACAACAACGTCAAATAAACAACAACAACAACAACGTCAAATAAACAACAACAACAATGTCAAATAAACAAAAACAAAAACAACAACAACATCAACAACAACAAAAACGTCAAATAAACAACAACAACATCAACAACAACAACTACGTCAAATAAACAACAACAACAACAACAACGTCAAATAAACAATAACAACAACAACAACGCCAACAACAACAACGTCAAATAAACAACAACAACAATTTCAACGTCAAATAAACAACAACAACAACAACGTCAAATAAACAACAACAACAACAACAACAACGTCAAATAAACAACAACAACAACGTCAAATAAACAGCAACAACAATGTCAAATAAACAAAAACAAAAACAACAACAACATCAACAACAACAAAAACGTCAAATAAACAACAACAACATCAACAACAACAACTACGTCAAATAAACAACAACAACAACAACGTCAAATAAACAATAACAACAACAACAACGCCAACAACAACAACGTCAAATAAACAACAACAACAACAACAACGTCAAGTAAACAACAACAACAACAACGTCAAATAAACAACAACAACAATTTCAAATAAACAACAACAACACCGTCAATAACAACAACAATGTCAAATAAACAACAACAACAACAACAACGTCAAATAAACAACAACAACAACAACTATGTCAACAACAACAACAACGTCAAATAAACAACAACAACAACAACGTCAAGTAAACAACAACAACAACAACAACAACGTCAAATAAACAACAACAACAACGTCAAATAAACAACAACAACAACAACGTCAAATAAATAACAACAACAACAACAACGTCAATAACAACAATGTCAAATAAACAACAACCACAACAATGTCAACAACAACAACAACAACGTCAAATAAACAACAACAACAACAACGTCAAATAAACAATAACAATAATAACAACAATGTCAAATAAACAACAACAACAACGTCAAATAAACAACAACAACAACAACGTCAAATAAACAACAACAACAATGTCAAATAAACAAAAACAAAAACAACAACAACATAAACAACAACAAAAACGTCAAATAAACAACAACAACAACAACAACAACGTCAACAACAACAACTACGTCAAATAAACAACAACAACAACGTCAAATAAACAATAACAACAACAACAACGTCAGCAACAACAACGTCAAATAAACAACAACAACAACATCAAATAAACAACAACAATGTCAAATAAAGAACAACAACAACAATGTCAAATAAACAACAACAACAACAACAATGTCAAATAAACAACAACAACAACACCGTCAACAACAACCACAATGTCAGATAAACAACAATAACGTCAAATAAACAACAATAACAACAACATCAACAATAACAACAACGACAAATAAACAACAACAACAACGTCAAATAAACAACAACGTCAACAACAACAACAACGTGAAATAAACAACAACAACTATGTCAACAACAACAACAACATCAAATAAACAACAACAACAATGTCAACAACAACAACAACGTCAAATAAATAACAACAACAACAACACCGTCAAATAAACAACAAAAACAACGTCAAATAAACAACAACAACAACAATGTCAAATAAACAACAACAACAACAACAATGTCAACAACAACAACAACGTCAAATAAACAACAACAACAACAACAACAACAACAACTATGTCAACAACAACAACAACGTCAAATAAATAACAACAACAACAACGTCAACAATAACAACAACGTCAAATAAACAACAACAACAACAACAACGTCAAATAAACAACAACAACAACAACACCGTCAAATAAACAACAACAACAACAACGTCAAATAAACAACAACGTCAAATAAACAACATCAAAAACAACGTCAATAACAACAACAACGTCAAATAAACAACAACAACAACAACAACAACGTCAACAACAACAACAACGTCAAATAAACAACAACAACGTCAATAATAACAACAACGTCAAATAAAAAACAACAACAACAACCACGTCATATAAACAACAACAACGTCAAATAAACAACAACAACAACGTCAAATAAACAACAACAACGTCAAATAAACAACAACGTCAACAACAACAACAACGTCAAATAAACAACAACAACAACATTTAAGTCAACAACAACAACAACGTCAACTAAACAACAACAACAACAACGTCAAATAAATAACAACAACAACAACAATGTCAAATAAACAACAATAACAATGTCAACAACAACAACAATGTCAAATAAACAACAACAACAACGTCAAATAAACAACAACAACAACAACGTCAACA
Source organism: Vicia faba (assembly GCA_948472305.1). NCBI lineage: Eukaryota > Viridiplantae > Streptophyta > Magnoliopsida > Fabales > Fabaceae > Vicia > Vicia faba. The sequence goes on from OX451739.1 coordinate 141,308,603, forward strand.
ACAACAACAATGTCAAATAAACAACAACAACTATGTCAAAAACAACAACAACGTCAAATAAACAACAACAACAACGTCAAATAAACAACAACAACAACAACGTCAAATAAACAACAACAACAACAACAACGTCAAATAAACAACAACAACAACACCGTCAAATAAACAACAACAACAACAACGTCAAATAAACAACAACAAAAACAACGTCAACAACAACAACAACGTCAAATAAACAACAACAACAACAACAACAACGTCAACAACAACAACAACGTCAAATAAACAACAACAACAACGTCAAATAAACAATAACAACAACAACAACAATGTCAAATAAACAACAACAACAACGTCATATAAACAACAACAACAACAACGTCAACAACAACAACAATGTCAAATAAACAACAACAACAACAACGTCAAATAAACCACAACAACAATAATAACAACAACAACAACAACGTCAAATAAACAACAACAACAACAACGTCAATTAAACAACAACAACAACGTCAAATAAACAAGAACAAAAAAAACAACAACATCAACAACAACAAAAACGTCAAATAAACAACAACAACAACAACAACGTCAACAACAACAACTACGTCAAATAAACAACAACAACATTAACGTCAAATAAACAATAACATCAACAACAACGTCAACAACAACAACGTCAAATAAACAACAACAACAATGTTAAATAAAAAACAACAACGTCAAATAAACAACAACAACAACAACAACGTCAAATAAACAACAACAACAACAATGTCAACAACAACAACAACCTCAAATAAACAACAACAACAACGTCAAGTAAATAACAACAACAACAACAACAACGTCAAATAAACAACAACAACAATGTCAAATAAACAACAACAACAACAACAACAACACCGTCAACAACAACAACAATGTCAAATAAACAACAACAACAACAACGTCAAATAAACAACAACAACAACTATGTCAACAACAACAACAACGTCAAATAAACAACAACAACAACGTCAAGTAAACAACAACAAATACAACAACGTCAAATAAACAACAAAAACAATGTCAAATAAACAACAACAACAACACCGTCAACAACAACAACAATGTCAAATAAACAACAACAACAACGTCAAATAAACAACAACAACAACTATGTCAACAACAACAACAACGTCAAATAAACAAAAACAACAACAACGTCAAGTAAACAACAACAACAACAACAATAACAACAACAACAACGTCACATAAACAACAACAACAACAACAACGTCAAATAAACAACAACAACAACAACGTCAAATAAATAACAACAACAGCAACAACGTCAACAACAACAATGTCAAATAAACAACAACCACAACAACGTCAACAACAACAACGTCAAATAAACTACAACAACAACGTCAAATAAACAATAACAATAATAACAACAATGTCAAATAAACAACAACAACAACAACGTCAAATAAACAACAACAACAACAACAACAACGTCAATAAAAACAACAACAACGTCAAATAAACAACAACAACAACGTTAAATAAACAACAACAACAACGTCAAATAAACAACAACAACAACAACAACAACAACGTCAAATAAACAACAACAACAACAACGTCAAATAAACAACAACAACAATGTCAAATAAACAAAAACAAAAACAACAACAACATCAACAACAACAAAAACGTCAAATAAACAACAACAACATCAACAACAACAACTACGTCAAATAAACAACAACAACAACAACGTCAAATAAACAATAACAACAACAACAACGCCAACAACAACAACGTCAAATAAACAACAACAACAATTTCAACGTCAAATAAACAACAACAACAACAACGTCAAATAAACAACAACAACAACAACAACAACAACGTCAAATAAACAACAACAACAACAACGTCAAATAAACAACAACAACAATGTCAAATAAACAAAAACAAAAACAACAACAACATCAACAACAACAAAAACGTCAAATAAACAACAACAACATCAACAACAACAACTACGTCAAATAAACAACAACAACAACAACGTCAAATAAACAATAACAACAACAACAACGCCAACAACAACAACGTCAAATAAACAACAACAACAACAACAACGTCAAGTAAACAACAACAACAACAACGTCAAATAAACAACAACAACAATTTCAAATAAACAACAACAACACCGTCAATAACAACAACAATGTCAAATAAACAACAACAACAACAACAACGTCAAATAAACAACAACAACAACAACTATGTCAACAACAACAACAACGTCAAATAAACAACAACAACAACAACGTCAAGTAAACAACAACAACAACAACAACAACAACGTCAAATAAACAACAACAACAACGTCAAATAAACAACAACAACAACAACGTCAAATAAATAACAACAACAACAACAACGTCAATAACAACAATGTCAAATAAACAACAACCACAACAATGTCAACAACAACAACAACAACAACGTCAAATAAACAACAACAACAACAACGTCAAATAAACAATAACAATAATAACAACAATGTCAAATAAACAACAACAACAACGTCAAATAAACAACAACAACAACAACGTCAAATAAACAACAACAACAATGTCAAATAAACAAAAACAAAAACAACAACAACATAAACAACAACAAAAACGTCAAATAAACAACAACAACAACAACAACAACGTCAACAACAACAACTACGTCAAATAAACAACAACAACAACGTCAAATAAACAATAACAACAACAACAACGTCAGCAACAACAACGTCAAATAAACAACAACAACAACATCAAATAAACAACAACAATGTCAAATAAAGAACAACAACAACAATGTCAAATAAACAACAACAACAACAACAATGTCAAATAAACAACAACAACAACACCGTCAACAACAACCACAATGTCAGATAAACAACAATAACGTCAAATAAACAACAATAACAACAACATCAACAATAACAACAACGACAAATAAACAACAACAACAACGTCAAATAAACAACAACGTCAACAACAACAACAACGTGAAATAAACAACAACAACTATGTCAACAACAACAACAACATCAAATAAACAACAACAACAATGTCAACAACAACAACAACGTCAAATAAATAACAACAACAACAACACCGTCAAATAAACAACAAAAACAACGTCAAATAAACAACAACAACGTCAAATAAACAACAACAACAACAATGTCAAATAAACAACAACAACAATAACAATGTCAACAACAACAACAACGTCAAATAAACAACAACAACAACAACAACAACAACAACAACTATGTCAACAACAACAACAACGTCAAATAAATAACAACAACAACAACGTCAACAATAACAACAACGTCAAATAAACAACAACAACAACAACAACGTCAAATAAACAACAACAACAACAACACCGTCAAATAAACAACAACAACAACAACGTCAAATAAACAACAACGTCAAATAAACAACATCAAAAACAACGTCAATAACAACAACAACGTCAAATAAACAACAACAACAACAACGTCAACAACAACAACAACGTCAAATAAACAACAACAACGTCAATAATAACAACAACGTCAAATAAAAAACAACAACAACAACCACGTCAAATAAACAACAACAACGTCAAATAAACAACAACAACGTCAAATAAACAACAACAACGTCAAATAAACAACAACGTCAACAACAACAACAACGTCAAATAAACAACAACAACAACATTTAAGTCAACAACAACAACAACGTCAACTAAACAACAACAACAACAACGTCAAATAAACAACAACAACAACAACAATGTCAAATAAACAACAATAACAATGTCAACAACAACAACAATGTCAAATAAACAACAACAACAACGTCAAATAAACAACAACAACAACAACGTCAACAACAACAACAATGTCAAATAAACAACAACAACTATGTCAAAAACAACAACAACGTCAAATAAACAACAACAACAACGTCAAATAAACAACAACAACAACAACGTCAAATAAACAACAACAACAACAACAACGTCAAATAAACAACAACAACAACACCGTCAAATAAACAACAACAACAACAACGTCAAATAAACAACAACAAAAACAACGTCAACAACAACAACAACGTCAAATAAACAACAACAACAACAACAACGTCAACAACAACAACAACGTCAAATAAACAACAACAACAACGTCAAATAAACAATAACAACAACAACAACAATGTCAAATAAACAACAACAACAACGTCATATAAACAACAACAACAACAACGTCAACAACAACAACAATGTCAAATAAACAACAACAACAACAACGTCAAATAAACAACAACAACAACAACGTCAAATAAACAACAACAACAATAATAACAACAACAACAACAACGTCAAATAAACAACAACAACAACAACGTCAATTAAACAACAACAACAACGTCAAATAAACAAGAACAAAAAAAACAACAACATCAACAACAACAAAAACGTCAAATAAACAACAACAACAACAACAACGTCAACAACAACAACTACGTCAAATAAACAACAACAACATTAACGTCAAATAAACAATAACATCAACAACAACGTCAACAACAACAACGTCAAATAAACAACAACAACAATGTTAAATAAAAAACAACAACGTCAAATAAACAACAACAACAACAACAACGTCAAATAAACAACAACAACAACAATGTCAACAACAACAACAACCTCAAATAAACAACAACAACAACGTCAAGTAAATAACAACAACAACAACAACAACGTCAAATAAACAACAACAACAATGTCAAATAAACAACAACAACAACAACAACACCGTCAACAACAACAACAATGTCAAATAAACAACAACAACAACAACGTCAAATAAACAACAACAACAACTATGTCAACAACAACAACAACGTCAAATAAACAACAACAACAACGTCAAGTAAACAACAACAAATACAACAACGTCAAATAAACAACAAAAACAATGTCAAATAAACAACAACAACAACACCGTCAACAACAACAACAATGTCAAATAAACAACAACAACAACAACGTCAAATAAACAACAACAACAACTATGTCAACAACAACAACAACGTCAAATAAACAAAAACAACAACAACGTCAAGTAAACAACAACAACAACAACAATAACAACAACAACAACGTCACATAAACAACAACAACAATAACAACGTCAAATAAACAACAACAACAACAACGTCAAATAAATAACAACAACAGCAACAACGTCAACAACAACAATGTCAAATAAACAACAACCACAACAACGTCAACAACAACAACAACAACGTCAAATAAACAACAACAACAACATCAAATAAACAATAACAATAATAACAACAATGTCAAATAAACAACAAATACAACAACGTCAAATAAACAACAACAACAACATTTAAGTCAACAACAACAACAACGTCAACTAAACAACAACAACAACAACGTCAAATAAACAACAACAACAACAACAATGTCAAATAAACAACAATAACAATGTCAACAACAACAACAATGTCAAATAAACAACAACAACGTCAAATAAACAACAACAACAACAACGTCAACAACAACAACAATGTCAAATAAACAACAACAACTATGTCAAAAACAACAACAACGTCAAATAAACAACAACAACAACGTCAAATAAACAACAACAACAACAACGTCAAATAAACAACAACAACAACAACAACGTCAAATAAACAACAACAACAACACCGTCAAATAAACAACAACAACAACAACGTCAAATAAACAACAACAAAAACAACGTCAACAACAACAACAACGTCAAATAAACAACAACAACAACAACAACGTCAACAACAACAACAACGTCAAATAAACAACAACAACAACGTCAAATAAACAATAACAACAACAACAATGTCAAATAAACAACAACAACAACGTCATATAAACAACAACAACAACAACGTCAACAACAACAACAATGTCAAATAAACAACAACAACAACAACGTCAAATAAACAACAACAACAACAACGTCAAATAAACAACAACAACAATAATAACAACAACAACAACAACGTCAAATAAACAACAACAACAACAACGTCAATTAAACAACAACAACAACGTCAAATAAACAACAACAAAAAAAACAACAACATCAACAACAACAAAAACGTCAAATAAACTACAACAACAACAACAACGTCAACAACAACAACTACGTCAAATAAACAACAACAACATTAACGTCAAATAAACAATAACATCAACAACAATGTCAACAAGAACAACGTCAAATAAACAACAACAACAATGTTAAATAAAAAACAACAACGTCAAATAAACAACAACAACAACAACAACAACGTCAAATAAACAACAACAACAACAATGTCAACAACAACAACAACCTCAAATAAACAACAACAACAACGTCAAGTAAATAACAACAACAACAACAACAACGTCAAATAAACAACAACAACAATGTCAAATAAACAACAACAACAACAACAACAACACCGTCAACAACAACAACAATGTCAAATAAACAACAACAACAACAACGTCAAATATACAACAACAACAACTATGTCAACAACAACAACAACAACGTCAAATAAACAACAACAACAACGTCAAGTAAACAACAACAAATACAACAACGTCAAATAAACAACAAAAACAATGTCAAATAAATAACAACAACAACACCGTCAACAACAACAACAATGTCAAATAAACAACAACAACAACAACGTCAAATAAACAACAACAACAACTATGTCAACAACAACAACGTCAAATAAACAAAAACAACAACAACGTCAAGTAAACAACAACAACAACAACAATAACAACAACAACAACGTCACATAAACAACAACAACAATAACAACGTCAAATAAACAACAACAACAACAACGTCAAATAAATAACAACAACAGCAACAACGTCAACAACAACAATGTCAAATAAACAACAACCACAACAACGTCAACAACAACAACAACAACGTCAAATAAACAACAACAACAACATCAAATAAACAATAACAATAATAACAACAATGTCAAATAAACAACAACAACAACAACGTCAAATAAACAACAACAACAACAACAACAACGTCAATAAAAACAACAACAACGTCAAATAAACAACAACAACAACGTCAAATAAACAACAACAACAACGTCAAATAAACAACAACAACAACAACAACAACAACGTCAAATAAACAACAACAACAACAACAACGTCAAATAAACAACAACAACAATGTCAAATAAACAAAAACAAAAACAACAACAACATCAACAACAACAAAAACGTCAAATAAACAACAACAACATCAACAACAACAACTACGTCAAATAAACAACAACAACAACAACGTCAAATAAACAATAACAACAACAACAACAACGCCAACAACAACAACGTCAAATAAACAACAACAACAACAACGTCAAATAAACAACAACAACGTCAAATAAAGAACAACAACAACAACAATGTCAAATAAACAACATCAACGTCAACAACAACAACAACGTCAAATAAACAACAACGTCAACAACAACAACAACGTGAAATAAACAACAACAACTATGTCAACAACAACAACAACATCAAATAAACAACAACAACAACGTCAACAACAACAACAACGTCAAATAAACAAAAACAACAACAACACCATCAAATAAACAACAAAAACAACGTCAAATAAAAAACAACAACAACGTCAAATAAACAACAACAATAATGTCAAATAAACAACAACAACAACAACAATAATGTCAACAACAACAACAACAACAACGTCAAATAAACAACAACAACAACAACAACTATGTCAACAACAACAACAACGTCAAATAAATCACAACAACAACAACGTCAACAACAACAACAACGTCAAATAAACAACAACAACAACAACGTCAAATAAACAACAACAACAACACCGTCAAATAAACAACAACAACAACAACGTCAAATAAACAACAACATCAAATAAACAACATCAAAAACAACGTCAATAACAACAACAACGTCAAATAAACAACAACAACAACAACAACGTCAACTACAACAACAACAACGTCAAATAAACAACAACAACAACAACATCAAATAAACAATAACGACAACAACAACAACAATGTCAAATAAACAACAACAACAACGTCAAATAAGCAACAACAACAACAACGTCAATAATAACAACAACGTCAAATAAACAACAACAACAACAACCACGTCAAATAAACAACAACAACGCCAAATAAACAACAACAACAACAATAACAACAATAACAACAACAACAACGTCAAATAAACAACAACAACAACAACAACAACGTCAATTAAACAACAACAACAACGTCAAATAAACAACAACAAAAACAACATCAACAACAACAAAAACGTCATATAAACAACAACAACATCAACAACAACAACTACGTCAAATAAACAACAACAACAACAACAATGTCAAATAAACAACAACAACAACAACGTCAACAACAACAACAATGTCAAATAAATAACAACAACGTCAAATAAACAACAACAACAACGTCAACAACAACAACAACGTCAAATAAACAACAACAACAACGTCAAATAAACAACAACGTCAACAACAACAACAACGTCAAATAAACAACAACAACAACTAAGTCAACAACAACAACAATAACAACGTCAAATAAACAACAACAACAACAACAACGTCAAATAAACAACAACAACAACAACAACAACAACAACAACAACAACGTCAACAACAAAATCAACAACAATGTCAAATAAACAACAACAATAACGTCAACAACAACAACAATGTCAAATAAACAACAACAACAACGTCAAATAAACAACAACAACTATGTGAACAACAACAAAAACGTCAAATAAACAACAACATCAACAACGTCAACAACAACAACGTCAAATAAACAACAACAACGTCAAATAAACAACAATAACAACAACACCGTCAAATAAACAACAACAACAACAGCAACATCAAATAAACAACAACAACAACAATGTCAAATAAACAACAACAAAAACAACGTCAACAACAACAACTACGTCAAATAAACAACAACAACAACAACAACGTCAACAACAACAACGTCAAATAAACAACAACAATAACAACGTCAACAACAACAACAACGTCAACAACAACAACAACGTCAAATAAACAATAACAACAACGTCAAATAAACAATAACAACAACAACAACAATGTCAAATAAACAATAAAACCAACGTCAAATAAATAACAACAACAACAACGTCAACAACAACAACAACAACAATGTCAAATAAACAACAACAACAACAACGTCAAATAAACAACAACAACAACAACGTCAAATAAACAACAACAACAACAACAATAACAACAACAACAACAACAACAACGTCAAATAAACAACAACAACAACAACGTCAAATAAACAAAAACAAAAACAACAACAACATCAACAACAACAAAAACGTCAAATAAACAACAACAACAACAACAACGTCAACAACAACAACTACGTCAAATAAACAACATCAAATAAACAATAACAACAACAACAACGTCAACAATAACAACATCAAATAAACAACAACAACAACGTCAACAACAACAACAACGTCAAATAAACAACAACAACATTTAAGTCAACAACAACAACAACGTCAACTAAACAACAACAACAACGTCAAATAAACAACAACAACAACAACAACAATGTCAAATAAATAACAATAACAATGTCAACAACATCAACAATGTCAAATAAACAACAACAACAACGTCAAATAAACAACAACAACAACAACAACGTCAACAACAACAACAATGTCAAATAAACAACAACAACTATGTCAACAACAACAACAACGTCAAATAAACAACAACAACAACAACAACGTCAACAACAACAACGTCAAATAAACAACAACAACAACAACGTCAAATAAACAACAACAACAACACCGTCAAATAAACAACAACAACAACAACGTCAAATAAACAACAACAAAAACAATGTCAACAACAACAACAACGTCAAATAAACAACAACAACAACAACGTCAACAACAACAACAACAACGTCAAATAAACAACAACAACAACGTCAAATAAACAATAACAACAACAACAATGTCAAATAAACAACAACAACAACGTCATATAAACAACAACAACAACAACAACGTCAACAACAACAACAATGTCAAATAAACAACAACAACAACAACAACAACGTCAAATAAACAACAACAACAATAACAACGTCAAATAAACAACAACAACAACAATAATAATAACAACAACAACAACGTCAAATAAACAACAACAACAATAAGAACAACGTCAATTAAACAACAACAACAACGTCAAATAAACAATAACAAAAAAAAAACAACATCAACAACAACAAAAACGTCAAATAAACAACAACAACAACAACGTCAACAACAACAACTACGTCAAATAAACAACAACAACATTAATGTCAAATAAACAATAACAACAACAACAACGTCAACAACAATAACGTCAAATAAACAACAACAACAACGTCAAATAAACAACAACAACGTCAAATAAACAACAACAACGTCAAATAAACAACAACAACAACGTCAAATAAACAACAACAACAACGTCAACAACAACAACAATGTCAAATAAACAACAACAACAACACCGTCAACAACAACAACAATGTCAAATAAACAACAACAACAACAACGTCAAATAAACAACAACAACGTCAAATAAACAACAACAACAACAACTTCAAGTAAATAACAACAACAACAACAACGTCAAATAAACAACAACAACAATGTCAAATAAACAACAACAACAACAACACCGTCAACATCAACAACAATGTCAAATAAACAACAACAACAACGTCAAATAAACAACAACAACAACTATGTCAACAACAATAACAACAACGTCAAATAAACAACAACAACAACAACGTCAAGTAAACAACAACAACAAAAACAATAAAAACAACGTCAAATAAACAATAACAACAACAACAACAATGTCAAATAAACAATAAAACCAACATCAAATAAATAACAACAACAACAACGTCAACAAGAACAACAACAACGTCAAATAAACAACAACAACAACGTCAAATAAACAACAACAACAACAATGTCAAATAAACAACAACAATAACAACAACAATAACAACAACAACAACAACGTCAAATAAACAACAACAACAACGTCAAATAAACAAAAACAACAACAACATCAACAACAACAAAAACGTCAAATAAAAAACAACAACAACAACGTCAACAACAACAACTACGTCAAATAAACAACATCAACAACGTCAAATAAACAATAACAACAACAACGTCAACAATAACAACATCAAATAAACAACAACAACGTCAACAACAACAACAACGTCAAATAAACAACAACAACATTTAAGTCAACAACAACAACAACAACGTCAACTAAACAACAACAACAACAACGTCAAATAAACAACAACAACAACAACAACAATGTCAAATAAACAACAATAACAATGTCAACAACAACAACAATGTCAAATAAACAATAACAACAACGTCAAATAAACAACAACAACAACAACGTCAACAACAACAACAATGTCAAATAAACAACAACAACTATGTCAACAACAACAACAACGTCAAATAAAGAACAACAACAACAACGTCAATAACAACAATGTCAAATAAACAACAACAACAACGTCAAATAAACAACAACAACAACAACACCGTCAAATAAACAAAAACAACAACAACAACGTCAAATAAACAACAACAAAAACAATGTCAACAACAACAACAACGTCAATTAAACAACAACAACAATAACAACGTCAACAACAACAACAACAACGTCAAATAAACAACAACAACAACAACGTCAAATAAACAATAACAACAATAACAACAATGTCAAATAAACAACAACAACAACGTCATATAAACAACAACAACAACGTCAACAACAACAACAATGTCAAATAAACAACAATAACAACAACAACGTCAAATAAACAACAACAACAACAACGTCAAATAAACAACAACAACAACAATAATAATAATAACAACAACAACAACGTCAAATAAACAACAACAACAATAACAACAACGTCAATTAAACAGCAACAACAACGTCAAATAAACAACAACAAAAAAAAAACAACATCAACAACAACAAAAACGTCAAATAAACAACAACAACAACAACGTCAACAACAACAACTACGTCAAATAAACAACAACAACATTAACGTCAAATAAACAATAACAACAACAACAACGTCAACAACAATAACATCAAATAAACAACAACAACAACGTCAAATAAACAACAACATTGTCAAATAAACAACAACAACAACAACGTCAAATAAACAACAACAACAACAACGTCAACAACAAGAACAATGTCAAATAAACAACAACAACAACAACACCGTCAACAACAACAACAATGTCAAATAAACAACAACAACAACAACGTCAAATAAACAACAACAACAACTATGTCAACAACAACAACGTCAAATAAACAACAACAACAACAACGTCAAGTAAACAACAACAACAACAACGTCAAATAAACAACAACAACAATTTCAAATAAACAACAACAACAACACCGTCAATAACAACAACAATGTCAAATAAACAACAACAACAACAACGTCAAATAAACAACAACAACAACAACTATGTCAACAACAACAACAACGTCAAATAAACAACAACAACAACAACGTCAAGTAAACAACAACAACAACAACAACAACGTCAAATAAACAACAACAACAACAACGTCAAATAAACAACAACAACAACAACGTCAAATAAATAACAACAACAACAACAACGTCAATAACAACAATGTCAAATAAACAACAACCACAACAATGTCAACAACAACAACAACAACGTCAAATAAACAACAACAACAACAACAACGTCAAATAAACAATAACAATAATAACAACAATGTCAAATAAACAACAACAACAACAACGTCAAATAAACAACAACAACAACAACGTCAAATAAACAACAACAACAATGTCAAATAAACAAAAACAAAAACAACAACAACATAAACAACAACAAAAACGTCAAATAAACAACAACAACGTCAACAACAACAACTACGTCAAATAAACAACAACAACAACGTCAAATAAACAATAACAACAACAACAACGTCAACAACAACAACGTCAAATAAACAACAACAACAACATCAAATAAACAACAACAATGTCAAATAAAGAACAACAACAACAATGTCAAATAAACAACAACAACAACAACAATGTCAAATAAACAACAACAACACCGTCAACAACAACCACAATGCCAGATAAACAACAATAACGTCAAATAAACAACAATAACAACAACATCAACAATAACAACAACGACAAATAAACAACAACAACAACGTCAAATAAACAACAACGTCAACAACAACAACAACGTGAAATAAACAACAACAACTATGTCAACAACAACAACAACATCAAATAAACAACAACAACAATGTCAACAACAACAACAACGTCAAATAAATAACAACAACAACAACACCGTCAAATAAACAACAAAAACAACGTCAAATAAACAACAACAACGTCAAATAAACAACAACAACAACAATGTCAAATAAACAACAACAACAACAACAATGTCAACAACAACAACAACGTCAAATAAACAACAACAACAACAACAACAACAACTATGTCAACAACAACAACAACGTCAAATAAATAACAACAACAACAACGTCAACAATAACAACAACGTCAAATAAACAACAACAACAACAACAACAACGTCAAATAAACAACAACAACAACAACACCGTCAAATAAACAACAACAACAACAACGTCAAATAAACAACAACGTCAAATAAACAACATCAAAAACAACGTCAATAACAACAACAACGTCAAATAAACAACAACAACAACAACAACGTCAACAACAACAACAACGTCAAATAAACAACAACAACGTCAATAATAACAACAACGTCAAATAAAAAACAACAACAACAACCACGTCAAATAAACAACAACAACGTCAAATAAACAACAACAACGTCAAATAAACAACAACAACGTCAAATAAACAACAACGTCAACAACAACAACAACGTCAAATAAACAACAACAACAACATTTAAGTCAACAACAACAACAACGTCAACTAAACAACAACAACAACAACGTCAAATAAACAACAACAACAACAACAATGTCAAATAAACAACAATAACAATGTCAACAACAACAACAATGTCAAATAAACAACAACAACAACGTCAAATAAACAACAACAACAACAACGTCAACAACAACAACAATGTCAAATAAACAACAACAACTATGTCAAAAACAACAACAACGTCAAATAAACAACAACAACAACGTCAAATAAACAACAACAACAACAACGTCAAATAAACAACAACAATAACAACAACGTCAAATAAACAACAACAACAACACCGTCAAATAAACAACAACAACAACAACGTCAAATAAACAACAACAAAAACAACGTCAACAACAACAACAACGTCAAATAAACAACAACAACAACAACAACGTCAACAACAACAACAACGTCAAATAAACAACAACAACAACATCAAATAAACAATAACAACAACAACAACAATGTCAAATAAACAACAACAACAACGTCATATAAACAACAACAACAACAACGTCAACAACAACAACAATGTCAAATAAACAACAACAACAACAACGTCAAATAAACAACAACAACAACAACGTCAAATAAACAACAACAACAATAATAACAACAACAACAACAACGTCAAATAAACAACAACAACAACAACGTCAATTAAACAACAACAACAACGTCAAATAAACAACAACAAAAAAAACAACAACATCAACAACAACAAAAACGTCAAATAAACAACAACAACAACAACAACGTCAACAACAACAACTACGTCAAATAAACAACAACAACATTAACGTCAAATAAACAATAACATCAACAACAACGTCAACAACAACAACGTCAAATAAACAACAACAACAATGTTAAATAAAAAACAACAACGTCAAATAAACAACAACAACAACAACAACAACAACGTCAAATAAACAACAACAACAACAATGTCAACAACAACAACAACCTCAAATAAACAACAACAACAACGTCAAGTAAATAACAACAACAACAACAACAACAACGTCAAATAAACAACAACAGCAATGTCAAATAAACAACAACAACAACAACAACAACAACACCGTCAACAACAACAACAATGTCAAATAAACAACAACAACAACAACGTCAAATAAACAACAACAACAACTATGTCAACAACAACAACAACGTCAAATAAACAACAACAACAACGTCAAGTAAACAACAACAACAACAACAACAACGTCAAATAAACAACAAAAACAATGTCAAATAAACAACAACAACAACACCGTCAACAACAACAACAATGTCAAATAAACAACAACAACAACAACAACGTCAAATAAACAACAACAACAACTATGTCAACAACAACAACAACGTCAAATAAACAAAAACAACAACAACGTCAAGTAAACAACAACAACAACAACAATAACAACAACAACAACGTCACATAAACAACAACAACAACAACAACGTCAAATAAACAACAGCAACAACAACGTCAAATAAATAACAACAACAGCAACAACGTCAACAACAACAATGTCAAATAAACAACAACCACAACAACGTCAACAACAACAACAACAACGTCAAATAAACAACAACAACAACGTCAAATAAACAATAACAATAATAACAACAATGTCAAATAAACAACAACAACAACAACGTCAAATAAACAACAACAACAACAACAACAACGTCAATAAAAACAACAACAACGTCAAATAAACAACAACAACAACGTCAAATAAACAACAACAACAACGTCAAATAAACAACAACAACAACAACAACAACAACGTCAAATAAACAACAACAACAACAACGTCAAATAAACAACAACAACAATGTCAAATAAACAAAAACAAAAACAACAATAACATCAACAACAACAAAAACGTCAAATAAACAACAACAACATCAACAACAACAACTACGTCAAATAAACAACAACAACAACGTCAAATAAACAATAACAACAACAACAACGCCAACAACAACAACGTCAAATAAACAACAACAACAACGTCACATAAACAACAACAACGTCAAATAAAGAACAACAACAACAACAATGTCAAATAAACAACATCAACGTCAACAACAATAACAACAATGTCAAATAAACAACAACAACAACACCGTCAACAACAACAACAATGTCAGATAAACAACAATAACGTCAAATAAACAACAATAACAACAACATTAACAATAACAACAACGTCAAATAAACAACAACAACAACGTCAAATAAACAACAACGTCAACAACAACAACAACGTGAAATAAACAACAACAACTATGTCAACAACAACAACAACATCAAATAAACAACAACAACAACGTCAACAACAACAACAACGTCAAATAAACAACAACAACAACAACACCATCAAATAAACAACAAAAACAACGTCAAATAAAAAACAACAACAACGTCAAATAAACAACAACAATAATGTCAAATAAACAACAACAACAACAACAATAATGTCAACAACAACAACAACAACGTCAAATAAACAACAACAACAACAACAACGTCAAATAAATCACAACAACAACAACGTCAACAACAACAACAACGTCAAATAAACAACAACAACAACAACAACGTCAAATAAACAACAACAACAACACCGTCAAATAAACAACAACAACAACAATGTCAAATAAACAACAACGTCAAATAAACAACATCAAAAACAACGTCAATAACAACAACAACGTCAAATAAACAACAACAACAACAACAACGTCAACTACAACAACAACAACGTCAAATAAACAACAACAACAACAACATCAAATAAACAATAACGACAACAACAACAACAATGTCAAATAAACAACAACAACAACGTCAATTAAGCAACAACAACAACAACGTCAATAAGAACAACAACGTCAAATAAACAACAACAACAACAACCACGTCAAATAAACAACAACAACGTCAAATAAACAACAACAACAACAATAACAACAATAACAACAACAACAACGTCAAATAAACAACAACAACAACAACGTCAATTAAACAACAACAACAACGTCAAATAAACAACAACAAAAACAACATCAACAACAACAAAAACGTCATATAAACAACAACAACATCAACAACAACAACTACGTCAAATAAACAACAACAACAACAACAACAATGTCAAATAAACAACAACAACAACAACGTCAACAACAACAACAATGTCAAATAAATAACAACAACGTCAAATAAACAACAACAACAACGTCAACAACAACAACAACGTCAAATAAACAACAACAACAACGTCAAATAAACAACAACGTCAACAACAACAACAACGTCAAATAAACAACAACAACAACGTCAAATAAACAACAACAACAACGTCAAATAAACAACAACAACAACAACAACAACAACGTCAAATAAACAACAACAACAACAACGTCAAATAAACAACAACAACAATGTCAAATAAACAAAAACAAAAACAACAATAACATCAACAACAACAAAAACGTCAAATAAACAACAACAACATCAACAACAACAACTACGTCAAATAAACAACAACAACAACGTCAAATAAACAATAACAACAACAACAACGCCAACAACAACAACGTCAAATAAACAACAACAACAACGTCACATAAACAACAACAACGTCAAATAAAGAACAACAACAACAACAATGTCAAATAAACAACATCAACGTCAACAACAATAACAACAATGTCAAATAAACAACAACAACAACACCGTCAACAACAACAACAATGTCAGATAAACAACAATAACGTCAAATAAACAACAATAACAACAACATTAACAATAACAACAACGTCAAATAAACAACAACAACAACGTCAAATAAACAACAACGTCAACAACAACAACAACAACGTGAAATAAACAACAACAACTATGTCAACAACAACAACAACATCAAATAAACAACAACAACAACGTCAACAACAACAACAACGTCAAATAAACAACAACAACAACAACACCATCAAATAAACAACAAAAACAACGTCAAATAAAAAACAACAACAACGTCAAATAAACAACAACAATAATGTCAAATAAACAACAACAACAACAACAATAATGTCAACAACAACAACAACAACGTCAAATAAACAACAACAACAACAACAACGTCAAATAAATCACAACAACAACAACGTCAACAACAACAACAACGTCAAATAAACAACAACAACAACAACAACGTCAAATAAACAACAACAACAACACCGTCAAATAAACAACAACAACAACAATGTCAAATAAACAACAACGTCAAATAAACAACATCAAAAACAACGTCAATAACAACAACAACGTCAAATAAACAACAACAACAACAACAACGTCAACTACAACAACAACAACGTCAAATAAACAACAACAACAACAACATCAAATAAACAATAACGACAACAACAACAACAATGTCAAATAAACAACAACAACAACGTCAATTAAGCAACAACAACAACAACGTCAATAAGAACAACAACGTCAAATAAACAACAACAACAACAACCACGTCAAATAAACAACAACAACGTCAAATAAACAACAACAACAACAATAACAACAATAACAACAACAACAACGTCAAATAAACAACAACAACAACAACGTCAATTAAACAACAACAACAACGTCAAATAAACAACAACAAAAACAACATCAACAACAACAAAAACGTCATATAAACAACAACAACATCAACAACAACAACTACGTCAAATAAACAACAACAACAACAACAACAATGTCAAATAAACAACAACAACAACAACGTCAACAACAACAACAATGTCAAATAAATAACAACAACGTCAAATAAACAACAACAACAACGTCAACAACAACAACAACGTCAAATAAACAACAACAACAACGTCAAATAAACAACAACGTCAACAACAACAACAACGTCAAATAAACAACAACAACTAAGTCAACAACAACAACAATAACAACGTCAAATAAACAACAACAACAACAACGTCAAATAAACAACAACAACAACAACAACAACAACAACGTCAACAACAAAATCAACAACAATGTCAAATAAACAACAACAATAACGTCAACAACAACAACAATGTCAAATAAACAACAACAACAACGTCAAATAAACAACAACAGTAACAACGTCAACAACAACAACAATGTCAAATAAACAACAACAACTATGTCAAATAAACAACAACAACAACAACGTCAACAACAACGTCAAATAAACAACAACAACAACGTCAAATAAACAACAACAACAACACCGTCAAATAAACAACAACAACAACAACATCAAATAAACAACAACAACAACAATGTCAAATAAACAACAACAAAAACAACGTCAACAACAACAACAACGACAAATAAACAACAACAA
Organism: Vicia faba; assembly: GCA_948472305.1. Lineage (NCBI taxonomy): Eukaryota > Viridiplantae > Streptophyta > Magnoliopsida > Fabales > Fabaceae > Vicia > Vicia faba. The sequence goes on from OX451739.1 coordinate 141,328,404, forward strand.
CAACAACAACGTCAACAACAACAACAACGTCAAATAAACAATAACAACAACAACAACAATGTCAAATAAACAACAACAACAACGTCAAATAAACAACAACAACAATGTCAACAACAACAACAACGTCAAATAAACAACAACAACTATGTCAACAACAACAACAACGTCAAATAAACAACAACAACAACGTCAAATAAACAATAACAACAACAACAACAATGTCAAATAAACAACAACAACAACGTCAAATAAACAACAACAACAACAACGTCAACAACAACAACAACAACGTCAAATAAACAACAACAACAACGTCAAATAAACAATAACAACAACAACAACAACAATGTCAAATAAACAACAACAACAACGTCAAATAAACAACAACAACAACAACAACGTCAACAACAACAACAACGTCGAATAAACAACAACAACAACAACGTCAACAACAACAACAACGTCAAATAAACAACAACAACTATGTCAACAACAACAACAACGTCAAATAAACAACAACAGCAACAACGTCAACAACAACAACGTCAAATAAACAACAATAACAACAACACCGTCAAATAAACAACAACAACAACAGCAACATCAAATAAACAACAACAACAACAATGTCAAATAAACAACAACAAAAACAACGTCAACAACAACAACTACGTCAAATAAACAACAACAACAACAACGTCAACAACAACAACGTCAAATAAACAACAACAACAACAACAACATTGTCAACAACAACAACAACGTCAAATAAACAATAACAACAACAACAACAATGTCAAATAAACAATAAAACCAAAGTCAAATAAATAACAACAACAACAACGTCAACAACAACAACAACAACAACAATGTCAAATAAACAACAACAACAACAACAACGTCAAATAAACAACAACAACAACAACGTCAAATAAACAACAACAACAACAACAACAATAACAACAACAACAACAACGTCAAATAAACAACAACAACAACAACGTCAAATAAACAAAAGCAAAAACAACAACAACATCAACAACAACAAAAACGTCAAATAAACAACAACAACAACAACGTCAACAACAACTACGTCAAATAAACAACGTCAAATAAACAATAACAACAACAACAACGTCAACAATAACAACATCAAATAAACAACAACAACAACGTCAACAACAACAACAACGTCAAATAAACAACAACAACATTTAAGTCAACAACAACAACAACAACGTAAACTAAACAACAACAACAACAACGTCAAATAAACAACAACAACAACAACAACAACAACAATGTCAAATAAACAACAATAACAATGTCAACAACAACAACAATGTCAAATAAACAACAACAACAACGTCAAATAAACAACAACAACAACAACGTCAACAACAACAACAATGTCAAATAAACAACAACAACTATGTCAACAACAACAACAACGTCAAATAAACAACAACAATAACAACGTCAACAACAACAACGTCAAATAAACAACAACAACAACAACGTCAAATAAACAACAACAACAACACCGTCAAGTAAACAACAACAACAACAACGTCAAATAAACAACAACAAAAACAATGTCAACAACAACAACAACGTCAAATAAACAACAACAACAACAACAACGTCAACAACAACAACAACAACGTCAAATAAACAACAACAACAACGTCAAATAAACAATAACAACAACAACAACAATGTCAAATAAACAACAACAACAACGTCATATAAACAACAACAACAACAACAACGTCAACAACAACAACAATGTCAAATAAACAACAACAACAACAACAACGTCAAATAAACAACAACAACAATAACAACGTCAAATAAACAACAACAACAACAATAATAATAACAACAACAACAACGTCAAATAAACAACAACAACAATAACAACAAAGTCAATTAAACAACAACAACAACGTCAAATAAAAAACAACAAAAAAAACAACAAAATTAACAACAACAAAAACGTCAAATAAACAACAACAACAACAACGTCAACAACAACAACTACGTCAAATAAACAACAACAACATTAACGTCAAATAAACAATAACAACAACAACAACGTCAACAACAATAACGTCAAATAAACAACAACAACAACGTCAAATAAACAACAACACCGTCAAATAAACAACAATAACAACAACGTCAAATAAACAACAACAACAACAACGTCAACAACAACAACAATGTCAAATAAACAACAACAACACCGTCAACAACAACAACAATGTCAAATAAACAACAACAACAACGTCAAATAAACAACAACAACAACAACTATGTCAACAAAAACAACGTCAAATAAACAACAACAACAACGTCAAGTAAATAACAACAACAACAACAACGTCAAATAAACAACAACAACAATGTCAAATAAACAACAACCACAACAACACCGTCAACATCAACAACAATGTCAAATAAACAATAATAACAACAACGTCAAATAAACAACAACAACAACAACTATGTCAACAACAACAACAACAACGTCAAATAAACAACAACAACAACAACGTCAACTAAACAACAACAACAAAAACAATAACAACAACGTCAAATAAACAATAACAACAACAACAACAATGTCAAATAAACAATAAAACCAACGTCAAATAAATAACAACAACAACAACGTCAACAACAACAACAACAACGTCAAATAAACAACAACAACAACAACAACAACGTCAAATAAACAACAACAACAACAACGTCAAATAAACAACAACAACAACAACAACAATAACAACAACCACAACAACAACGTCAAATAAACAACAACAACAACGTCAAATAAACAAAAACAAAAACAACAACAACATCAACAACAACAAAAACGTCAAATAAACAACAACAACAACAACAACGTCAACAACAACAACTACGTCAAATAAACAACATCAACAACGTCAAATAAACAATAACAACAACAACGTCAACAATAACAACATCAAATAAACAACAACAACAACGTCAACAACAATAACAACGTCAAATAAACAACAACAACATTTAAGTCAACAACAACAACAACAACGTCAACTAAACAACAACAACAACGTCAAATAAACAACAACAACAACAACAACAATGTCAAATAAACAACAATAACAATGTCAACAACAACAACAATGTCAAATAAACAACAACAACAACGTCAAATAAACAACAACAACAACAACGTCAACAACAACAACAATGTCAAATAAACAACAACAACTATGTCAACAACAACAACAACGTCAAATAAACAACAACAACAACGTCAATAACAAAAATATCAAATAAACAACAACAACAACGTCAAATAAACAACAACAACAACACCGTCAAATAAACAACAACAACAACAACGTCAAATAAACAACAACAAAAACAATGTCAACAACAACAACGTCAATTAAACAACAACAACAACAACAACAACGTCAACAACAACAACAACAACGTCAAATAAACAACAACAACAACGTCAAATAAACAATAACAATAACAACAACAATGTCAAATAAACAACAACAACAACGTCATATAAAGAACAACAACAACAACGTCAACAACAACAACAATGTCAAATAAACAACAACAATAACAACAACAACGTCAAATAAACAACAACAACAATAACGTCAAATAAACAACAACAACAACAACAATAATAATAACAACAACAACAACGTCAAATAAACAACAACAACAACAATAACAACAACGTCAATTAAACAACAACAACAACGTCAAATAAACAACAACAAAAAAAACAACAACATCAACAACAACAAAAACATCAAATAAACAACAACAACAACAACGTCAACAACAACAACTACGTCAAATAAACAACAACAACATTAACGTCAAATAAACAATAACAACAACAACAACGTCAACAACAATAACATCAAATAAACAACAACAACAACGTCAAATAAATAACAACATTGTCAAATAAACAACAACAACAACAACGTCAAATAAACAACAACAACAACAATGTCAAATAAACAACAACAACAACAACACCGTCAACAACAACAACAATGTCAAATAAACAACAACAACAACAACAACGTCAAATAAACAACAACAACAACAACTATGTCAACAACAACAACGTCAAATAAACAACAACAACAACAACGTCAAGTAAACAACAACAACAACAACGTCAAATAAACAACAACAACAATGTCAAATAAACAACAACAACAACAACACCGTCAAGAATAACAACAATGTCAAATAAACAACAACAACGTCAAATAAACAACAACAACAACGTCAAATAAACAACAACAACAACAACGTCAAGTAAACAACAACAACAACAACAACAACGTCAAATAAACAACAACAACAACGTCAAATAAGCAACAACAACAACGTCAAATAAATAACAACAACAACAACGTCAAGTAAACAACAACAACAACAACGTCAAATAAACAACAACAACAACGTCAAGTAAACAACAACAACAACAACGTCAAATGAATAACAACAACAGCAACAACGTCAACAACAACAACGTCAAATAAACAACAACCACAACAACGTCAACAACAACAACAACAACAACGTCAAATAAACAACAACAACAACAACGTCAAATAAACAATAACAATAATAACAACAATGTCAAATAAACAACAACAACAACAACGTCAAATAAACAACAACAACAACAACGTCAATAAAAACAACAACAACGTCAAATAAACAACAACAACAATGTCAAATAAACAACAACAACAACAACAACAACAACAACGTCAAATAAACAACAACAACAACAACGTCAAATAAACAACAACAACAATGTCAAATAAACAAAAACAAAAACAACAACAACATCAACAACAACAAAAACGTCAAATAAACAACAACAACAACATCAACAACAACAACTACGTCAAATAAACAACAACAACAACGTCAAATAAACAATAACAACAACAACAACGTCAACAACAACAACGTCAAATAAACAACAACAACAACAACGTCAAATAAACAACAACAACGTCAAATAAAGAACAACAACAACAACAATGTCAAATAAACAACATCAACGTCAACAACAACAACAACAATGTCAAATAAACAACAACAACAACACCGTCAACAACAACAACAATGTCAGATAAACAACAATAACGTCAAATAAACAACAATAACAAAAACGTCAACAATAACAACAACGTCAAATAAACAACAACAACAACGTCAAATAAACAACAACGTCAACAACAACAACAACGTGAAATAAACAACAACAATTATGTCAACAACAACAACAACATCAAATAAACAACAACAACAACGTCAACAACAACAACAACGTCAAATAAACAACAACAACAACAACACCATCAAATAAACAACAAAAACAACGTCAAATAAACAACAACAACAACGTCAAATAAACAACAACAATAATGTCAAATAAACAAAAACAACAACAACAATAATGTCAACAACAACAACATCAACGTCAAATAAACAACAACAACAACAACAACTATGTCAACAACAACAACGTCAAATAAATAACAACAACAACAACGTCAACAACAACAACAACGTCAAATAAACAACCACAACAACAACAACGTCAAATAAACAACAACAACAACACCGTCAAATAAACAACAACAACAACAACGTCAAATAAACAACAACGTCAAATAAACAACATCAAAAACAACGTCAATAACAACAACACCGTCAAATAAACAACAACAACAACAACAACGTCAACTACAACAACAACAACGTCAAATAAACAACAACAACAACAACATCAAATAAACAATAACGACAACAACAACAACAATGTCAAATAAACAACAACAACAACAACGTCAAATAAGCAACAACAACAACAACGTCAATAATAACAACAACGTCAAATAAACAACAACAACAACAACCACGTCAAATAAACAACAACAACGTCAAATAAACAACAACAACAACAATAACAACAATAACAACAACAACAACGTCAAATAAACAACAACAACAACAACGTCAATTAAACAACAACAACAACGTCAAATAAACAACAACAACAACAACGTCAATTAAACAACAACAACAACGTCAAATAAACAACAACAACAACAACGTCAATTAAACAACAACAACAACGTCAAATAAACAACAACAAAAACAACATCAACAACAACAAAAACCTCATATAAACAACAACAACAACAACATCAACAACAACAACTACGTCAAATAAACAACAACAACAACAACAACAACAATGTCAAATAAACAACAACAACAACAACGTCAACAACAACAACAATGTCAAATAAATAACAACAACGTCAAATAAACAACAACAACAACGTCAACAACAACAACAACGTCATATAAACAACAACAACAACGTCAAATAAACAACAACGTCAACAACAACAACAACGTCAAATAAACAACAACAACAACTAAGTCAACAACAACAACAATAACAACGTCAAATAAACAACAACAACAACAACGTCAAATAAACAACAACAACAACAACAACGTCAACAACAAAATCAACAACAATGTCAGATAAACAACAACAATAACGTCAACAACAACAACAATGTCAAATAAACAACAACAACAACGTCAAATAAACAACAACAGTAACAACGTCAACAACAACAACAATGTCAAATAAACAACAACAACTATGTCAACAACAACAACAACGTCAAATAAACAACAACAACAACAACGTCAACAACAACGTCAAATAAACAACAACAACAACACCGTCAAATAAACAACAACAACAACAACATCAAATAAACAACAACAACAACAATGTCAAATAAACAACAACAAAAACAACGTCAACAACAACAACAACGACAAATAAACAACAACAACAACGTCAACAACAACAACAACGTCAAATAAACAATAACAACAACAACAACGTCAACAACAACAACGTCAAATAAACAACAACAACAACAACGTCAAATAAACAACAACAACGTCAAATAAAGAACAACAACAACAACAATGTCAAATAAACAACATCAACGTCAATAACAACAACAACAATGTCAAATAAACAACAACAACAACACCGTCAACAACAACAACAATGTCAGATAAACAACAATAACGTCAAATAAACAACAATAACAAAAACGTCAACAATAACAACAACGTCAAATAAACAACAACAACAACGTCAAATAAACAACAACGTCAACAACAACAACAACGTGAAATAAACAACAACAATTATGTCAACAACAACAACAACATCAAATAAACAACAACAACAACGTCAACAACAACAACAACGTCAAATAAACAACAACAACAACAACACCATCAAATAAACAACAAAAACAACGTCAAATAAACAACAACAACAACGTCAAATAAACAACAACAATAATGTCAAATAAACAAAAACAACAACAACAATAATGTCAACAACAACAACATCAACGTCAAATAAACAACAACAACAACAACAACTATGTCAACAACAACAACAACGTCAAATAAATAACAACAACAACAACGTCAACAACAACAACAACGTCAAATAAACAACAACAACAACAACAACGTCAAATAAACAACAACAACAACACCGTCAAATAAACAACAACAACAACAACGTCAAATAAACAACAACGTCAAATAAACAACAACGTCAAATAAACAACATCAAAAACAACGTCAATAACAACAACACCGTCAAATAAACAACAACAACAACAACGTCAACTACAACAACAACAACGTCAAATAAACAACAACAACAACAACATCAAATAAACAATAACGACAACAACAACAACAATGTCAAATAAACAACAACAACAACAACGTCAAATAAGCAACAACAACAACAACGTCAATAATAACAACAACGTCAAATAAACAACAACAACAACAACCACGTCAAATAAACAACAACAACGTCAAATAAACAACAACAACAACAATAACAACAATAACAACAACAACAACGTCAAATAAACAACAACAACAACAACGTCAATTAAACAACAACAACAACGTCAAATAAACAACAACAAAAACAACATCAACAACAACAAAAACCTCATATAAACAACAACAACAACAACATCAACAACAACAACTACGTCAAATAAACAACAACAACAACAACAACAATGTCAAATAAACAACAACAACAACAACGTCAACAACAACAACAATGTCAAATAAATAACAACAACGTCAAATAAACAACAACAACAACGTCAACAACAACAACAACGTCAAATAAACAACAACAACAACGTCAAATAAACAACAACGTCAACAACAACAACAACGTCAAATAAACAACAACAACAACTAAGTCAACAACAACAACAATAACAACGTCAAATAAACAACAACAACAACAACAACGTCAAATAAACAACAACAACAACAACAACGTCAACAACAAAATCAACAACAATGTCAGATAAACAACAACAATAACGTCAACAACAACAACAATGTCAAATAAACAACAACAACAACGTCAAATAAACAACAACAGTAACAACGTCAACAACAACAACAATGTCAAATAAACAACAACAACTATGTCAACAACAACAACAACGTCAAATAAACAACAACAACAACAACGTCAACAACAACGTCAAATAAACAACAACAACAACGTCAAATAAACAACAACAACAACACCGTCAAATAAACAACAACAACAACAACAACATCAAATAAACAACAACAACAACAATGTCAAATAAACAACAACAAAAACAACGTCAACAACAACAACAACGACAAATAAACAACAACAACAACAACAACGTCAACAACAACAACAACGTCAAATAAACAACAACAACAACAACAACAACAACGTCAACAACAACAACAACGTCAAATAAACAACAACAACAACGTCAAATAAACAATAACAACAACAACAACAATGTCAAATAAACAACAACAACAACAAATAAACAACAACAACAACGTCAACAACAACAACAACGTCAAATAAACAACAACAACTATGTCAACAACAACAACAACAACGTCAAATAAACAACAACAACAACGTCAAATAAACAATAACAACAACAACAACAATGTCAAATAAACAACAACAACAACGTCAAATAAACAACAACAACGTCAAATAAACAACAACAACAACGTCAAATAAATAATAACAACAACAACAACAATGTCAAATAAACAACAACAACAACGTCAAATAAACAACAACAACAACAACGTCAACAACAACAACAACGTCGAATAAACAACAACAACAACAACGTCAACAACAACAACAACGTCAAATAAACAACAACAACTATGTCAACAACAACAACAACGTCAAATAAACAACAACAACAACAACGTTAACAACAACAACGTCAAATAAACAACAACAACGTCAAATAAAAAACATTAACAACAACACCGTCAAATAAACAACAACAACAACAACAACATCAAATAAATAACAACAACAACAATGTCAAATAAACAACAACAAAAACAACGTCAACAACAACAACAACGTCAAATAAACAACAACAACACCATCAAATAAACAACAAAAACAACGTCAAATAAACAACAACAACAACGTCAAATAAACAACAACAATAATGTCAAATAAACAACAACAACAACAACAATAATGTCAACAACAACAACATCAACGTCAAATAAACAACAACAACAACAACAACTATGTCAACAACAACAACAACGTCAAATAAATAACAACAACAACAACGTCAACAACAACAACAACGTCAAATAAACAACAACAACAACAACAACGTCAAATAAACAACAACAACAACACCGTCAAATAAACAACAACAACAACAACGTCAAATAAACAACAACGTCAAATAAACAACATCAAAAACAACGTCAATAACAACAACACCGTCAAATAAACAACAACAACAACAACGTCAACTACAACAACAACAACGTCAAATAAACAACAACAACAACAACATCAAATAAACAATAACGACAACAACAACAACAATGTCAAATAAACAACAACAACAACGTCAAATAAGCAACAACAACAACAACGTCAATAATAACAACAACGTCAAATAAACAACAACAACAACAACCACGTCAAATAAACAACAACAACGTCAAATAAGCAACAACAACAACAACAATAACAACAATAACAACAACAACAACGTCAAATAAACAACAACAACAACAACAACGTCAATTAAACAACAACAACAACGTCAAATAAACAACAACAAAAACAACATCAACAACAACAAAAACGTCATATAAACAACAACAACAACAACATCAACAACAACAACTACGTCAAATAAACAACAACAACAACAACAATGTCAAATAAACAACAACAACAACAACGTCAACAACAACAACAATGTCAAATAAATAACAACAATGTCAAATAAACAACAACAACAACGTCAACAACAACAACAACGTCAAATAAACAACAACAACAACGTCAAATAAACAACAACGTCAACAACAACAACAACGTCAAATAAACAACAACAACAACTAAGTCAACAACAACAACAATAACAACGTCAAATAAATAACAACAACAACAACAACGTTAAATAAACAACAACAACAAAAACAACGTCAACAACAAAATCAACAACAATGTCAAATAAACAACAACAATAACGTCAACAACAACAACAATGTCAAATAAACAACAACAACAACGTCAAATAAACAACAACAGTAACAACATCAACAACAACAACAATGTCAAATAAACAACAACAACTATGTCAACAACAACAACAACGTCAAATAAACAACAACAACAACAACGTCAACAACAACGTCAAATAAACAACAACAACAACGTCAAATAAACAACAACAACAACACCGTCAAATAAACAACAACAACAACAACATCAAATAAACAACAACAACAACAATGTCAAATAAACAACAACAAAAACAACGTCAACAACAACAACAACGACAAATAAACAACAACAACAACAACAACGTCAACAACAACAACAACGTCAAATAAACAACAAAAACAACAACAACGTCACCAACAACAACAACGTCAAATAAACAACAACAACAACGTCAAATAAACAATAACAACAACAACAACAATGTCAAATAAACAACAACAACAACGTCAAATAAACAACAACAACAACGTCAACAACAACAACAACGTCAAATAAACAACAACAACTATGTCAACAACAACAACAACGTCAAATAAACAACAACAACAACGTCAAATAAACAATAACAACAACAACAACAATGTCAAATAAACAACAACAACAACGTCAAATAAACAACAACAACGTCAACAACAACAACAACGTCAAATAAACAACAACAACAACGTCAAATAAACAATAACAACAACAACAACAATGTCAAATAAACAACAACAACAACGTCAAATAAACAACAACAACAACAACAACGTCAACAACAACAGCAACGTCGAATAAACAACAACAACAACAACGTCAACAACAACAACAACGTCAAATAAACAACAACAACTATGTCAACAACAACAACAACGTCAAATAAACAACAACAACAACAACGTCAACAACAACAACGTCAAATAAACAACAACAACGTCAAATAAACAACAATAACAACAACACCGTCTAATAAACAACAACAACAACAGCAACATCAAATAAATAACAACAACAACAATGTCAAATAAACAACAACAAAAACAACGTCAACAACAACAACTACGTCAAATAAACAACAACAACAACAACAACGTCAACAACAACAACGTCAAATAAACAACAACAACAACAACAACGTCAACAACAACAACAACGTCAAATAAACAATAACAACAACGTCAAATAAACAATAACAACAACAACAATGTCAAATAAACAATAAAACCAACGTCAAATAAATAACAACAACAACAACGTCAACAACAACAACAACAACAATGTCAAATAAACAACAACAACAACAACAACAACAACGTCAAATAAACAACAACAACAACGTCAAATAAACAACAACAACAACAACAATAACAACAACAACAACAACGTCAAATAAACAACAACAACAACAACACCATCAAATAAACAACAAAAACAACGTCAAATAAACAACAACAACAACTTCAAATAAACAACAACAATAATGTCAAATAAACAACAACAACAACAACAATAATGTCAACAACAACAACATCAACGTCAAATAAACAACAACAACAACAACAACTATGTCAACAACAACAACAACGTCAAATAAATAACAACAACAACAACGTCAACAACAACAACAACGTCAAATAAACAACAACAACAACAACAACGTCAAATAAACAACAACAACAACACCGTCAAATAAACAACAACAACAACAACAACGTCAAATAAACAACAACGTCAAATAAACAACATCAAAAACAACGTCAATAACAACAACACCGTCAAATAAACAACAACAACAACAACGTCAACTACAACAACAACAACGTCAAATAAACAACAACAACAACAACATCAAATAAACAATAACGACAACAACAACAACAATGTCAAATAAACAACAACAACAACGTCAAATAAGCAACAACAACAACAACGTCAATAATAACAACAACGTCAAATAAACAACAACAACAACAACCACGTCAAATAAACAACAACAACGTCAAATAAACAACAACAACAACAACAATAACAACAATAACAACAACAACAACGTCAAATAAACAACAACAACAACAACAACGTCAATTAAACAACAACAACAACAACGTCAAATAAACAACAACAAAAACAACATCAACAACAACAAAAACGTCATATAAACAACAACAACAACAACATCAACAACAACAACTACGTCAAATAAACAACAACAACAACAACAATGTCAAATAAACAACAACAACAACAACGTCAACAACAACAACAATGTCAAATAAATAACAACAACGTC
>OX451739.1:141346458-141436458 GCA_948472305.1 Vicia faba
CACAACAATGTCAACAACAACAACAACAACGTCAAATAAACAACAACAACAACAACGTCAAATAAACAATAGCAATAATAACAACAATGTCAAATAAACAACAACAACAACAACAACGTCAAATAAACAACAACAACAAAAACAACGTCAAATAAACAACAACAACAATGTCAAATAAACAAAAACAAAAACAACAACAACATAAACAACAACAAAAACGTCAAATAAACAACAACAACAACGTCAACAACAACAACTACGTCAAATAAACAACAACAACAACGTCAAATAAACAATAACAACAACAACAACGTCAACAACAACAACGTCAAATAAACAACAACAACGTCAAATAAACAACAACAATGTCAAATAAAGAACAACAACAACAATGTCAAATAAACAACAACAACGTCAACAACAACAACAACAATGTCAAATAAACAACAACAACAACACCGTCAACAACAACCACAATGTCAGATAAACAACAATAACGTCAAATAAACAACAATAACAACAACATCAACAATAACAACAACGTCAAATAAACAACAACAACAACGTCAAATAAACAACAACGTCAACAACAACAACAACGTGAAATAAACAACAACAACTATGTCAACAACAACAACAACATCAAATAAACAACAACGTCAACAACAACAACAACGTCAAATAAATAACAACAACAACAACAACACCGTCAAATAAACAACAAAAACAACGTCAAATAAACAACAACAACGTCAAATAAACAACAACAACAACAATGTCAAATAAACAACAACAACAACAACAACAACAATGTCAACAACAACAACAACAACGTCAAATAAACAACAACAACAACAACTATGTCAACAACAACAACAACGTCAAATAAATAACAACAACAACAACGTCAACAACAACAACAACGTCAAATAAACAACAACAACAACAACAACAACGTCAAATAAACAACAACAACAACAACACCGTCAAATAAACAACAACAACAACGTCAAATAAACAACAACGTCAAATAAACAACATCAAAAACAACGTCAATAACAACAACAACGTCAAATAAACAACAACAACAATAACAACGTCAACAACAACAACAACAATGTCAAATAAACAACAACAACAACGTCAAATAAGCAACAACAACAACAACAACAACGTCAATAATAACAACAACGTCAAATAAACAACAACAACAACAACCACGTCAAATAAACAACAACAACGTCAAATAAACAACAACAACAACAATAACAACAATAACAACAACAACAACGTCAAATAAACAACAACAACAACAACGTCAATTAAACAACAACAACAACAACAACGTCAAATAAACAACAACAAAAACAACAACAACATCAACAACAACAAAAACGTCAAATAAACAACAACAACAACATCAACAACATCAACAACAACAACTACGTCAAATAAACAACAACAACAACAACAACAGCAACAACAATGTCAAATAAACAACAACAACAGCAACAACGTCAACAACAACAACAATGTCAAATAAATAACAACAACATCAAATAAACAACGACAACAATGTCAACAACAACAACAACGTCAAATAAACAACAACAACAACGTCAAATAAACAACAACGTCAACAACAACAACAACGTCAAATAAACAACAACAACAACAACTAAGTCAACAACAACAACAATAACAACGTCAAATAAACAACAACAACAACAACAACAACAACAAAGTCAAATAAACAACAACAACAACAACGTCAACAACAACAACAACAACGTCAAATAAACAACAACTACAACAACGTCAAATAAACAACAACAAAAACAACGTCAACAACAACAACAACGTCAAACAAACAACAACAACAACAACAACAACAACGTCAACAACAACAACAACGTCAAATAAACAACAACAACTATGTCAACAACAACAACGTCAAATAAACAACAACAATAACAACGTCAACAACAACAACGTCAAATAAACAACAATAACAACGTCAAATAAACAACAACAACAACAAAACCGTCAAATAAACAACAACAACATCAAATAAACAACAATAACAACAATGTAAAATAAACAACAACAAAAACAACGTCAACAACAACAACAACGACAAATAAACAACAACAACAACAACAACGTCAACAACAACAACAACGTCAAATAAACAACAACAACAACAACAACGTCAACAACAACAACAACGTCAAATAAACAACAACAACAACGTCAAATAAACAATCACAATAACAACAATGTCAAATAAACAACAACAACAACGTCAACAACAACAACAACGTCAAATAAACAACAACAACAACAACAATGTCAACAACAACAACAACGTCAAATAAACAACAACAACCATGTCAACAACAACAACAACAACGTCAAATAAACAACAACAACAACGTCAAATAAACAATAACAACAACAACAACAATGTTAAATAAACAACAACAATAACAACGTCAAATAAACAACAACAACAACAACGTCAACAACAACAACAACGTCAAATAAACAACAACAACAACGTCAAATAAACAATAACAACAACAACAACAATGTCAAATAAACAACAACAACAACGTCAAATAAACAACAACAACAACAACGTCAACAACAACAACTACGTCAAATAAACAACAACAACATTAACGTCAAATAAACAATAACAACAACAACAACGTCAACAACAATAACGTCAAATAAACAACAACAACAACAACGTCAAATAAACAACAACAACGTCAAATAAACAACAACAACAACAACGTCAAATAAACAACAACAACGTCAAATAAACAACAACAACAACAATGTCAAATAAACAACAACAACAACGTCAACAACAACAACAATGTCAAATAAACAACAACAACAACAACACCGTCAACAACAACAACAATGTCAAATCAACAACAACAACAACAACAACGTCAAATAAACAACAACAACAACTATGTCAACAACAACAACGTCAAATAAACAACAACAACAACAACGTCAAGTAAACAACAACAACAACAACGTCAAATAAACAACAACAACAATGTCAAATAAACAACAACAACAACAACAACAACAACACCGTCAACAACAACAACAATGTCAAATAAACAACAACAACATCAACAACGTCAAATAAACAACAACAACAACTATGTCAACAACAACAACAACAACGTCAAATAAACAACAACAACAACAACAACGTCAAGTAAACAACAACAACAACAACAACAACAACGTCAAATAAACAACAACAACAACGTCAAATAAATACCAACAACAACAACAACAACAACAACAACGTCAAATAAATAATAACAACAACAACAACGTCAACAACAACAACGTCAAATAAACAACAACCACAACAACGTCAACAACAACAACAAAAACGTCAAATAAACAACAACAACAACAACAACGTCAAATAAACAATAACAATAATAACAACAATGTCAAATAAACAACAACAACAACAACAACGTCAAATAAACAACAACAACAACGTCAAATAAACAACAACAACAATGTCAAATAAACAAAAACAAAAACAACAACAACATCAACAATAACAAAAACGTCAAATAAACAACAACAACAACAACAACGTCAACAACAACAACTACGTCAAATAAACAACAACAACAACGTCAAATAAACAATAACAACAACAACAACGTCAACAACAACAACGTCAAATAAACAACAACAACAACGTCAAATAAACAACAACAACAACGTCAAATAAAGAACAACAACAACAATGTCAAATAAACAACAACAACGTCAACAACAACAACAACAATGTCAAATAAACAACAACAACAACACCGTCAACAACAACAACAATGTCAGATAAACAACAATAACGTCAAATAAACAACAATAACAACAACGTCAACAATAACAACAACGTCAAATAAACAACAACAACAACGTCAAATAAATAACAACGTCAACAACAACAACGTGAAATAAACAACAACAACTATGTCAACAACAACAACATCAAATAAACAACAACAACAACGTCAACAACAACAACAACGTCAAATAAACAACAACAACAACAACACCGTCAAATAAACAACAAAAACAACGTCAAATAAACAACAACAACGTCAAATAAACAACAACAACAACAATGTCAAATAAACAACAACAACAACAACAATGTCAACAACAACGTCAAATAAACAACAACAACAACAACAACAACTATGTCAACAACAACAACAACGTCAAATAAATAACAACAACAACAACGTCAACAACAACAACGTCAAATAAACAACAACAACAACAACAACAACAACGTCAAATAAACAACAACAACAACAACACCGTCAAATAAACAACAACAACAACAACGTCAAATAAACAACATCAAAAACAACGTCAATAACAACAACAACGTCAAATAAACAACAACAACAACAACATCAACAACAACAACAACAACGTCAAATAAACAACAACAACAACAACAACCACATCAAATAAACAATAACAACAACAACAACAATGTCAAATAAACAACAACAACAACGTCAAATAAGCAACAACAACAACAACAACGTCAATAATAACAACAACGTCAAATAAACAACAACAACAACAACCACGTCAAATAAACAACAACAACGTCAAATAAACAACAACAACAACAATAACAACAATAACAACAACAACAACGTCAAATAAACAACAGAAACAACAACGTCAATTAAACAACAACAACAACGTCAAATAAACAACAACAAAAACATCAACAACAACAAAAACGTCAAATAAACAACAACAACAACAACAACATCAACAACAACAACTACGTGAAATAAACAACAACAACAACAACAACAACAATGTCAAATAAACAACAACAACAGCAACAACGTCAACAACAACAACAACGTCAAATAAACAACAACAACAACTAAGTCAACAACAACAACAATAACAACGTCAAATAAACAACAACAACAACACAAACAACAACAAAGTCAAATAAACAACAACAACAACAACGTCAACAACAACAACAACAACGTCAAATAAACAACAACAACAACGTCAAATAAACAACAACAAAAACAACGTCAACAACAACAACAACGTCAAACAAACAACAACAATAACAACAACGTCAACAACAACAACGTCAAATAAACAACAACAACAACAACGTCAACAACAACAACGTCAAATAAACAACAACAACAACGTCAAATAAACAACAACAACAACAACAACAACACCGTCAAATAAACAACAACAACAACAACAACAAATAAACAACAACAACAACAATGTCAAATAAACAACAACAAAAACAATGTCAACAACAACAACAACGACAAATAAACAACAACAACAACAACAATGTCAAATAAACAACAACAACGTCAACAACAACGTCAACAACAACAACGTCAAATAAACAACAACAACAACAACGTCAAATAAACAATAACAACAACAACAATGTCAAATAAACAACAACAACAACAACGTCAACAACAACAACAACGTCAAATAAACAACAACAACAACAACAACAACGTCAACAACAACAACAACAACGTCAATAACAACAACAACGTCAAATAAACAACAACAACTATGTCAACAACAACAACAACGTCAAATAAACAACAACAACAACAACAACAACAACGTCAAATAAACAATAACAACAACAACAACAATGTTAAATAAACAACAACAATAACAACGTCAACTAAACAACAACAACAACAACAACAACGTCAAATAAACAACAACAACAACGTCAAATAAACAATAACAACAACAACAACAACAATGTCAAATAAACAACAACAACAACGTCAAATAAACAACAACAACAACAACAACGTCAACAACAACAACAACGTCGAATAAACAACAACAACAACAACGTCAACAACAACAACAACGTCAAATAAACAACAACAACTATGTCAACAACAACAACAACGTCAAATAAAAAACAACAACAACAACAACGTCAACAACAACAACGTCAAATAAACAACAACAACAACGTCAAATAAACAACCACAACAACAACACCGTCAAATAAACAACAACAACAACATCAAATAAACAACAACAACAACAACAATGTCAAATAAACAACAACAAAAACAACGTCAACAACAACAACAACGTCAAATAAACAACAACAACAACAACAACGTCAACAACAACAACAACGTCAACAACAACAACAACGTCAAATAAACAACAACAACAACGTCAACAACAACAACAACGTCAAATAAACTATAACAACAACGTCAAATAAACAATAACAACAACAACATCAACGTCAAATAAACAACAACAACAACGTCAACAACAACAACGTCAAATAAACAACAACAACAACAACAACAACAACACCGTCAAATAAACAACCACAACAACAACATCAAATAAACAACAACAACAACAACAATGTCAAATAAACAACAACAAAAACAACGTCAACAACAACAACAACGACAAATAAACAACAACAACAACAACAACGTCAACAACAACAACAACGTCAAATAAACAACAACAACGTCAACAACAACGTCAACAACAACGTCAACAACAACAACAACGTCAAATAAAAAACAACAACAACGTCAAATAAACAATAACAACAACAACAACAATGTCAAATAAACAACAACAACAACAATGTCAACAACAACAACAACGTCAAATAAACAACAACAACAACAACAACGTCAACAACACCAACAACGTCAACAACAACAACAACGTCAATGTGATCGGTGGATCTGGAACTGACTGTTTAACGCTGGTTCGCGAAATGTCGCGGAAGCAAGAGTCGCCACCGTCTTTTAATTTCTCCAACAAGGAAAGGACAAAAGCACAGAAAAATTCCTTTTAAGAGATTGCTCTCGGTTCGGGAGGTAGGTTATAGAAAGGGAAGGTGTTAGCACCCTTTCTATCCATGGTTATCCATGGGCTCTTAGATACTTGCTCAATGTGTTTTCAAATTGTTTGCTTTTCAATGTGGGTTTTAAAAAGATTCTTTGAAAAATTTCAGATCGACTCATACGTCAGAGTGTTTGAAAAGTTTGCTTTGAAAGCTTTTGAAAATGTGTCAGTGTGAAAAGTCTTTTTGAATTTGTTTTGAGATTAGAGCAAGTATCCTTGAGAACCTACCTACCCTAAGGAATTCGTCTGTGTAGATGTCCTTTAAAGTAGTGCCATCCCACCATTGAGAGGTAGGTAGCACCACCGTTGGAGGTGTTCGGGTCAATTCGAGGTTCGGGACATGGTGATCACCAGAGCAATGGGAAGACACCTTAGAAGCTACCCTCATGCCAGGTTCCCGGATCATGAGGACTTACTAAGACATCCTCTACTCGACGATCACCTTTCGAAAGGCAACAGTGAGGCGTACCCTAGGGGTGGTGTGTGCGATTTGTGTGTCATGTTTCAGTTATTTGTCTTGTCATGTTTGTCGTGTTCTACGCTTGATTTTAATTAGACATTCATTCTTTCATGCTTGGTTAACAGTTAAATATTTGCGGGAAATATAAATCTAAACTATTACAAATGGCGCGGGTCCACATCGCCAAAATTAAACCGGACCCGATTTAGCGGAAAAATAAATAATGCGAAGAAATAAAGTGCGAAAAATAAATTACATGGCTTAGGGACAATTACATAATTATAATTACGACATAAGAGTAAATGCGCAAAATTAATTGAAATGACTAGGGCGTTGGACCCTTTTTGCAAATAATTAAAAGTTAATGAGAATTAAAAATTAAATGATTAAATGTTTTTTTTTGGTATTTTGTATTTTTTAGATTTAATGAGAAAAAAGGAGAATTAATTAAAATTAATTTAAGAAGCAAACCCTAATTCTAATATTTTTTTATTTATTGTGAAAGAATTAAAATATGACCTAAATTAAACCTAATTCATTTATGTACAATTAAAATAGGAAAATAAATAAATAAATAATAATTAATATTGTGGAAAAGAAGGGAAAAATATCAAAAGGAATAAAAAATAGCAATTAACCTAATTCTACATTTTTTTTGGATTTTTATTATGGAAAAAATATAAATTAAACCTAATTTGAAATTAATTTATACACATGCTAATAAAATAATTATAATAAAATAAATATTATTTTTGGTCTTTTTTTCTGATTTTTATAATGTTTTTATATTTTATAGAAAAAATAAATTAATTATTTAAAGCAATAAAAATAATATAATACAATAATTAAAACAACAAAAAGAAAAGAAAATCAAACCAGGGTGGGGTGTTGCCCCAAGTAAGGAGGTATAAACTTGAGAGGCCTGGCCCAATAAGCTTGCAACGTGCTGACTTTCCTGGATCACATGTCAGCGCTTTGACCTGGTACATGGTGCATCTTAAATCTTGGCCATGGATCTGAGTGAGGTGGACACGTGTGGGGCTTGAGAGGGTAAGCATATGGTACATCTGGACGTTAGTGCTGCATAGAATCAAATATTGAAAAATAATATTGAGCATTGCAAGACCTGGGATTTGAACCCAGGTCTTTGAAGTCACATGCCTAACACGTTACCACTGAACCACATGCATTTCATTTAATATATAATAATACATAAATAATATAAAAAGAAAACGCTAATGCTTTGGAATTCCGCGCGAAATTCAAATGGACCTGTCACCAATGGACACGTCTTCGTCTCCTTCCCCTTCTCTGTAAAACAAAACTAATGGGCAACGGTTTTCATGCGTGGTTTAAAGAGGGATTCAAGAAAATAGCGAATAGAGATATATGAAACATAAATTCATCGCGAGTATGCATTCATCTTCGTTTTGGTGCGTTGAATCCAACCATGGTGTTCAGAAGTCCCAATTTTTCTTCTATACAAAACCCCTAATTCGAGCTCCTGAAAACCCTAACTTTTGGCAATGGCAAATTCGCGTATGTGACTCAAAAACACAATCAAACATATTGGTTAGCACAGAAACATCATGACAAACAATAATCCACAAAGAAAAATGCAAGAGGATGCTTAAATCGTGCTATGCAATTTCAATATTTTCTTGGTTCAGTTTGACTTAGAGATACCGATTCAAGGAGTTTTGGTGGTTGTTTTGGGTTGGTACGCGTTCAGGACACTCCAATGAAGCTATTGAGATCAAAGTTAGGGCTTGAATCGTCCCCTAGAATGCTTTTCAGAATTGACTTTTTTCTCAAAAATTTCAAGTTGTTAAGGGTTTCTTATGCGCAGCTTTCAGTCTTCGATGCTTAGGGTTTTCATTCTGATCATATAGGGAGTGATCTAGGTCAACAAAAACCAACAAAATCTCATGAATTCATTATTTGGAGATTTGATTTGCTTAAGGATCTTTTTGAATATTTTTTCATGGTTTTTGTGCCAAATCTGATCAATTAGCATCAAATCCTTCCTTATTAGCATGTGCACGAGTTATAGAGTCCAAAGCATGCATAAAAAGATTTTTTAGGTTAAGGTTTATATTTTTCATGAATTAAAATGATTTAAATGAATATAAATTAATATTAATTCAAATAAATAATTAAAAAATATGAGAATACTTCCCCTTGGGCCTAGTGGTCGTGCATAGGCTTGGCATGAAGAAATTTGGAAGATAATTGGGCCCATTTGCATTTTTAGGCCTTTTGCATCCTTGTTGACTTTCAAAAATTTCCAAAAATTTCCCAACTTCCACAAGGCATAACTTGGTCAATTTTTAAGCTTTTCACATGTTCTTGGACATTTTGGAAAGGTCTTTGAGTCCTTTAACCAATGCCTTTGGTCCCATGTCATTTGGATTTACCAATCGCAAGTTATGGCCTTTGACTTAAAGTCACTTTTTGTTGACTTTTGAAAATGACCTATAATGTTGAAATTGATAACTTTTTGTGAGAGCATTTCTTGGACTTGGAACATGAAGATGAATTGTAGGAAATGTCTTTCTCTTCAAGATGAGCTTTGGATGGAATTTTTCTGATAATCCATGTGAAAGTTATGCCCTGGTCAATTTCAGTTGACTTTTTCAGCTGTCCAAATATAGCAACTTTTGCATCTTTGATGATTTCTGAGCCAAATTTTGAGAATCATGATCAAGCATTGATCAAATGATGTTTGTGGCTTCAAAATGATATATTGACCAAAAATTTGAACTTTTGACTGCCAAATGACCATTTTGCCCCTACAGTTGACTGTAGTGCAATCTAGGGTTTTGACTGTGCAATTTTGAGCTGAATGCCTTGAAACTTGACATGAGGATGCTTGACCACATTTGTAGGCATATGAGACTTGATTGGGTCTTTGAAAAGTTCATTTGCTTGACCAGAACTCAAACCCTAGTTTTGACTGTATAGGAGACAGTTGAGCTGCACAACCCTGGGGGACTTTTGTGACCTTGACTTTGACAATTCTTGATGAATATGGGAGGGCAAATTTTGGGGTACAACAGTTGCCCCTGTTCAATCTTCTTAGACCTGAGGATGCAGATTGGCTGACGTGCCTTTCGTAATCCGAGGGTAAAAGATGATTGAACACTAGAGTGCCCAGAAATTTGCGCTCACATAGTAGCGGTGATGATGAGGGAATGGGCTTATAGATGCCATTTGGATGTTGCTTGGATAGGATGATGGGCTTATAGATGCCATCTGGACATTGATCGCGTAGGAGATTCCTTAGCGAGAACCTGCATACCTGCAAAAGAGAAAATGAGTACCTGACACGTCGCAGGAGCTGATTTTAGATGCTTGATATAGATATGTCCTGACTGGTTACAGGAGCTGAGATCTGGAGCTTCAAACGTTGATGAATGAACCAGGGATGGTTACTGCCTTAGCATGAATGGTAAGAGAATCCTGAATGATTTCAACCTCAACAACGCTCGTTGAGAAAATCTTGGTGAGAATTACCATTTTCGTAGTGTCAGGAAGAGAACCAAAGGACATTACAATCTCAAAGGGAGTTACCTCACTCACGTTGGAGAGGGAACTATAGGAGATTATAATCTGAAAGGAGATATCACCTCACGCTCATGCCGGAGAGGGAAACATCTGACGAAGGAATTACCACCTCACGCGCCGTTGGAGAGGGGACCATAAGAGAAAATCACCTCACGCTCATGCCGGAGAGGAAAACATCTGAAAAAGGAATTACCACCTCACACGCCGTTGGAGAGGGTACCATAAGAGAATATCACCTCACGCTCATGCCGGAGAGGGGAACATCTGAAAAAGGAATTACCACCTCACACGCCGTTGGAGAAGGGACCATAAGAGAATATCACCTCACGCTCATGCCGGAGAGGGGAACATCTGAAAAAGGAATTACCACCTCACACGCCGTTGGAGAGGGGACCATAAGAGAATATCACCTCACGCTCATGCCGGAGAGGGGAACATCTGAAGAAGGAATTACCACCTCACACGCCGTTGGAGAGGGGACCATAAGAGAATATCACCTCACGCTCATGCCGGAGAGGAGAACATCTAAAGAAGGAATTACCACCTCACACGCCGTTGGAGAGGGGACCATAAGAGAATATCACCTCACGCTCATGCCGGAGAGGGGAACATCTGAAGAAGGAATTACCACCTCACACGCCGTTGGAGAGGGGACCATAAGAGAATATCACCTCACGCTCATGCCGGAGAGGAGAACATCTAAAGAAGGAATTACCACCTCACACGCCGTTGGAGAGGGGACCATAAGAGAATATCACCTCACGCTCATGCCGGAGAGGAGAACATCTAAAGAAGGAATTACCACCTCACACGCCGTTGGAGAGGGGACCATAAGAGAATATCACCTCACGCTCATGCCGGAGAGGGGAACATCTGAAGAAGGAATTACCACCTCACACGCCGTTGGAGAGGGGACCATAAGAGAATATCACCTCACGCTCATGCCGGAGAGGAGAACATCTAAAGAAGGAATTACCACCTCACACGCCGTTGGAGAGGGGACCATAAGAGAATATCACCTCACGCTCATGCCGGAGAGGAGAACATCTAAAGAAGGAATTACCACCTCACACGCCGTTGGAGAGGGGACCATAAGAGAACTTCTACTGAGTCTTTATCAGAAAAATCTGTTTGGAGTCGATTTAACTGGATTGGAGAAGTCCTTGAAATATGTTTGAGAATTTCAACTGCATCTTTCCTGAAAGGTAAAGGTCAGTTATATGCGATGCATGATATGGATCAAGCAAACATGGATACGATTTATATGATATGATGCAGTGCGTTATGCATGCTATGATGATGTATGTAAAGTTTTATGTATGTTTTCGTCCAGGAAAATAAATCTTCGACGGGTGCCGGGAAGTCATATCCTGGGCTGATGTTGAGGAAGAGATTTTGCTTCCGCTGTGGATGATTCGTTGCGAGAATACCGGTAGGAGGAGATAACTCCGTTGAGGAATAAACTTGGCAAATGAAATAATTTCTGCGGGAGAAAAGATACTCTAGCGATCATGCTGGGAAGTGCTACTCTGTGGGGATAGCGATGCTTTGCTGAGTTGATGAAGATACTCCGCTGGGGATATCCGTTGATGAGTTATGCTGGGGATACCCTTGTTGTGCTGGAAGTATTGATAGACTTTGCTGGGGGTAGGAAGATACTTTGCCGATGACGCTCTTTCCGCGGCTTTTGGCTGAGGATAACCCAGTTATATCCTGTTACGGAAATAACTCTTTAAATCAAGCCGGGACGACGCGTTCGTGCTCTGCGAGGGGTAAGCTTCCAGAATCTACTGGGGATAAGCTTGCTGCTTGGGGAGATATGAATTCCAACTTTCCTGGGGAAACTGGATTGGACTCTCCTGGGGGAAGTTTTGATATGCTGGGAAGTGATTCCTTTGAATGGTGGTACACCGCCGGGGAACAATCTTCAGACCAAGACTGCCGGGGATACTTGTTAAGAATATATGTATTGCTGCTGGGGAAGTATTGAGATCTACGGGAGGACACTCAATTCCCTTGATATTTGACAATTTTGTTTGGAGAGAGATGTACTGCTGTACTGAACTACTCTCTGGGGAATTAAGATATACTTGGCCATGTTCTTTAGCTGAACCTACCTTAGTACCTCGGGGGATAGAACAATTAGATTGTTTGGACGACTCATTATTGCCCCTGTTTCTAGTGTCACCTGCAATTAATTCCTTTGTTTCGTATGCAAATATTTATGAGTTAGCAAATTATTGTCAATGCATACATCACAAATTGAACCTTGGACGTTCTTCGCAAAACAAAACAGAAAAGAAAAACACTTGGGCACGTTTAACTGGAAATATATTTTTATTGATTTTTGAATGGCCTGAATAGGCGTTTTGTATACAAGAGGCTGACGTCCTAGTAAGAGGTACGTCGCCGAGCAAAAGAGTTTATACAATGTTTTGTACAAAATAAAACAGCTGTGTAAAAGATGAATGATCCACTGGGTTTCAACTCTGCTATTGCCTTTATAACTCCGAGCGTCTCATCACTTGATGACCTTGGTTGAAGGTGAAGCTGACTGATCGATGCCGTTTGAACTTGATGCAGATACCGGATTCTGGATGCAAAGTGATCAATGAGACATAGTTTTACGCTTTATCCCTAATTTTTGCCTGGACCGCCCTTTCGGGTTTTCAGTCCACCGGGATACCCATTTTTGCCCAAGCCGCCTTTTCAGGTTTTCGACTTGCCGGGTGTACAGATTTTTTCATTTTCATCCCTACATTTTGCCCGAACCCTTTTGGTTCGACGGGAAGCCCTAATTTTTGCCTAGGCATGTCAGCCTAGCGGGTCTTTTTCATGCGTAGTATTTTTTAACTATGTCTGCATTAGCGGGGTGAGGAAGGTCGTCACCATCCATGTTAGTTAAGATCATTGCTCCTCCTGAGAACACATGCTTAACCACAAATGGCCCTTCGTACGTAGGGGTCCATTTGCCCCTTGGATCACTCTGAGGAAGTATGATTCTCTTGATAACCAGATCCCCAACTTGATATTCCTGTGGTCTGACCTTTTTGTTAAATGCCCTGATCATTCGTTTCTGATACGTCTGACCATGACAGATAGCAGCAAGTCTCTTTTCATCAATAAGGTTGAGTTGGTCAAGTCGTGTCTGGATCCAATCATCTTCGTTCAGATTTGCATCCTTCATTATCCGGAGAGAGGGAATTTGTACTTCAATCGGCAAGACTGCCTCCATACCATAAACCAGAGAAAAGGGAGTTGCCCCGGTTGACGTCCTAGCTGAGGTACGGTACCCATGCAGAGCGAACGGTAACATTTCGTGCCAATCCTTGTACGTCACTGTCATCTTTTGCACGATCTTCTTGATGTTTTTATTTGCTGCTTCTACAGCCCCATTCATCTTCGGTCTGTAAGGAGAAGAATTGTGGTGCTGTATCTTGAACTGTTCGCAGAGCTCAGCAATCATCTTATTGTTCAGATTGGTACCGTTGTCTGTAATAATTCGCTCAGGGACGCCGTACCGACAGATCAGATTGTGTCGAATAAACCGTGCCACGACAGTCTTGGTCACTGTAGCATAGGATGCTGCCTCGACCCACTTTGTAAAATAATCAATCGCCACTAGGATGAAGCGATGTCCGTTGGATGCCGTAGGTCTTATCTCGCCGATCATGTCTATGCCCCACATTGCAAACGGCCAAGGCGCAGTCAGAACATTCAGAGGAACCGGAGGAACATGCACCTTGTCTGCATAGATCTGGCACTTGTGGCATGTCCTAGAATGTTGGTAGCAATCAGCTTCCATGGTGGACCAGTAATATCCTGCCCGTAGGATCTTCTTAGCCATAGTATGCCCACTAGAATGCGTACCAAAGGTCCCTTCATGTAGCTCTTCCATGATTCTTTCCGCTTCAGTCTTATCCACACAACGCAGTAAGGTTGAATCATGGTTTCGCTTGTACAAGATGCCGTTGCTTAGGAAGAACTTGGCTGCGAACCGCCTCAGGAATTTCTTATCATTGATGGAGGCACCTTCAGGGTATTCCTGAGCTTCCAGATATCTCTTCACTTCGTGGTACCAAGGTTTCTCAGTTACCAATTCAGTTTCGATATCACAACAGTATGCCGGTTCGTCCAGTTTCCAGATGGTGATCTGGGGAGCTTCATTATCCCATTTAACCTTGAACATTGAAGACATAGTAGCTAACGCGTCCGCTAACTGATTCTCTTCTCTTGGAAAGTGCTCAAAGGTTATCTCTGTGAAGTGGGGAATCATGGTCAACACACATTCTCTGTAAGGAATCAAGTTTGGATGTTTCGTATCCCACTCTCCATTAATCTGATTGATCACTAGAGCGGAATCTCCGAAGACACTGAGGAACTTGATCCGTAAGTCGATCGCAGCTTGAAGACCCATGATACACGCCTCATACTCCGCCATGTTGTTGGTACAGTTGAAACACAGCCGGGCAGTGAGTGGAGTATGAGTACCTTGAGGAGATATGATGATGGCGCCGATACCATTTCCCAAAGCATTAGAGGCTCCGTCAAAGTGCATAGACCATCGGGATCCTGGTTCAGGTCCTTCATCTGGTCCAGGTACTTCACAGTCAGTTATAATCATAATGCTTTCGTCTGGAAACTCGAAGTTCATTGATTGGTAGTCATCTACAGCTTGATGAGCTAAGTGGTCTGCCAATACACTCCCTTTGATGGCTTTCTGGGTGGTGTACTGAATGTCGTATTCCGTCAAGATCATTTGCCATCTTGCAATTCTCCCAGACAGAGCAGGCTTTTCAAATATATACTTTATCGGATCCATCTTTGAGATCAACAAAGTAGTGTGAGTCAGCATATACTGTCTCAGCCGGCGAGCAGCCCATACCAAAGCGCAGCAAGTTTTCTCAAGCAGTGAGTATCGGGTCTCACAGTCGGTAAACTTTTTGCTAAGGTAATAAATGGCGTGCTCTTTTCGGCCAGACTCGTCATGCTGCCCCAGCACACACCCCATTGAGTTGTCTAGCACTGTTAGATATAGGATCAGAGGTCTCCCTTCAACCGGTGGCATAAGGATGGGTGGTTCTTGGAGATACTCTTTAATTCTGTCGAAAGCAGCCTGACATTCATCGTTCCAACGTACTACCTGATCTTTCTTCAGCAGCTTGAAGATTGGCTCACAGGTAGCAGTCAAATGAGATATGAATCGAGCGATGTAATTCAGGCGTCCTAAAAAGCCTCTGACTTCCTTCTCTGTCTTGGGAACTGGCATCTCTTGAATGGCTTTGACCTTAGCAGGGTCCACTTGAATACCTTTATCACTGACCACGAAGCCTAGCAACTTCCCAGATCTTACCCCGAAGGTGCACTTGTTCGGGTTCAATCTCAGCTTGTACAGTTTCAATCGGTCGAACAACTTCTGTAGATGATCTAAGTGCTCTTCTTCAGTTTGGGACCTAGCGATCATGTCGTCCACATACACTTCGATCTCATGATGGATCATATCATGAAATAAGGCAACCATGGCACGCTGGTAGGTTGCCCCAGCATTCTTCAATCCGAACGGCATGACCTTGTAACAGAAGGTGCCCCACTGAGTAACAAATGTAGTCTTCTCCATGTCTTCAGGTGCCATCTTGATCTGATTGTAGCCTGAAAAGCCATCCATGAAAGAGAATACCTTGTGCTGAGCCGTATTATCAACGAGGACATCAATGTGAGGTAAGGGGAAGTCATCTTTGGGGCTGGCCCTGTTTAGATCCCTGTAATCAACACACATTCTGACCTTGCCGTCCTTTTTGGGTACCGGCACCACATTAGCAACCCACTGAGGGTAAGAAGTCACTGCAAGGAACCCGGCATCAAACTGTTTCATCACCTCGGCCTTAATCTTCTCGGACATCTCTGGACGCATCCGACGAACCTTTTGTTTAACTGGAGGGCAGTCTTCCCTGGTCGGCAAATGATGGACAACAATATCGGTATCCAACCCTGGCATGTCTTCGTAGGACCAGGCAAAGATCTCCATATAGTCATGCAGCATCTTGGTTAACCGTTGCTTTACGCTGAGCTCTAGGTTAGCACCAATCTTTACCTCTTTTCTGTCTGCCTCAGTACCCAGGTTTATAGTTTCTACTGGCTCTTCATGGGGTTGAATTGCCCTCTCTTCTTGAAGCAACAGTCTAGCAAGCTCGCCAGGCACTTCGCAATCATCTTCACCTTCGTCTTCGGCTAAGTTGATCGGATTTTCGAAGTCATAATTGGCATTAGCAGAGTTGTTGTCAGTAAGATCCAGAGTGGATTGGAACCTGTATGAGTGAGTGTGTGTGTAAATACAGCTGTTTTTGAAATTTATGTAAAGGAAATGAAAGACAGAAAAGGAACACAATATTTGCAATGCGAAAAAGTCCAAGATTTTCATTCATGATGTATAAAATGACAGTTCATATGCCCTCACAAATAGAACCACGGTGCCTCGGGTAAGACACCGGGCCATAGAGTTTATCATAGTTTATTACAAAATGAAACAAAGAAATTTATTACTTAGTAACCAAAGAAACATGGAGGTTGTCCTTTGCGCTCCAATTGTTGGGTCCACCCTCAGTTGCCGGGTAAATCCAGCTATCGAACTCAGCTTCATCCACTTCCTCTTCGTCCCCGATAGCATTAACTCCGTGAGCAGGCAGGGGAGCTGTCACCACATTAGGTTTGTCAGACGCCTCGAACTGTACCTCCTTAGCGTCAATGAGGTCCTGCAGCTTGTTCCTTAGTGCCCAACAGTCGTCAGTGGCATGCCCCGGGCTATCTGAATGGTAAGCACAACGGGCATTCGGGTTGTACTTAGGAGAGGTAGTGTTAGGGAACTTTGGTGCCTCCTTGACAGATACCAAATTGGTTGCGAGCAGCTGTGGCAGAATCTGCGATAGGGTCATGCTTAACCGGGTAAACTCTCTCCGGGGTCTATCAACCCTTTGAGGATTATTTGGCCGGGGAGCGGCAGCAGGCTTAGCGATCATTACCGCGCTGACAGATTGGCGGTGATCAGGTCTTTCTGATTTCCTAGAACCATACACGGCACTAGACTCCTTTTTAAACGGCTTCTTTTCTGCACTAGATGATGATGCAGCCTTTGCAATCTTCCCAGACTTCAACCCAGCTTCAATCCTTTCTCCAGTCAAGATCAAATCGGTGAAACCAGCAGAAGAATTCCCGATGAGATGGTTAAAAAACGGCCCAGATAGGGTCCCCAAGAACATATCCACTAACTCTCGATCAGTCAAAGGTGGCTGCACCCTGCCAGCCAGATCTCTCCACTTCTGCGCGTACTCTTTAAAACCTTCGCTTACGCCCAACGACATACCCTGGAGTTGGGTACGTGTGGGGGCAAGGTCGGCATTATACTGATACTGCTTGTAGAAAGCAGTAGCCAGCTCCTCCCAGTTACGAACTTTGGTCCCATCCAGCTGATAGAACCATTCGAGATGAGTCCCTGAAAGACTCTCCTGGAAGAAGTGGATCCATAGATTCTTGTCCGCAGAGTACGGCTGAATCTTTCGCACATAGGACCTCAAATGCAGCTTGGGACAGGATGCCCCGTCATACTTGGAGAAGGTGGGAGCTTTGAATTTATGTGGAATAATTACACCAGTTGACAAACCCAGATCTCCGAAATCCAGCCCAGGTACCTGTTGAACTTCCATGGCCTTCAACCTGTCTTCCAGTTGTTTGTACCTATCATCTGCAGGAGGATACTGTTCCTCATCAAAATCTGTCTCGTTGTCGGAGACTTCTGGAGTAGGAAGCTTTACTTCTGCCTGAGAAGGACTTTTGCCAACAGAAGAAACAACCTCTTCTTGGTGCAGAGTATTACCCAACCTTCGGCCCGTGTTGAATAGAACAGTTCTTCTTTTCTTCTTCTTCTCCTTCTTCAGGAGCATAGTCTTCAGTTCCTCTTGGCCTTTGGCTAGACCCAGGATTAACTCTTGAAACTGCGCATTCTGCGCCTGGAGAGCCTTGATTGAAGTCTCAGTTGATTCAGATCCGGAATTCATGATGCTGAAATAAACAGCGAAGAACTGTAAGCAACCTGAAAAAAAAGGAAAAACCTGCCATGCACATGATGTATGAAATGCGTATGAATTATGTTTTCAAAGACAATCGGGAATCAACTTTGTAAACAAAAAAGGAACACACTTCATTAGATTCAACTTTGTAACTGAAATTATTCAACAAGTTGCCCTTAGGCATTTACATGAAATGAAACAACTGGAAAGGAAATAAAACTGTAAAGGCACATTCAGCATTCCTCATTGATCCCATGGTCTCCTCTTCTCAGTACGGAGGTAGGCATTCAGGGCTCTCTCATTCTCCAACTGCTTTGTCAGCTTCTGGATCTTTGATTCCTGCTCGTTGAACTTTTCCCGGTAAGAATCCCGTTCTTCTTGCAGTTGCGACCAAGATCTCTTCAATGTCTCATAATCAGTGGGTATCTGAGGAGGAAGGACAGTTGGAGGAACACCATCTTTATCAGGACACTCAAGAATGACGGGTCTGACAGCTTCATACGGCATACCTAACTTCTGAGCACGGATGCGGACCCATTTGTAGTAGGCTTCCATAGGTAGAGAAGTCTTTGGCCCTAGCTCTTGTGGGTCAGCTTTATGAACCTTCTCCCAAGCCTTGATGAACCTACGACGTAGCTCGTCACTATCCACCTGAAACTCGAAACTGATGTGAGGCACCAACATCTCATGGGGGCCTGCTCTTCTTGCTCTTCCAAACTGACGGAGTGCCAGACATGGATTGTACGAGATCCCTCCTTGAGTACCAATCAGAGGAACATTAGGATACTCCCCGCATCGATCAATAATAGCTATCTCATCCAAACCTCTGCAAGTCCAAATGATGTCTTTATCGGTGAGAGACATTAACCTGTGAGCCCAACCTCTTCCTTCTTGGTTCTTCAGTACGGACTTAGGGAGGTGCGAAATAAACCACCTCACCAACAAAGGGATACAACACCATAGGGTTCCTCGTCTTCGGGTAGTACGGGCATGAAGTTGTTGCAAGATGTCACCCAAGAGAGTGGGCACCGGGTTCTGAGACATAAAGATCCTAATGGAAGTGACGTTGATGAAGTTGTCAGGATTAGGAAACAGGACTAACCCATAGATTAGGAGAGCCAAGATGTCTTCATATGCCCTAAAATCCAAGTCATTCCAGAAGCTGTTAGCTTTACCAATCAGAAACTTGGCCAAGAAACCCTTAACTCCGCTTCTAGTTACCCAGTTGTCCGTTACCTCTTGATGGGTCAAAGGAAGAGCTGCAGCAATGTCCTCAAGCCTGAGGGTCTTTTCCCAACCAGTAAAGGGAGTCTGATCCAAGATAGGGATACCAAGCAGATTAGAGAACTCTTCCAGGGTAGGGACCAGCTGGAAGTCTTGAAAGGTGAAGCACTGGTACTGAGGGTCATAGAACTGGGTCAGAACACTCATCAACTGTTGATCCCGCTTTGCAGTGACTAAACTGAGAAGAGAACCATGTCTCTGAATGAAGGAAGTGGTATTTGGAATTCTGCTAACCAACTCATCAATCAACTCAGGTGAACGAACAAAGTTGAACCGGATAGTATTCCTTCGCACAGGCATCATAGTGTCCTACAAAACAGAGCAAAGATGAAACCCTCTTGTCTTTGAAATGGTCAGTTC
The DNA here is from genome assembly GCA_948472305.1 of Vicia faba. NCBI lineage: Eukaryota > Viridiplantae > Streptophyta > Magnoliopsida > Fabales > Fabaceae > Vicia > Vicia faba. Next base: position 141,367,192 of record OX451739.1, read on the forward strand.
TTATGCAGGATGCAATGCTCATGATGTTATGATGTTATGATAAAGCACACCACATACAGATACAAAGGCAAACATAGTAAGGCACACAAGTCACACAAGGCAAGCCCCTAAAGTTTAGGCCAGCATGAGGTCTAGGTACTACCCTCTTTCAGTTTGTTGGTTCATACCTGTCCTAATCAAAAGTAACCGGGTTCTTAGAGGATCCCAATATCATTGACTACCCTCAATCGGTCATAACTCCAGCATCGCAATCTTTTCTTGCGGCCAGAACCATCACGAGAGTTTAGTCTCAATGGGCGTAGCATACTGCTACTGTTCTAAAGGCCAAGTTGTGTCAATTAAGGTTCTAAGGTTGTTGGTGCTTAATGACTCCTTAGAAGACCCATATTCTCCTCGTTGCGACACAAGGGATATCGGTACAGACCAAGGTGCCACACCAACGTAGCCACTGCTTCACCTGTGTCGGTCTACGCCGGACAGGTCCCTCACAGCTTATGCTACCTAACAGGGTATCCCCAGATCCGGGTTAGGATCTATGTATCTCCGATGCAACCCACAATAGTAAAGCAAGCAAAACAATACAAGTGAAAACACAGTTATGACTTAGCCCTAAGGTACACCTCACTTTAAAAGATAGTCCCCAGCAGAGTCGCCAGTTCTGTGATCGGTGGATCTGGAACTGACTGTTTAACGCTGGTTCGCGAAATGTCGCGGAAGCAAGAGTCGCCACCGTCTTTTATTTTCTCCAACAAGGAAAGGACAAAAGCACAGAAAAATTCCTTTTAAGAGATTGCTCTCGGTTCGGGAGGTAGGTTATAGAAAGGGAAGGTGTTAGCACCCTTTCTATCCATGGTTATCCATGGGCTCTTAGATACTTGCTCAATGTGTTTTCAAATTGTTTGCTTTTCAATGTGGGTTTTAAAAAGATTCTTTGAAAAATTTCAGATCGACTCATACGTCAGAGTGTTTGAAAAGTTTGCTTTGAAAGCTTTTGAAAATGTGTCAGTGTGAAAAGTCTTTTTGAATTTGTTTTGAGATTAGAGCAAGTATCCTTGAGAACCTACCTACCCTAAGGAATTCGTCTGTGTAGATGTCCTTTAAAGTAGTGCCATCCCACCATTGAGAGGTAGGTAGCACCACCGTTGGAGGTGTTCGGGTCAATTCGAGGTTCGGGACATGGTGATCACCAGAGCAATGGGAAGACACCTTAGAAGCTACCCTCATGCCAGGTTCCCGGATCATGAGGACTTACTAAGACATCCTCTACTCGACGATCACCTTTCGAAAGGCAACAGTGAGGCGTACCCTAGGGGTGGTGTGTGCGATTTGTGTGTCATGTTTCAGTTATTTGTCTTGTCATGTTTGTCGTGTTCTACGCTTGATTTTAATTAGACATTCATTCTTTCATGCTTGGTTAACAGTTAAATATTTGCGGGAAATATAAATCTAAACTATTACAAATGGCGCGGGTCCACATCGCCAAAATTAAACCGGACCCGATTTAGCGGAAAAATAAATAATGCGAAGAAATAAAGTGCGAAAAATAAATTACATGGCTTAGGGACAATTACATAATTATAATTACGACATAAGAGTAAATGCGCAAAATTAATTGAAATGACTAGGGCGTTGGACCCTTTTTGCAAATAATTAAAAGTTAATGAGAATTAAAAATTAAATGATTAAATGTTTTTTTTGGTATTTTGTATTTTTTAGATTTAATGAGAAAAAAGGAGAATTAATTAAAATTAATTTAAGAAGCAAACCCTAATTCTAATATTTTTTTATTTATTGTGAAAGAATTAAAATATGACCTAAATTAAACCTAATTCATTTATGTACAATTAAAATAGGAAAATAAATAAATAAATAATAATTAATATTGTGGAAAAGAAGGGAAAAATATCAAAAGGAATAAAAAATAGCAATTAACCTAATTCTACATTTTTTTTGGATTTTTATTATGGAAAAAATATAAATTAAACCTAATTTGAAATTAATTTATACACATGCTAATAAAATAATTATAATAAAATAAATATTATTTTTGGTCTTTTTTTCTGATTTTTATAATGTTTTTATATTTTATAGAAAAAATAAATTAATTATTTAAAGCAATAAAAATAATATAATACAATAATTAAAACAACAAAAAGAAAAGAAAATCAAACCAGGGTGGGGTGTTGCCCCAAGTAAGGAGGTATAAACTTGAGAGGCCTGGCCCAATAAGCTTGCAACGTGCTGACTTTCCTGGATCACATGTCAGCGCTTTGACCTGGTACATGGTGCATCTTAAATCTTGGCCATGGATCTGAGTGAGGTGGACACGTGTGGGGCTTGAGAGGGTAAGCATATGGTACATCTGGACGTTAGTGCTGCATAGAATCAAATATTGAAAAATAATATTGAGCATTGCAAGACCTGGGATTTGAACCCAGGTCTTTGAAGTCACATGCCTAACACGTTACCACTGAACCACATGCATTTCATTTAATATATAATAATACATAAATAATATAAAAAGAAAACGCTAATGCTTTGGAATTCCGCGCGAAATTCAAATGGACCTGTCACCAATGGACACGTCTTCGTCTCCTTCCCCTTCCCTGTAAAACAAAACTAATGGGCAACGGTTTTCATGCGTGGTTTAAAGAGGGATTCAAGAAAATAGCGAATAGAGATATATGAAACATAAATTCATCGCGAGTATGCATTCATCTTCGTTTTGGTGCGTTGAATCCAACCATGGTGTTCAGAAGTCCCAATTTTTCTTCTATACAAAACCCCTAATTCGAGCTCCTGAAAACCCTAACTTTTGGCAATGGCAAATTCGCGTATGTGACTCAAAAACACAATCAAACATATTGGTTAGCACAGAAACATCATGACAAACAATAATCCACAAAGAAAAATGCAAGAGGATGCTTAAATCGTGCTATGCAATTTCAATATTTTCTTGGTTCAGTTTGACTTAGAGATACCGATTCAAGGAGTTTTGGTGGTTGTTTTGGGTTGGTACGCGTTCAGGACACTCCAATGAAGCTATTGAGATCAAAGTTAGGGCTTGAATCGTCCCCTAGAATGCTTTTCAGAATTGACTTTTTTCTCAAAAATTTCAAGTTGTTAAGGGTTTCTTATGCGCAGCTTTCAGTCTTCGATGCTTAGGGTTTTCATTCTGATCATATAGGGAGTGATCTAGGTCAACAAAAACCAACAAAATCTCATGAATTCATTATTTGGAGATTTGATTTGCTTAAGGATCTTTTTGAATATTTTTTCATGGTTTTTGTGCCAAATCTGATCAATTAGCATCAAATCCTTCCTTATTAGCATGTGCACGAGTTATAGAGTCCAAAGCATGCATAAAAAGATTTTTTAGGTTAAGGTTTATATTTTTCATGAATTAAAATGATTTAAATGAATATAAATTAATATTAATTCAAATAAATAATTAAAAAATATGAGAATACTTCCCCTTGGGCCTAGTGGTCGTGCATAGGCTTGGCATGAAGAAATTTGGAAGATAATTGGGCCCATTTGCATTTTTAGGCCTTTTGCATCCTTGTTGACTTTCAAAAATTTCCAAAAATTTCCCAACTTCCACAAGGCATAACTTGGTCAATTTTTAAGCTTTTCACATGTTCTTGGACATTTTGGAAAGGTCTTTGAGTCCTTTAACCAATGCCTTTGGTCCCATGTCATTTTGATTTACCAATCTCAAGTTATGGCCTTTGACTTAAAGTCACTTTTTGTTGACTTTTGAAAATGACCTATAATGTTGAAATTGATAACTTTTTGTGAGAGCATTTCTTGGACTTGGAACATGAAGATGAATTGTAGGAAATGTCTTTCTCTTCAAGATGAGCTTTGGATGGAATTTTTCTGATAATCCATGTGAAAGTTATGCCCTGGTCAATTTCAGTTGACTTTTTCAGCTGTCCAAATATAGCAACTTTTGCATCTTTGATGATTTCTGAGCCAAATTTTGAGAATCATGATCAAGCATTGATCAAATGATGTTTGTGGCTTCAAAATGATATATTGACCAAAAATTTGAACTTTTGACTGCCAAATGACCATTTTGCCCCTACAGTTGACTGTAGTGCAATCTAGGGTTTTGACTGTGCAATTTTGAGCTGAATGCCTTGAAACTTGACATGAGGATGCTTGACCACATTTGTAGGCATATGAGACTTGATTGGGTCTTTGAAAAGTTCATTTGCTTGACCAGAACTCAAACCCTAGTTTTGACTGTATAGGAGACAGTTGAGCTGCACAACCCTGGGGGACTTTTGTGACCTTGACTTTGACAATTCTTGATGAATATGGGAGGGCAAATTTTGGGGTACAACAGTCAACAACAACAACAACGTCAAATAAACAACAACAACTATGTCAACAACAACAACAACAACGTCAAATAAACATCAACAACAACAACAACGTCAAATAAACAATAACAACAACAACAACAATGTTAAATAAACAACAACAATAACAACGTCAACTAAACAACAACAACAACAACAACAACAACGTCAACAACAACAACAACGTCAAATAAACAACAACAACAACGTCAAATAAACAATAACAACAACAACAACAATGTCAAATAAACAACAACCACAATATCAAATAAACAACAACAACAACAACGTCAACAACAACAACAACGTCGAATAAACAACAACAACAACAACAACGTCAAATAAACAACAACAACTATGTCAACAACAACAACAACGTCAAATAAAAAACAACAACAACAACAACGTCAACAACAACAACGTCAAATAAACAACAACAACTATGTCAAATAAACAACCACAACAACAACAACGTCAAATAAAAAACAACAACAACAACGTAACCAACAACAACGTCAAATAAACAACAACAACAACGTCAAATAAACAACCACAACAACAACACCGTCAAATAAACAACAACAACAACATCAAATAAACAACAACAACAACAATGTCAAATAAACAACAACAAAAACAACGTCAACAACAACAACAACGTCAAATAAACAACAACAACAACAACAACAACAACAACAACGTCAAATAAACAACAACAACAACGTCAACAACAACAACAACGTCAAATAAACAACAACAACAACGTCAACAACAACAACAACGTCAAATAAACAATAACAACAACGTCAAATAAACAATAACAACAACGTCAAATAAACAATAACAACAACAACAATGTCAAATAAACAACAACAACAACAACGTCAACAACAACAACGTCAAATAAACAACAACAACAACGTCAAATAAACAACAACAACAACAACACCGTCAAATAAACAACAACAACAACATCAATTAAACAACAACAACAACAATGTCAAATAAACAACAACAAAAACAACGTCAACAACAACAACAACGACAAATAAACAACAACAACAACGTCAACAACAACAACAACGTCAAATAAACAACAACAACAACAACGTCAACAACAACAACAACAACGTCAAATAAACAACAACAACAACGTCAAATAAACAACAACAACAACAACAACAACAATGTCAAATAAACAACAACAACAACGTCAACAACAACAACAACGTCAAATAAACAACAACAACAACAACAACGTCAACAACAACAACAACGTCAAATAAACAACAACAACCATGTCAACAACAACAACAACAACGTCAAATAAACAACAACAACAACGTCAAATAAACAATAACAACAACAACAACAACAATGTTAAAGAAACAACAACAATAACAACGTCAAATAAACAACAACAACAACAACGTCAACAACAACAACAACGTCAAATAAACAACAACAACAACGTCAAATAAACAATAACAACAACAACAACAATGTCAAATAAACAACAACAACAACGTCAAATAAACAACAACAACAACAACAACGTCAACAACAACAACTACGTCAAATAAACAACAACAACATTAACATCAAATAAACAATAACAACAACAACAACGTCAACAACAATAACGTCAAATAAACAACAACAACAACGTCAAATAAACAACAACAACAACAACAACGTCAAATAAACAACAACAACAACGTCAACAACAACAACAATGTCAAATAAACAACAACAACAACACCGTCAACAACAACAACAATGTCAAATAAACAACAACAACAACAACGTCAAATAAACAACAACAACAACTATGTCAACAACAACAACGTCAAATAAACAACAACAACAACGTCAAGTAAACAACAACAACAACAACGTCAAATAAACAACAACAACAATGTCAAATAAACAATCACAACAACAACAATGTCAAATAAACAACAACAACAACGTCAACAACAACAACAACGTCAAATAAACAACAACAACAACAACAACGTCAACAACAACAACAACGTCAAATAAACAACAACAACCATGTCAACAACAACAACAACAACGTCAAATAAACAACAACAACAACGTCAAATAAACAATAACAACAACAACAACAATGTTAAATAAACAACAACAATAACAACGTCAAATAAACAACAACAACAACAACGTCAACAACAACAACAACGTCAAATAAACAACAACAACAACGTCAAATAAACAATAACAACAACAACAACAATGTCAAATAAACAACAACAACAACGTCAAATAAACAACAACAACAACAACGTCAACAACAACAACTACGTCAAATAAACAACAACAACATTAACGTCAAATAAACAATAACAACAACAACAACGTCAACAACAATAACGTCAAATAAACAACAACAACAACAACGTCAAATAAACAACAACAACGTCAAATAAACAACAACAACAACAACGTCAAATAAACAACAACAACGTCAAATAAACAACAACAACAACGTCAAATAAACAACAACAACAACGTCAACAACAACAACAATGTCAAATAAACAACAACAACAACAACACCGTCAACAACAACAACAATGTCAAATCAACAACAACAACAACAACAACGTCAAATAAACAACAACAACAACTATGTCAACAACAACAACGTCAAATAAACAACAACAACAACAACGTCAAGTAAACAACAACAACAACAACGTCAAATAAACAACAACAACAATGTCAAATAAACAACAACAACAACAACAACACCGTCAACAACAACAACAATGTCAAATAAACAACAACAACAACAACAACGTCAAATAAACAACAACAACAACTATGTCAACAACAACAACAACGTCAAATAAACAACAACAACAACAACAACGTCAAGTAAACAACAACAACAACAACAACAACAACAACAACGTCAAATAAACAACAACAACAACGTCAAATAAATACCAACAACAACAACAACAACGTCAAATAAATAACAACAACAACAACAACGTCAACAACAACAACGTCAAATAAACAACAACCACAACAACGTCAACAACAACAACAAAAACGTCAAATAAACAACAACAACAACAACAACGTCAAATAAACAATAACAATAATAACAACAATGTCAAATAAACAACAACAACAACAACAACAACAACGTCAAATAAACAACAACAACAACGTCAAATAAACAACAACAACAATGTCAAATAAACAAAAACAAAAACAACAACAACATCAACAATAACAAAAACGTCAAATAAACAACAACAACAACAACAACGTCAACAACAACAACTACGTCAAATAAACAACAACAACAACGTCAAATAAACAATAACAACAACAACAACGTCAACAACAACAACGTCAAATAAACAACAACAACAACGTCAAATAAACAACAACAACAACGTCAAATAAAGAACAACAACAACAATGTCAAATAAACAACAACAACGTCAACAACAACAACAACAATGTCAAATAAACAACAACAACAACACCGTCAACAACAACAACAATGTCAGATAAACAACAATAACGTCAAATAAACAACAATAACAACAACGTCAACAATAACAACAACGTCAAATAAACAACAACAACAACGTCAAATAAATAACAACGTCAACAACAACAACGTGAAATAAACAACAACAACTATGTCAACAACAACAACATCAAATAAACAACAACAACAACGTCAACAACAACAACAACGTCAAATAAACAACAACAACAACAACACCGTCAAATAAACAACAAAAACAACGTCAAATAAACAACAACAACGTCAAATAAACAACAACAACAACAATGTCAAATAAACAACAACAACAACAACAACAATGTCAACAACAACGTCAAATAAACAACAACAACAACAACAACAACAACAACTATGTCAACAACAACAACAACGTCAAATAAATAACAACAACAACAACGTCAACAACAACAACGTCAAATAAACAACAACAACAACAACAACAACAACAACGTCAAATAAACAACAACAACAACAACACCGTCAAATAAACAACAACAACAACAACGTCAAATAAACAACATCAAAAACAACGTCAATAACAACAACAACGTCAAATAAACAACAACAACAACAACATCAACAACAACAACAACAACGTCAAATAAACAACAACAACAACAACAACCACATCAAATAAACAATAACAACAACAACAATGTCAAATAAACAACAACAACAACGTCAAATAAGCAACAACAACAACAACAACGTCAATAATAACAACAACGTCAAATAAACAACAACAACAACAACCACGTCAAATAAACAACAACAACGTCAAATAAACAACAACAACCACAATAACAACAATAACAACAACAACAACGTCAAATAAACAACAGAAACAACAACGTCAATTAAACAACAACAACAACGTCAAATAAACAACAACAAAAACATCAACAACAACAAAAACGTCAAATAAACAACAACAACAACAACAACATCAACAACAACAACTACGTGAAATAAACAACAACAACAACAACAACAACAATGTCAAATAAACAACAACAACAGCAACAACGTCAACAACAACAACAATGTCAAATAAATAACAACAACGTCAAATAAACAACGACAACAACAACAACGTCAACAACAACAATGTCAAATAAACAACAACAACAACAACAACGTCAACAACAACAACAACGTCAAATAAACAACAACAACAACTAAGTCAACAACAACAACAATAACAACGTCAAATAAACAACAACAATAACACAAACAACAACAAAGTCAAATAAACAACAACAACAACAACGTCAACAACAACAACAACAACGTCAAATAAACAACAACAACAACGTCAAATAAACAACAACAAAAACAACGTCAACAACAACAACAACGTCAAACAAACAACAACAATAACAACAACGTCAACAACAACAACGTCAAATAAACAACAACAACAACAACGTCAACAACAACAACGTCAAATAAACAACAACAACAACGTCAAATAAACAACAACAACAACAACAACAACACCGTCAAATAAACAACAACAACAACAACAACAAATAAACAACAACAACAACAATGTCAAATAAACAACAACAAAAACAATGTCAACAACAACAACAACGACAAATAAACAACAACAACAACAACAATGTCAAATAAACAACAACAACGTCAACAACAACGTCAACAACAACAACGTCAAATAAACAACAACAACAACAACGTCAAATAAACAATAACAACAACAACAATGTCAAATAAACAACAACAACAACAACGTCAACAACAACAACAACGTCAAATAAACAACAACAACAACAACAACAACGTCAACAACAACAACAACGTCAATAACAACAACAACGTCAAATAAACAACAACAACTATGTCAACAACAACAACAACGTCAAATAAACAACAACAACAACAACAACGTCAAATAAACAATAACAACAACAACAACAATGTTAAATAAACAACAACAATAACAACGTCAACTAAACAACAACAACAACAACGTCAACAACAACAACAACGTCAAATAAACAACAACAACAACGTCAAATAAACAATAACAACAACAACAACAACAATGTCAAATAAACAACAACAACAACGTCAAATAAACAACAACAACAACAACAACGTCAACAACAACAACAACGTCGAATAAACAACAACAACAACAACGTCAACAACAACAACAACGTCAAATAAACAACAACAACTATGTCAACAACAACAACAACGTCAAATAAAAAACAACAACAACAACGTCAACAACAACAACGTCAAATAAACAACAACAACAACGTCAAATAAACAACCACAACAACAACACCGTCAAATAAACAACAACAACAACATCAAATAAACAACAACAACAACAACAATGTCAAATAAACAACAACAAAAACAACGTCAACAACAACAACAATGTCAAATAAACAACAACAACAACAACAACGTCAACAACAACAACAACGTCAACAACAACAACAACGTCAAATAAACAACAACAACAACGTCAACAACAACAACAACGTCAAATAAACAATAACAACAACGTCAAATAAACAATAACAACAACAACATCAACGTCAAATAAACAACAACAACAACGTCAACAACAACAACGTCAAATAAACAACAACAACAACAACAACAACACCGTCAAATAAACAACCACAACAACAACATCAAATAAACAACAACAACAACAATGTCAAATAAACAACAACAAAAACAACGTCAACAACAACAACAACGACAAATAAACAACAACAACAACAACAACGTCAACAACAACAACAACGTCAAATAAACAACAACAACGTCAACAACAACGTCAACAACAACGTCAACAACAACAACAACGTCAAATAAAAAACAACAACAACGTCAAATAAACAATAACAACAACAACAACAATGTCAAATAAACAACAACAACAACAATGTCAACAACAACAACAACGTCAAATAAACAACAACAACAACAACAACGTCAACAACACCAACAACGTCAACAACAACAACAACGTCAACAACAACAACAACGTCAAATAAACAACAACAACTATGTCAACAACAACAACAACAACGTCAAATAAACATCAACAACAACAACAACGTCAAATAAACAATAACAACAACAACAACAATGTTAAATAAACAACAACAATAACAACGTCAACTAAACAACAACAACAACAACAACAACGTCAACAACAACAACAACGTCAAATAAACAACAACAACAACGTCAAATAAACAATAACAACAACAACAACAATGTCAAATAAACAACAACCACAATATCAAATAAACAACAACAACAACAACGTCAACAACAACAACAACGTCGAATAAACAACAACAACAACAACGTCAACAACAACAACAACGTCAAATAAACAACAACAACTATGTCAACAACAACAACAACGTCAAATAAAAAACAACAACAACAACAACGTCAACAACAACAACGTCAAATAAACAACAACAACTATGTCAAATAAACAACCACAACAACAACAACGTCAAATAAAAAACAACAACAACAACAACGTCAACAACAACAACGTCAAATAAACAACAACAACAACGTCAAATAAACAACAACAACAACATCAAATAAACAACAACAACAACAATGTCAAATAAACAACAACAAAAACAACGTCAACAACAACAACAACGTCAAATAAACAACAACAACAACAACAACAACAACGTCAAATAAACAACAACAACAACGTCAACAACAACAACAACGTCAAATAAACAACAACAACAACGTCAACAACAACAACAACGTCAAATAAACAATAACAACAACGTCAAATAAACAATAACAACAACAACAATGTCAAATAAACAACAACAACAACAACGTCAACAACAACAACGTCAAATAAACAACAACAACAACGTCAAATAAACAACAACAACAACAACACCGTCAAATAAACAACAACAACAACATCAATTAAACAACAACAACAACAATGTCAAATAAACAACAACAAAAACAACGTCAACAACAACAACGACAAATAAACAACAACAACAACGTCAACAACAACAACAACGTCAAATAAACAACAACAACAACAACAACGTCAACAACAACAACAACGTCAAATAAACAACAACAACAACGTCAAATAAACAACAACAACAACAACAACAATGTCAAATAAACAACAACAACAACGTCAACAACAACAACAACGTCAAATAAACAACAACAACAACAACAACGTCAACAACAACAACAACGTCAAATAAACAACAACAACCATGTCAACAACAACAACAACAACGTCAAATAAACAACAACAACAACGTCAAATAAACAATAACAACAACAACAACAATGTTAAAGAAACAACAACAATAACAACGTCAAATAAACAACAACAACAACAACGTCAACAACAACAACAACGTCAAATAAACAACAACAACAACGTCAAATAAACAATAACAACAACAACAACAATGTCAAATAAACAACAACAACAACGTCAAATAAACAACAACAACAACAACGTCAACAACAACAACTACGTCAAATAAACAACAACAACATTAACATCAAATAAACAATAACAACAACAACAACGTCAACAACAATAACGTCAAATAAACAACAACAACAACGTCAAATAAACAACAACAACAACAACAACGTCAAATAAACAACAACAACAACGTCAACAACAACAACAATGTCAAATAAACAACAACAACAACACCGTCAACAACAACAACAATGTCAAATAAACAACAACAACAACAACGTCAAATAAACAACAACAACAACTATGTCAACAACAACAACGTCAAATAAACAACAACAACAACGTCAAGTAAACAACAACAACAACAACGTCAAATAAACAACAACAACAATGTCAAATAAACAACAACAACAACAACAACACCGTCAACAACAACAACAATGTCAAATAATCAACAACAACAACAACAACGTCAAATAAACAACAACAACAACTATGTCAACAACAAAAACAACAACGTCAAATAAACAACAACAACAACGTCAAGTAAACAACAACAACAACAACGTCAAATAAACAACAACAACAACGTCAAATAAACAACAACAACAACAACAACGTCAAATAAATAACAACAACAACAACAACGTCAACAACAACAACGTCAAATAAACAACAACCACAACAACGTCAACAACAACAACAACAACGTCAAATAAACAACAACAACAACAACAACGTCAAATAAACAATAACAATAATAAAAACAATGTCAAATAAACAACAACAACAACAACGTCAAATAAACAACAACAACAACAACGTCAAATAAACAACAACAACAATGTCAAATAAACAAAAACAAAAACAACAACAACATCAACAACAACAAAAACGTCAAATAAACAACAACAACAACAACAACGTCAACAACAACAACTGCGTCAAATAAACAACAACAACAACGTCAAATAAACAATAACAACAACAAAAACGTCAACAACAACAACGTCAAATAAACAACAACAACAACGTCAAATAAACAACAACAACGTCAAATAAAGAACAACAACAACAATGTCAAATAAACAACAACAACGTCAACAACAACAACAACAATGTCAAATAAACAACAACAACAACACCGTCAACAACAACAACAATGTCAGATAAACAACAATAACGTCAAATAAACAACAATAACAACAACGTCAACAATAACAACAACGTCAAATAAACAACAACAACAACAACGTCAAATAAACAACAACGTCAACAACAACAACAACGTGAAATAAACAACAACAACTATGTCAACAACAACAACAACATCAAATAAACAACAACAACAACGTCAACAACAACAACAACGTCAAATAAACAACCACAACAACAACAACACCGTCAAATAAACAACAACAACAACATCAAATAAACAACAACAACAACAATGTCAAATAAACAACAACAACAACAATGTCAAATAAACAACAACAACAACAACAATGTCAACAACAACAACAACGTCAACAACAACAACAACGTCAACAACAACAACAACAACGTCAAATAAACAACAAGAACAACGTCAACAACAACAACAACGTCAAATAAACAACAAGAACAACGTCAACGTCAAATAAACAATAACAACAACGTCAAATAAACAATAACAACAACAACAACAACGTCAAATAAACAACAACAACAACAACGTCAACAACAACAACGTCAAATAAACAACAACAACAACGTCAAATAAACAACAACAACAACAACACCGTCAAATAAACAACAACAACATCATCAAATAAACAACAACAACAACAATGTCAAATAAACAACAACAAAAACAACGTCAACAACAACGACAAATAAACAACAACAACAACAACGTCAACAACAACAACAACGTCAAATAAACAACAACAACAACAACAACGTCAACAACAACAACAACGTCAAATAAACAACAACAACAACGTCAACAACAACAACGTCAAATAAACAACAACAACAACGTCAAATAAACAATAACAACAACAACAACAATGTCAAATAAACAACAACAACAACAACGTCAACAAAAACAACAACGTCAAATAAACAACAACAACAACAACGTCAACAACAACAACAACGTCAAATAAACAACAACAACCATGTCAACAACAACAACAACAACGTCAAATAAACAACAACAACAACAACGTCAAATAAACAATAACAACAACAACAACAATGTTAAATAAACAACAACAATAACAACGTCAAATAAACAACAACAACAACAACGTCAACAACAACAACAACGTCAAATAAACAACAACAACAACAACATCAAATAAACAACAACAAAAACAACGTCAACAACAACAACAACGTCAAACAAACAACAACAATAACAACAACGTCAACAACAACAACAACATCAAATAAACAACAACAACTATGTCAACAACAACAACGTCAAATAAACAACAACAACAACGTCAAATAAATAACAACAACAATGTCAAATAAACAAAAACAAAAACAACAACAACATCAACAACAACAAAAACGTCAAATAAACAACAACAACAACAACAACGTCAACAACAACAACTGCGTCAAATAAACAACAACAACAACGTCAAATAAACAATAACAACAACAAAAACGTCAACAACAACAACGTCAAATAAACAACAACAACAACGTCAAATAAACAACAACAACGTCAAATAAAGAACAACAACAACAATGTCAAATAAACAACAACAACGTCAACAACAACAACAACAATGTCAAATAAACAACAACAATAACACCGTCAACAACAACAACAATGTCAGATAAACAACAATAACGTCAAATAAACAACAATAACAACAACGTCAACAATAACAACAACGTCAAATAAACAACAACAACAACAACAACGTCAAATAAACAACAACGTCAACAACAACAACAACGTGAAATAAACAACAACAACTATGTCAACAACAACAACAACATCAAATAAACAACAACAACAACGTCAACAACAACAACAACGTCAAATAAACAACCACAACAACAACAACACCGTCAAATAAACAACAACAACAACATCAAATAAACAACAACAACAACAATGTCAAATAAACAACAACAACAACAATGTCAAATAAACAACAACAACAACAATGTCAACAACAACAACAACGTCAACAACAACAACAACGTCAACAACAACAACAACGTCAAATAAACAATAAGAACAACGTCAACGTCAAATAAACAATAACAACAACGTCAAATAAACAATAACAACAACAACAACAACGTCAAATAAACAACAACAACAACGATGTCAACAACAACAACGTCAAATAAACAACAACAACAACGTCAAATAAACAACAACAACAACAACACCGTCAAATAAACAACAACAACATCATCAAATAAACAACAACAACAACAATGTCAAATAAACAACAACAAAAACAACGTCAACAACAACAACAACGACAAATAAACAACAACAACAACAACGTCAACAACAACAACAACGTCAAATAAACAACAACAACAACAACAACGTCAACAACAACAACAACGTCAAATAAACAACAACAACAACGTCAACAACAACAACGTCAAATAAACAACAACAACAACATCAAATAAACAATAACAACAACAACAACAATGTCAAATAAACAACAACAACAACAACGTCAACAAAAACAACAACGTCAAATAAACAACAACAACAACAACGTCAACAACAACAACAACGTCAAATAAACAACAACAACCATGTCAACAACAACAACAACAACGTCAAATAAACAACAACAACAACAACAACGTCAAATAAACAATAACAACAACAACAACAATGTTAAATAAACAACAACAATAACAACGTCAAATAAACAACAACAACAACAACGTCAACAACAACAACAACGTCAAATAAATAACAACAACAACAACATCAAATAAACAACAACAAAAACAACGTCAACAACAACAACAACGTCAAACAAACAACAACAATAACAACAATGTCAACAACAACAACAACATCAAATAAACAACAATAACTATGTCAACAACAACAACGTCAAATAAACAACAACAACAACAACGTCAACAACAACAACGTCAAATAAACAACAACAACAACGTCAAATAAACAACAACAACAACACCGTCAAATAAACAACAACAACAACAACATCAAATAAACAAAAACAACAACAATGTCAAATAAACAACAACAAAAACAATGTCAACAACAACAACAACGACAAATAAACAACAACAACAACAACAACGTCAAATAAACAACAACAACGTCAACAACAACGTCAACAACAACAACAACAACGTCAAATAAACAACAACAACAACAACGTCAAATAAACAATAACAACAACAACAATGTCAAATAAACAACAACAACAACAACGTCAACAACAACAACAACGTCAAATTAACAACAACAACAACAACAACGTCAACAACAACAACAACGTCAATAACAACAACAACGTCAAATAAACAACAACAACTATGTCAACAACAACAACAACAACAACGTCAAATAAACAACAACAACAACAACGTCAAATAAACAATAACAACAACAACAACAATGTTAAATAAACAACAACAATAACAACGTCAACTAAACAACAACAACAACAACGTCAACAACAACAACGTCAAATAAACAACAACAACAACGTCAAATAAACAATAACAACAACAACAACAATGTCAAATAAACAACAACAACAACGTCAAATAAACAACAACAACAACAACGTCAACAACAACAACAACGTCGAATAAACAACAACAACAACAACAACGTCAACAACAACAACAACGTCAAATAAACAACAACAACTGTGTCAACAACAACAACAACGTCAAATAAAAAACAACAACAACAACAACGTCAACAACAACAACGTCAAATAAACAACAACAACAACAACAACGTCAAATAAACAACCACAACAACAACACCGTCAAATAAACAACAACAACAACATCAAATAAACAACAACAACAACAACAATGTCAAATAAACAACAACAAAAACAACGTCAACAACAACAACAACGTCAAATAAACAACAACAACAACAACGTCAACAACAACAACAACGTCAAATAAACAACAACAACAACGTCAACAACAACAACAACGTCAAATAAACAATATTAACAACGTCAAATAAACAATAACAACAACAACAACAACGTCAAATAAACAACAACAACAACGTCAACAACAACAACGTCAAATAAACAACAACAACAACACCGTCAAATAAACAACCACAACAACAACATCAAATAAACAACAACAACAACAACAATGTCAAATAAACAACAACAAAAACAACGTCAACAACAACAACAACGACAAATAAACAACAACAACAACAACAACGTCAACAACAACAACAACGTCAAATAAACAACAACAACGTCAACAACAACGTCAACAACAACAACAACGTCAAATAAAAAACAACAACAACGTCAAATAAACAATAACAACAACAACAACAATGTCAAATAAACAACAACAACAACAATGCCAACAACAACAACAACGTCAAATAAACAACAACAAAAACAACGTCAACAACAACAACAACGTCAACAACAACAACAACGTCAACAACAACAACAACGTCAAATAAACAACAACAACTATGTCAACAACAACAACAACGTCAAATAAACAACAACAACAACAACAACGTCAAATAAACAATAACAACAACAACAACAATGTTAAATAAACAACAACAATAACAACGTCAACTAAACAACAACAACAACAACAACAACGTCAACAACAACAACAACAATGTCAAATAAACAACAACAACAACGTCAAATAAACAATAACAACAACAACAACAACAATGTCAAATAAACAACAACCACAACATCAAATAAACAACAACAACAACAACGTCAACAACAACAACGTCGAATAAACAACAACAACAACAACGTCAACAACAACAACAACTATGTCAACAACAACAACAACGTCAAATAAAAAACAACAACAACAACAACGTCAACAACAACAACGTCAAATAAACAACAACAACAACGTCAAATAAACAACCACAACAACAACACCGTCAAATAAACAACAACAACAACATCAAATAAACAACAACAACAACAACAATGTCAAATAAACAACAACAAAAACAACTTCAACAACAACAACAACGTCAAATAAACAACAACAACAACAACGTCAACAACAACAACAACGTCAACAACAACAACAACGTCAAATAAACAACAACAACAACGTCAACAACAACAACAACGTCAAATAAACAATAACAACAACGTCAAATAAACAATAACAACAACAACAACGTCAAATAAACAACAACAACAACAACAACAACGTCAAATAAACAACAACAACAACATCAAATAAACAACAACAACAACAACACCGTCAAATAAACAACAACAACAACAACATCAATTAAACAACAACAACAATGTCAAATAAACAACAACAAAAACAACGTCAACAACAACAACAACGACAAATAAACAACAACAACAACAACAACGTCAACAACAACAACAACGTCAAATAAACAACAACAACAACAACGTCAACAACAACAACAACGTCAAATAAACAACAACAACAACGTCAAATAAACAACAACAACAACAACAACAATGTCAAATAAACAACAACAACGTCAACAACAACAACAACGTCAAATAAACAACAACAACAACAACAACGTCAACAACAACAACAACGTCAAATAAACAACAACAACCATGTCAACAACAACAATAACAACGTCAAATAAACAACAACAACAACAACGTCAAATAAACAATAACAACAACAACAACAATGTTAAATAAACAACAACAATAACAACGTCAAATAAACAACAACAACAACAACAACGTCAACAACAACAACAACGTCAAATAAACAACAACAACAACGTCAAATAAACAATAACAACAACAACAACAATGTCAAATAAACAACAACAACAACGTCAAATAAACAACAACAACAACAACGTCAACAACAACAACTACGTCAAATAAACAACAACAACATTAACATCAAATAAACAATAACAACAACAACAACGTCAACAACAATAACGTCAAATAAACAACAATAACAACAACGTCAAATAAACAACAACAACAACAACGTCAAATAAACAACAACAACAACGTCAACAACAACAACAACAATGTCAAATAAACAACAACAACAACACCGTCAACAACAACAACAATGTCAGATAAACAACAATAACGTCAAATAAACAACAATAACAACAACGTCAACAATAACAACAACGTCAAATAAACAACAACAACAACAACAACGTCAACAACAACAACAACGTCAAATAAACAACAACAACGTCAACAACAACGTCAACAACAACAACAACGTCAAATAAAAAACAACAACAACGTCAAATAAACAATAACAACAACAACAACAATGTCAAATAAACAACAACAACAACAATGCCAACAACAACAACAACGTCAAATAAACAACAACAAAAACAACGTCAACAACAACAACAACGTCAACAACAACAACAACGTCAACAACAACAACAACGTCAAATAAACAACAACAACTATGTCAACAACAACAACAACGTCAAATAAACAACAACAACAACAACAACGTCAAATAAACAATAACAACAACAACAACAATGTTAAATAAACAACAACAATAACAACGTCAACTAAACAACAACAACAACAACAACAACGTCAACAACAACAACAACAATGTCAAATAAACAACAACAACAACGTCAAATAAACAATAACAACAACAACAACAACAATGTCAAATAAACAACAACCACAACATCAAATAAACAACAACAACAACAACGTCAACAACAACAACGTCGAATAAACAACAACAACAACAACGTCAACAACAACAACAACTATGTCAACAACAACAACAACGTCAAATAAAAAACAACAACAACAACAACGTCAACAACAACAACGTCAAATAAACAACAACAACAACGTCAAATAAACAACCACAACAACAACACCGTCAAATAAACAACAACAACAACATCAAATAAACAACAACAACAACAACAATGTCAAATAAACAACAACAAAAACAACTTCAACAACAACAACAACGTCAAATAAACAACAACAACAACAACGTCAACAACAACAACAACGTCAACAACAACAACAACGTCAAATAAACAACAACAACAACGTCAACAACAACAACAACGTCAAATAAACAATAACAACAACGTCAAATAAACAATAACAACAACAACAACGTCAAATAAACAACAACAACAACAACAACAACGTCAAATAAACAACAACAACAACATCAAATAAACAACAACAACAACAACACCGTCAAATAAACAACAACAACAACAACATCAATTAAACAACAACAACAATGTCAAATAAACAACAACAAAAACAACGTCAACAACAACAACAACGACAAATAAACAACAACAACAACAACAACGTCAACAACAACAACAACGTCAAATAAACAACAACAACAACAACGTCAACAACAACAACAACGTCAAATAAACAACAACAACAACGTCAAATAAACAACAACAACAACAACAACAATGTCAAATAAACAACAACAACGTCAACAACAACAACAACGTCAAATAAACAACAACAACAACAACAACGTCAACAACAACAACAACGTCAAATAAACAACAACAACCATGTCAACAACAACAATAACAACGTCAAATAAACAACAACAACAACAACGTCAAATAAACAATAACAACAACAACAACAATGTTAAATAAACAACAACAATAACAACGTCAAATAAACAACAACAACAACAACAACGTCAACAACAACAACAACGTCAAATAAACAACAACAACAACGTCAAATAAACAATAACAACAACAACAACAATGTCAAATAAACAACAACAACAACGTCAAATAAACAACAACAACAACAACGTCAACAACAACAACTACGTCAAATAAACAACAACAACATTAACATCAAATAAACAATAACAACAACAACAACGTCAACAACAATAACGTCAAATAAACAACAATAACAACAACGTCAAATAAACAACAACAACAACAACGTCAAATAAACAACAACAACAACGTCAACAACAACAACAACAATGTCAAATAAACAACAACAACAACACCGTCAACAACAACAACAATGTCAGATAAACAACAATAACGTCAAATAAACAACAATAACAACAACGTCAACAATAACAACAACGTCAAATAAACAACAACAACAACAACAACGTCAAATAAACAACAACGTCAACAACAACAACGTGAAATAAACAACAACAACTATGTCAACAACAACAACAACATCAAATAAACAACAACAACAACGTCAACAACAACAACAACGTCAAATAAACAACCACAACAACAACAACACCGTCAAATAAACAACAACAACAACATCAAATAAACAACAACAACAACAATGTCAAATAAACAACAACAACAACAATGTCAAATAAACAACAACAACAACAATGTCAACAACAACAACAACGTCAACAACAACAACAACGTCAACAACAACAACAACGTCAAATAAACAACAAGAACAACGTCAACGTCAAATAAACAATAACAACAACGTCAAATAAACAATAACAACAACAACAACAACGTCAAATAAACAACAACAACAACGACGTCAACAACAACAACGTCAAATAAACAACAACAACAACGTCAAATAAACAACAACAACAACAACACCGTCAAATAAACAACAACAACATCATCAAATAAACAACAACAACAACAACAATGTCAAATAAACAACAACAAAAACAACGTCAACAACAACGACAAATAAACAACAACAACAACAACAACGTCAACAACAACAACAACGTCAAATAAACAACAACAACAACAACAACGTCAACAACAACAACAACGTCAAATAAACAACAACAACAACGTCAACAACAACAACGTCAAATAAACAACAACAACAACGTCAAATAAACAATAACAACAACAACAACAATGTCAACAAAAACAACAACGTCAAATAAACAACAACAACAACAACGTCAACAACAACAACAACGTCAAATAAACAACAACAACCATGTCAACAACAACAACAACAACGTCAAATAAACAACAACAACAACAACGTCAAATAAACAATAACAACAACAACAACAATGTTAAATAAACAACAATAATAACAACGTCAAATAAACAACAACAACAAAAACAACGTCAACAACAACAACAACGTCAAATAAACAACAACAACAACAACATCAAATAAACAACAACAAAAACAACGTCAACAACAACAACAACGTCAAACAAACAACAACAATAACAACAACGTCAACAACAACAACAACATCAAATAAACAACAACAACTATGTCAACAACAACAACGTCAAATAAACAACAACAACAACAACGTCAAATAAACAACAACAACAATGTCAAATAAACAAAAACAAAAACAACAACAACATCAACAACAACAAAAACGTCAAATAAACAACAACAACAACAACAACGTCAACAACAACAACTGCGTCAAATAAACAACAACAACAACGTCAAATAAACAATAACAACAACAAAAACGTCAACAACAACGTCAAATAAACAACAACAACAACGTCAAATAAACAACAACAACGTCAAATAAAGAACAACAACAACAATGTCAAATAAACAACAACAACGTCAACAACAACAACAACAATGTCAAATAAACAACAACAACAACACCGTCAACAACAACAACAATGTCAGATAAACAACAATAACGTCAAATAAACAACAATAACAACAACGTCAACAATATCAACAACGTCAAATAAACAACAACAACAACAACAACAACGTCAAATAAACAACAACGTCAACAACAACAACAACGTGAAATAAACAACAACAACTATGTCAACAACAACAACAACATCAAATAAACAACAACAACAACGTCAACAACAACAACAACGTCAAATAAACAACCACAACAACAACAACACCGTCAAATAAACAACAACAACAACATCAAATAAACAACAACAACAACAATGTCAAATAAACAACAACAACAACAATGTCAAATAAACAACAACAACAACAATGTCAACAACAACAACAACGTCAACAACAACAACAACGTCAACAACAACAACAACGTCAAATAAACAACAAGAACAACGTCAACGTCAAATAAACAATAACAACAACGTCAAATAAACAATAACAACAACAACAACAACGTCAAATAAACAACAACAACAACGACGTCAACAACAACAACGTCAAATAAACAACAACAACAACGTCAAATAAACAACAACAACAACAACACCGTCAAATAAACAACAACAACATCATCAAATAAACAACAACAACAACAATGTCAAATAAACAACAACAAAAACAACGTCAACAACAACAACAACGACAAATAAACAACAACAACAACAACGTCAACAACAACAACAACGTCAAATAAACAACAACAACAACAACAACGTCAACAACAACAACAACGTCAAATAAACAACAACAACAACGTCAACAACAACAACGTCAAATAAACAACAACAACAACGTCAAATAAACAATAACAACAACAACAACAATGTCAAATAAACAACAACAACAACAACGTCAACAAAAACAACAACGTCAAATAAACAACAACAACAACAACGTCAACAACAACAACAACGTCAAATAAACAACAACAACCATGTCAACAACAACAACAACAACGTCAAATAAACAACAACAACAACAACGTCAAATAAACAATAACAACAACAACAACAATGTTAAATAAACAACAACAATAACAACGTCAAATAAACAACAACAACAACAACGTCAACAACAACAACAACGTCAAATAAACAACAACAACAACAACATCAAATAAACAACAACAAAAACAACGTCAACAACAACAACAACGTCAAACAAACAACAACAATAACAACAACGTCAACAACAACAACAACATCAAATAAACAACAACAACTATGTCAACAACAACAACGTCAAATAAACAACAACAACAACAACGTCAACAACAACAACGTCAAATAAACAACAACAACAACGTCAAATAAACAACAACAACAACAACAACACCGTCAAATAAACAACAACAACAACAACATCAAATAAACAACAACAACAACAATGTCAAATAAACTACAACAAAAACAATGTCAACAACAACAACAACGACAAATAAACAACAACAACAACAACAACGTCAAATAAACAACAACAACGTCAACAACAACGTCAACAACAACAACAACGTCAAATAAACAACAACAACAACAACGTCAAATAAACAATAACAACAACAACAATGTCAAATAAACAACAACAACAACAACGTCAACAACAACAACAACGTCAAATTAACAACAACAACAACAACAACGTCAACAACAACAACAACGTCAATAACAACAACAACGTCAAATAAACAACAACAACTATGTCAACAACAACAACAACAACGTCAAATAAACAACAACAACAACAACAACGTCAAATAAACAATAACAACAACAACAACAATGTTAAATAAACAACAACAATAACAACGTCAACTAAACAACAACAACAACAACGTCAACAACAACAACAACGTCAAATAAACAACAACAACAACGTCAAATAAACAATAACAACAACAACAACAATGTCAAATAAACAACAACAACAACGTCAAATAAACAACAACAACAACAACGTCAACAACAACAACAACAACAACGTCAACAACAACAACAACGTCAAATAAACAACAACAACTGTGTCAACAACAACAACAACGTCAAATAAAAAACAACAACAACAACGTCAACAACAACAACGTCAAATAAACAACAACAACAACAACAACAACGTCAAATAAACAACCACAACAACAACACCGTCAAATAAACAACAACAACAACATCAAATAAACAACAACAACAACAATGTCAAATAAACAACAACAAAAACAACGTCAACAACAACAACAACGTCAAATAAACAACAACAACAACGTCAACAACAACAACAACGTCAACAACAACAACAACGTCAAATAAACAACAACAACAACGTCAACAACAACAACAACGTCAAATAAACAATATTAACAACGTCAAATAAACAATAACAACAACAACAACAACGTCAAATAAACAACAACAACAACGTCAACAACAACAACGTCAAATAAACAACAACAACAACACCGTCAAATAAACAACCACAACAACAACATCAAATAAACAACAACAACAACAACAATGTCAAATAAACAACAACAAAAACAACGTCAACAACAACAACAACGACAAATAAACAACAACAACAACAACGTCAACAACAACAACAACGTCAAATAAACAACAACAACGTCAACAACAACGTCAACAACAACAACAACGTCAAATAAAAAACAACAACAACGTCAAATAAACAATAACAACAACAACAACAATGTCAAATAAACAACAACAACAACAATGCCAACAACAACAACAACGTCAAATAAACAACAACAAAAACAACGTCAACAACAACAACAACGTCAACAACAACAACAACGTCAACAACAACAACGTCAAATAAACAACAACAACTATGTCAACAACAACAACAACGTCAAATAAACAACAACAACAACAACGTCAAATAAACAATAACAACAACAACAACAATGTTAAATAAACAACAACAATAACAACGTCAACTAAACAACAACAACAACAACAACAACGTCAACAACAACAACAACAACGTCAAATAAACAACAACAACAACGTCAAATAAACAATAACAACAACAACAACAATGTCAAATAAACAACAACCACAACATCAAATAAACAACAACAACAACAACGTCAACAACAACAACATCGAATAAACAACAACAACAACAACGTCAACAACAACAACAACTATGTCAACAACAACAACAACGTCAAATAAAAAACAACAACAACAACAACGTCAACAACAACAACATCAAATAAACAACAACAACAACGTCAAATAAACAACCACAACAACAACACCGTCAAATAAACAACAACAACAACATCAAATAAACAACAACAACAACAATGTCAAATAAACAACAACAAAAACAACTTCAACAACAACAACAACGTCAAATAAACAACAACAACAACAACAACGTCAACAACAACAACAACGTCAACAACAACAACAACGTCAAATAAACAACAACAACAACGTCAACAACAACAACAACGTCAAATAAACAATAACAACAACGTCAAATAAACAATAACAACAACAACAACGTCAAATAAACAACAACAACAACAACAACAACGTCAAATAAACAACAACAACAACGTCAAATAAACAACAACAACAACAACACCGTCAAATAAACAACAACAACAACAACATCAATTAAACAACAACAACAATGTCAAATAAACAACAACAAAAACAACGTCAACAACAACAACAACGACAAATAAACAACAACAACAACAACAACGTCAACAACAACAACAAAGTCAAATAAACAACAACAACAACAACGTCAACAACAACAACAACGTCAAATAAACAACAACAACAACGTCAAATAAACAACAACAACAACAACAACAATGTCAAATAAACAACAACAACGTCAACAACAACAACAACGTCAAATAAACAACAACAACAACAACAACGTCAACAACAACAACAACGTCAAATAAACAACAACAACCATGTCAACAACAACAATAACAACGTCAAATAAACAACAACAACAACAACGTCAAATAAACAATAACAACAACAACAACAATGTTAAATAAACAACAACAATAACAACGTCAAATAAACAACAACAACAACAACGTCAACAACAACAACAACGTCAAATAAACAACAACAACAACGTCAAATAAACAATAACAACAACAACAACAATGTCAAATAAACAACAACAACAACGTCAAATAAACAACAACAACAACAACGTCAACAACAACAACTACGTCAAATAAACAACAACAACATTAACATCAAATAAACAATAACAACAACAACAACGTCAACAACAATAACGTCAAATAAACAACAACAACAACAACGTCAAATAAACAACAACAACAACAACAACAACGTCAAATAAACAACAACAACAACGTCAACAACAACAACAATGTCAAATAAACAACAACAACAACACCGTCAACAACAACAACAATGTCAAATAAACAACAACAACGTCAAATAAACAACAACAACAACTATGTCAACAACAACAACGTCAAATAAACAACAACAACAACAACGTCAAGTAAACAACAACAACAACAACGTCAAATAAACAACAACAACAATGTCAAATAAACAACAACAACAACAACACCGTCAACAACAACAACAATGTCAAATAAACAACAACAACAACAACAACGTCAAATAAACAACAACAACAACTATGTCAACAACAACAACAACAACGTCAAATAAACAACAACAACAACAACGTCAAGTAAACAACAACAACAACAACAACAACGTCAAATAAACAACAACAACAACAACAACGTCAAATAAATAACAACAACAACAACAACGTCAACAACAACAACGTCAAATAAACAACAACCACAACAACGTCAACAACAACAACAACGTCAAATAAACAACAACAACAACAACGTCAAATAAACAATAACAATAATAAAAACAATGTCAAATAAACAACAACAACAACAACGTCAATTAAACAACAACAACAACAACGTCAAATAAACAACAACAACAATGTCAAATAAACAAAAACAAAAACAACAACAACATCAACAACAACAAAAACGTCAAATAAACAACAACAACAACAACAACATCAACAACAACAACTGCGTCAAATAAACAACAACAACAACGTCAAATAAACAATAACAACAACAAAAACGTCAACAACAACAACGTCAAATAAACAACAACAACAACGTCAAATAAACAACAACAACGTCAAATAAAGAACAAAACCAACAATGTCAAATAAACAACAACAACGTCAACAACAACAACAACAATGTCAAATAAACAACAACAACAACAACACCGTCAACAACAACAACAATGTCAGATAAACAACAATAACGTCAAATAAACAACAATAACAACAACGTCAACAATAACAACAACGTCAAATAAACAACAACAACAACAACGTCAAATAAACAACAACGTCAACAACAACAACAACGTGAAATAAACAACAACAACTATGTCAACAACAACAACATCAAATAAACAACAACAACAACAACGTCAACAACAACAACAACGTCAAATAAACAACCACAACAACAACAACACCGTCAAATAAACAACAACAACAACATCAAATAAACAACAACAACAACAACAATGTCAAATAAACAGCAACAACAACAATGTCAAATAAACAACAACAACAACAACAATGTCAACAACAACAACAACGTCAACAACAACAACAACGTCAACAACAACAACAACGTCAAATAAACAACAACAACAACGTCAACGTCAAATAAACAATAACAACAACGTCAAATAAACAATAACAACAACAACAACAACGTCAAATAAACAACAACAACAACAACGTCAACAACAACAACGTCAAATAAACAACAACAACAACAACACCGTCAACAACAACAACAATGTCAGATAAACAACAATAACGTCAAATAAACAACAATAACAACAACGTCAACAATAACAACAACGTCAAATAAACAACAACAACAACGTCAAATAAACAACAACGTCAACAACAACAACAACGTGAAATAAACAACAACAACTATGTCAACAACAACAACATCAAATACACAACAACAACAACAACGTCAACAACAACAACAACGTCAAATAAACATCCACAACAACAACAACACCGTCAAATAAACAACAACAACAACATCAAATAAACAACAACAACAACAACAATGTCAAATAAACAGCAACAACAACAATGTCAAATAAACAACAACAACAACAACAACAATGTCAACAACAACAACAACGTCAACAACAACAACAACGTCAACAACAACAACAACGTCAAATAAACAACAACAACAACGTCAACGTCAAATAAACAATAACAACAACGTCAAATAAACAATAACAACAACAACAACAACGTCAAATAAACAACAACAACAACGTCAACAACAACAACGTCAAATAAACAACAACAACAACGTCAAAAAAACAACAACAACACCGTCAAATAAACAACAACAACAAGATCAAATAAACAACAACAACAACAATGTCAAATAAACAACAACAAAAACAACGTCAACAACAACAACAACGACAAATAAACAACAACAACAACAACAACGTCAACAACAACAACAACGTCAAATAAACAACAACAACAACAACAACAACGTCAACAACAACAACAACGTCAAATAAACAACAACAACAACAACAACGTCAACAACAACAACAACGTCAAATAAACAACAACAACAACGTCAAATAAACAATAACAACAACAACAACAATGTCAAATAAACAACAACAACAACAACGTCAACAAAAACAACAACGTCAAATAAACAACAACAACAACAACGTCAACAACAACAACAACGTCAAATAAACAACAACAACCATGTCAACAACAACAACAACAACGTCAAATAAACAACAACAACAACAACGTCAAATAAACAATAACAACAACAACAACAATGTTAAATAAACAACAACAATAACAACGTCAACTAAACAACAACAACAACAACAACAACGTGAACAACAACAACAACAACGTCAAATAAACAACAACAACAACGTCAAATAAACAATAACAACAACAACAACAACAATGTCAAATAAACAACAACCACAACATCAAATAAACAACAACAACAACAACGTCAACAACAACAACGTCGAATAAACAACAACAACAACAACAACGTCAACAACAACAACTATGTCAACAACAACAACAACGTCAAATAAAAAACAACAACAACAACAACGTCAACAACAACAACGTCAAATAAACAACAACAACAACGTCAAATAAACAACCACAACAACAACACCGTCAAATAAACAACAACAACAACATCAAATAAACAACAACAACAACAATGTCAAATAAACAACAACAAAAACAACGTCAACAACAACAACAACGTCAAATAAACAACAACAACAACAACAACGTCAACAACAACAACAACGTCAACAACAACAACAACGTCAAATAAACAACAACAACAACGTCAACAACAACAACAACGTCAAATAAACAATAACAACAACGTCAAATAAACAATAACAACAACAACAACGTCAAATAAACAACAACAACAACAACAACAACAACAACGTCAAATAAACAACAACAACAACGTCAAATAAACAACAACAACAACAACACCGTCAAATAAACAACAACAACAACAACATCAATTAAACAACAACAACAATGTCAAATAAACAACAACAAAAACAACGTCAACAACAACAACAACGACAAATAAACAACAACAACAACAACGTCAACAACAACAACAACGTCAAATAAACAACAACAACAACAACGTCAACAACAACAACAACAACGTCAAATAAACAACAACAACAACGTCAAATAAACAACAACAACAACAACAACAATGTCAAATAAACAACAACAACGTCAACAACAACAACAACAACGTCAAATAAACAACAACAACAACAACAACGTCAACAACAACAATAACGTCAAATAAACAACAACAACCATGTCAACAACAACAACAACAACGTCAAATAAACAACAACAACAACAACGTCAAATAAACAATAACAACAACAACAACAATGTTAAATAAACAACAACAATAACAACGTCAAATAAACAACAACAACAACAACAACGTCAACAACAACAACAACGTCAAATAAACAACAACAACAACGTCAAATAAACAATAACAACAACAACAACAATGTCAAATAAACAACAACAACAACGTCAAATAAACAACAACAACAACAACGTCAACAACAACAACTACGTCAAATAAACAACAACAACATTAACATCAAATAAACAATAACAACAACAACAACGTCAACAACAATAACGTCAAATAAACAACAACAACAACAACGTCAAATAAACAACAACAACAACAACAACGTCAAATAAACAACAACAACAACGTCAACAACAACAACAATGTCAAATAAACAACAACAACAACACCGTCAACAACAACAACAATGTCAAATAAACAACAACAACGTCAAATAAACAACAACAACAACTATGTCAACAACAACAACGTCAAATAAACAACAACAACAACAACAACGTCAAGTAAACAACAACAACAACAACGTCAAATAAACAACAACAACAATGTCAAATAAACAACAACAACAACAACACCGTCAACAACAACAACAATGTCAAATAAACAACAACAACAACAACGTCAAATAAACAACAACAACAACTATGTCAACAACAACAACAACGTCAAATAAACAACAACAACAACAACGTCAAGTAAACAACAACAACAACAACAACAACAACAACAACAACAACAACGTCAAATAAACAACAACAACAACAACAACGTCAAATAAATAACAACAACAACAACAACAACGTCAAATAAACAACAACCACAACAACGTCAACAACAACAACAACAACGTCAAATAAACAACAACAACAACGTCAAATAAACAATAACAATAATAAAAACAATGTCAAATAAACAACAACAACAACAACGTCAATTAAACAACAACAACAACAACAACAACGTCAAATAAACAACAACAACAATGTCAAATAAACAAAAACAAAAACAACAACAACATCAACAACAACAAAAACGTCAAATAAACAACAACAACAACAACAACAACATCAACAACAACAACTGCGTCAAATAAACAACAACAACAACGTCAAATAAACAATAACAACAACAAAAACGTCAACAACAACAACGTCAAATAAACAACAACAACAACGTCAAATAAACAACAACAACGTCAAATAAAGAACAACAACAACAATGTCAAATAAACAACAACAACGTCAACAACAACAACAACAATGTCAAATAAACAACAACAACAACAACACCGTCAACAACAACAACAATGTCAGATAAACAACAATAACGTCAAATAAACAACAATAACAACAACGTCAACAATAACAACAACGTCAAATAAACAACAACAACAACAACGTCAAATAAACAACAACGTCAACAACAACAACAACAACGTGAAATAAACAACAACAACTATGTCAACAACAACAACAACATCAAATAAACAACAACAACAACAACGTCAACAACAACAACAACGTCAAATAAACAACCACAACAACAACAACACCGTCAAATAAACAACAACAACAACATCAAATAAACAACAACAACAACAATGTCAAAAAAACAACAACAACAACAATGTCAAATAAACAACAACAACAACAACAACAATGTCAACAACAACAACAACGTCAACAACAACAACAACGTCAACAACAACAACAACGTCAAATAAACAACAACAACAACGTCAACGTCAAATAAACAATAACAACAACGTCAAATAAACAATAACAACAACAACAACAACGTCAAATAAACAACAACAACAACAACAACGTCAACAACAACAACGTCAAATAAACAACAACAACAACATCAAATAAACAACAACAACACCGTCAAATAAACAACAACAACAAGATCAAATAAACAACAACAACAACAATGTCAAATAAACAACAACAAAAAAAACGTCAACAACAACAACAACGACAAATAAACAACAACAACAACAACAACGTCAACAACAACAACAACGTCAAATAAACAACAACAACAACAACAACGTCAACAACAACAACAACGTCAAATAAACAACAACAACAACAACAACGTCAACAACAACAACAACGTCAAATAAACAACAACAACAACGTCAAATAAACAATAACAACAACAACAACAATGTCAAATAAACAACAACAACAACAACGTCAACAAAAACAACAACGTCAAATAAACAACAACAACAACAACGTCAACAATAACAACAACGTCAAATAAACAACAACAACCATGTCAACAACAACAACAACAACGTCAAATAAACAACAACAACAACAACGTCAAATAAACAATAACAACAACAACAACAATGTTAAATAAACAACAACAATAACAACGTCAAATAAACAACAACAACAACAACGTCAACAACAACAACAACAACGTCAAATAAACAACAACAACAACAACATCAAATAAACAATAACAACAACAACAATGTCAAATAAACAACAACAACAACAACGTCAAATAAACAACAACAACAACAACGTCAACAACAACAACTACGTCAAATAAACAACAACAACATTAACGTCAAATAAACAATACCAACAACAACAACGTCAACAACAATAACGTCAAATAAACAACAACAACAACAACGTCAAATAAACAACAACAACGTCAAATAAACAACAACAAAAACAACAACGTCAAATAAACAACAACGTCAACAACAACAACAATGTCAAATAAACAATAACAACAACAACACCGTCAACAACAACAACAATGTCAAATAAACAACAACAACAACAACAACGTCAAATAAACCACAACAACAACTATGTCAACAACAACAACGTCAAATAAACAACAACAACAACAACAACGTCAAGTAAACAACAACAACAACAACGTCAAATAAACAACAACAATGTCAAATAAACAACAACAACAACAACACCGTCAACAACAACAACAATGTCAAATAAACAACAACAACAACAACAACGTCAAATAAACAACAACAACAACTATGTCAACAACAACAACAACGTCAAATAAACAACAACAACAACGTCAAGTAAACAACAACAACAACAACAATAACGTCAAATAAACAACAACAACAACGTCAAATAAACAACAACAACAACAACGTCAAATAAATAACGACAACAACAACAACGTCAACAACAACAACGTCAAATAAAAAACAACCACAACAACGTCAACAACAACAACAACAACGTCAAATAAACAACAACAACAACAACAACATCAAATAAACAATAACAATAATAACAACAATGTCAAATAAACAACAACAACAACAACAACAACGTCAAATAAACAACAACAACAACGTCAAATAAACAACAACAACAATGTCAAATAAACAAAAACAAAAACAACAACAACATCAACAACAACAAAAACGTCAAATAAACAACAACAACAACAACAACAACGTCAACAACAACAACTACGTCAAATAAACAACAACAACGTCAAATAAACAATAACAACAACAAAAACGTCACCAACATCAACGTCAAATAAACAATAACAACAACGTCAAATAAAGAACAACAACAACAATGTCAAATAAACAACAACAACGTCAACAACAACAACAACAATGTCAAATAAACAACAACAACACCGTCAACAACAACAACAATGTCAGATAAACAACAATAACGTCAAATAAACAACAATAACAACAACGTCAACAATAACAACAACATCAAATAAACAACAACAACAACGTCAAATAAACAACAACGTCAACAACAACAACAACGTGAAATAAACAACAACAACTATGTCAACAACAACAACAACATCAAATAAACAACAACAACAACGTCAACAACAACAACAACAACAACGTCAAATAAACAACAACAACAACACCGTCAAATAAACAACAAAAACAACGTCAAATAAACAACAACAACAACGTCAAATAAACAACAACAACAACAATGTCAAATAAACAACAACAACAACAACAACAACAATGTCAACAACAACAACAACCACAACATCAAATAAACAACAACAACAACAACAACAACTATGTCAACAACAACAACAACGTCAAATAAATAACAACAACAACAACGTCAACAACAACAACAACAACAACGTCAAATAAACAACAACAACAACAACAACGTTAAATAAACAACAACAACAACAACACCGTCAAATAAACAACAACAACAACAACGTCAAATAAACAACAACGTCAAATAAACAACATCAAAAACAACGTCAATAACAACAACAACTTCAAATAAACAACAACAACAACAACGTCAACAACAACAACAATAACGTCAAATAAACAACAACAACAACCACATCAAATAAACAATAAAAACAACAACAACAATGTCAAATAAACAACAACAACAACGTCAAATAAGCAACAACAACAACAACAACGTCAATAATAACAACAACGTCAAATAAACAACAACAACAACAACCACGTCAAATAAACAACAACAACGTCAAATAAACAACAACAACAACAATAACAACAATAACAACAACAACAACAACAACGTCAAATAAACAACAACAACAACGTCAATTAAACAACAACAACAACGTCAAATAAACAACAACAACAACGTCAATTAAACAACAACAACAACGTCAAATAAACAACAACAAAAACAACAACAACATCAACAACAACAAAAACGTCAAATAAACAACAACAACAACAGCATCAACAACAACAACTACGTCAAATAAACAACAACAACAACAACAATGTCAAATAAACAACAACAACAGCAACAACGTCAACAACAACCACAATGTCAAATAAATAACAACAACGTCAAATAAACAACAACAACAACAACGTCAAATAAAAACCAACAACAACGTCAAGTAAACAACAACGTCAACAACAACAACAACGTCAAATAAACAACAACAACAACTAAGTCAACAACAACAACAACAATAACAACGTCAAATAAACAACAACAACAACGTCAAATAAACAACAACAACAACACAAACAACAACAAAGTCAAATAAACAACAACAACAACAACGTCAACAACAACAACAACAACGTCAAATAAACAACAACAACAACGTCAAATAAACAACAACAAAAACAACGTCAACAACAACAACAACGTCAAACAAACAACAACAACAACAACAACGTCAACAACAACAACAACGTCAAATAAACAACAACAACAACAACGTCAACAACAACAACGTCAAATAAACAACAACAACAACGTCAAATAAACAACAACAACAACAACAACAACACCGTCAAATAAACAACAACAACAACATCAAATAAACAACAGCAACAACAATGTCAAATAAACAACAACAAAAACAACGTCAACAACAACAACAACGACAAATAAACAACAACGACAACAACAACGTCAACAACAACAACAACGTCAAATAAACAACAACAACAACGTCAACAACAACAACAACGTCAAATAAACAACAACAACAACGTCAAATAAACAATAACAACAACAACAACAATGTCAAATAAACAACAATAACAACAACGTCAACAACAACAACAACGTCAAATAAACAACAACAACAACGTCAACAACAACAACAACGTCAAATAAACAACAACAACAACAACAACGTCAAATAAACAACAACAACAACAACACCGTCAAATAAACAATAACAACAACGTCAAATAAACAACAACGTCAAATAAACAACATCAAAAACAACGTCAATAACAACAACAACGTCAAATAAACAACAACAACAACAACGTCAACAACAACAACAACGTCAAATAAACAACAACAACGTCAAATAAACAATAACAACAACAACAACAATGTCAAATAAACAACAACAACAACGTCAAATAAACAACAACAACAACAACAACGTCAACAACAACAACTACGTCAAATAAACAACAACAACAACAACAACGTTAAATAAACAACAACAACAACAACACCGTCAAATAAACAACAACAACAACAACGTCAAATAAACAACAACGTCAAATAAACAACATCAAAAACAATGTCAATAACAACAACAACTTCAAATAAACAACAACAACAACAACGTCAACAACAACAACAACAACGTCAAATAAACAACAACAACAACCACATCAAATAAACAATAAAAACAACAACAACAATGTCAAATAAACAATAACAACAACGTCAAATAAGCAACAACAACAACAACAACGTCAATAATAACAACAACGTCAAATAAACAACAACAACAACAACCACGTCAAATAAACAACAACAACGTCAAATAAACAACAACAACAATAACAACAATAACAACAACAACAACGTCAAATAAACAACAACAACAACGTCAATTAAACAACAACAACAACGTCAAATAAACAACAACAACAACGTCAATTAAACAACAACAACAACGTCAAATAAACAACAACAAAAACAACAACAACATCAACAACAACAAAAACGTCAAATAAACAACAACAACAACAGCATCAACAACAACAACTACGTCAAATAAACAACAACAACAACAACAATGTCAAATAAACAACAACAACAGCAACAACGTCAACAACAACCACAATGTCAAATAAATAACAACAACGTCAAATAAACAACAACAACAACAACGTCAAATAAAAACCAACAACAACGTCAAGTAAACAACAACGTCAACAACAACAACAACGTCAAATAAACAACAACAACAACTAAGTCAACAACAACAACAACAATAACAACGTCAAATAAACAACAACAACAACGTCAAATAAACAACAACAACAACACAAACAACAACAAAGTCAAATAAACAACAACAACAACAACGTCAACAACAACAACAACAACGTCAAATAAACAACAACAACAACGTCAAATAAACAACAACAAAAACAACGTCAACAACAACAACAACGTCAAACAAACAACAACAACAACAACAACAACGTCAACAACAACAACAACGTCAAATAAACAACAACAACAACAACGTCAACAACAACAACGTCAAATAAACAACAACAACATTAACGTCAAATAAACAATAACAACAACAACAACAACGTCAACAACAATAACGTCAAATAAACAACAATAACAACAACAACGTAAAATAAACAACAACAACGTCAAATAAACAACAACAACAACAACAACGTCAAATAAACAAC
The DNA here is from genome assembly GCA_948472305.1 of Vicia faba. Lineage (NCBI taxonomy): Eukaryota > Viridiplantae > Streptophyta > Magnoliopsida > Fabales > Fabaceae > Vicia > Vicia faba. Next base: position 141,405,869 of record OX451739.1, read on the forward strand.
AACGTCAACAACAACAACAACAACACCGTCAACAACAACAACAATGTCAAATAAACAACAACAACAACGTCAAATAAACAACAACAACAACTATGTCAACAACAACAACGTCAAATAAACAACAACAACAACAACGTCAAGTAAACAACAACAACAACAACAACGTCAAATAAACAACAACAACAATGTCAAATAAACAACAACAACAACAACACGGTCAACAACAACAACAATGTCAAATAAACAACAACAACAACAACAACAACGTCAAATAAACAACAACAACAAATATGTCAACAACAACAACAACGTCAAATAAACAACAACAACAACAACGTCAAGTAAACAACGACAACAACAACAACAACGTCAAATAAACAACAACAACAACGTCAAATAAACAACAACAACAACAACAACAATGTCAAATAAATAACAACAACAACAACAACGTCAACAACAACAACGTCAAATAAACAACAACCACAACAACGTCAACAACAACAACAACAACGTCAAATAAACAACCACAACAACAACAACGTCAAATAAACAATAACAATAATAACAACAATGTCAAATAAACAACAACAACAACAACGTCAAATAAACAACAACAACAACAACGTCAAATAAACAACAACAACAATGTCAAATAAACAAAAACAAAAACAACAACAACATCAACAACAACAAAAACGTCAAATAAACAACAACAACAACAACAACGTCAACAACAACAACTACGTCAAATAAACAACAACAACAACGTCAAATAAACAATAACAACAACAAAAACGTCAACAACAACAACGTCAAATAAACAACAACTACGTCAAATAAACAACAACAACGTCAAATAAAGAACAACAACAACAATGTCAAATAAACAACAACAACGTCAACAACAACAACAACAATGTCAAATAAACAACAACAACAACACCGTCAACAACAACAACAATGTCAGATAAACAACAATAACGTCAAATAAACAACAATAACAACAACGTCAACAATAACAACAACGTCAAATAAACAACAACAACAACGTCAAATAAACAACAACAACAATGTCAACAACAACAACAACAACGTCAAATAAACAACAACAACTACAACACCGTCAAATAAACAACAAAAACAACGTCAAATAAACAACAACAACAACGTCAAATAAACAACAACAACAACAATGTCAAATAAACAACAACAACAACAACAACAACGTCAACAATAACAACAACGTGAAATAAACAACAACAACTATGTCAACAACAACAACAACATCAAATAAACAACAACAACAACAACGTCAACAACAACAACAACGTCAAATAAATACCCACAACAACACCATCAAATAAACAACAACAACAACATCAAATAAACAACAATAACAACAATTTCAAATAAACAACAACAACAACAATGTCAAATAAACAACAACAACAACAACAACAATGTCAACAACAACAACAACGTCAACAACAACAACAACGTCAACAACAACAACAACGTCAAATAAACAACAACAACAACGTCAACGTCAAATAAACAATAACAACAACGTCAAATAAACAATAACAACAACAACAACAACGTCAAATAAACAACAACAACAACAACGTCAACAACAACAACGTCAAATAAACAACAACAACAACGTCAAATAAACAACAACAACAACAACACCGTCAAATAAACAACAACAACAACATCAAATAAACAACAACAACAACAATGTCAAATAAACAACAACAAAAACAACGTCAACAACAACAACAACGACAAATAAACAACAACAACAACAACGTCAACAACAACAACAACAACAACGTCAAATAAACAACAACAACAACAACGTCAACAACAACAACAACGTCAAATAAACAACAACAACAACAACGTCAAATAAACAATAACAACAACAACAACAATGTCAAATAAACAACAACAACAACGTCAACAAAAACAACAACGTCAAATAAACAACAACAACAACAACGTCAACAACAACAACAACGTCAACAACAACAACAACGTCAAATAAACAACAACAACCATGTCAACAACAACAACAACAACGTCAAATAAACAACAACAACAACAACAATGTCAAATAAACAACAACAACAACAACGTCAAATAAACAATAACAACAACAACAACAATGTTAAATAAACAACAACATTAACAACGTCAAATAAACAACAACAACAACGTCAACAACAACAACAACAACGTCAAATAAACAACAACAACAACATCAAATAAACAATAACAACAACAACAACAATGTCAAATAAACAACAACAACAACAACGTCAAATAAACAACAACAACAACAACAACGTCAACAACAACAACTACGTCAAATAAACAACAACAACATTAACGTCAAATAAACAATAACAACAACAACAACGTCAACAACAATAACGTCAAATAAACAACAACAACAACAACGTCAAATAAACAACAACAACGTCAAATAAACAACAACAACGTCAAATAAACAACAACAACAACAACAACGTCAAATAAACAACAACGTCAACAACAACAACAATGTCAAATAAACAATAACAACAACAACACCGTCAACAACAACAACAATGTCAAATAAACAACAACAACAACAACGTCAAATAAACAACAACAACAACTATGTCAACAACAACAACGTCAAATAAACAACAACAACAACAACGTCAAGTAAACAACAACAACAACAACAATGTCAAATAAACAACAACAACAATGTCAAATAAACAACAACAACAACAACACCGTCAACAACAACAACAATGACAAATAAACAACAACAACAACAACAACTATGTCAACAACAACAACGTCAAATAAACAACAACAACAACGTCAAGTAAACAACAACAACAACAACAACAACAACAACAACAACGTCAAATAAACAACAACAACAACGTCAAATAAACAACAACAACAACAACGTCAAATAAATAACAACAACAACAACAACGTCAACAACAACAACGTCAAATAAACAACAACCACAACAACGTCAACAACAACAACAACAACGTCAAATAAACAACAACAACAACAACAACGTCAAATAAACAATAACAATAATAACAACAATGTCAAATAAACAACAACAACAACAACAACGTCAAATAAACAACAACAACAATGTCAAATAAACAAAAACAAAAACAACAACAACAACAACAAAAACGTCAAATAAACAACAACAACAACAACAACGTCAACAACAACAACTACGTCAAATAAACAACAACAACAACGTCAAATAAACCATAACAACAACAAAAACGTCACCAACATCAACGTCAAATAAACAATAACAACAACGTCAAATAAAGAACAACAACAACAATGTCAAATAAACAACAACAACGTCAACAACAACAACAACAATGTCAAATAAACAACAACAACAACACCGTCAACAACAACAACAATGTGAGATAAACAACAATAACGTCAAATAAACAACAATAACAACAACGTCAACAATAACAACAACGTCAAATAAACAACAACAACAACGTCAAATAAACAACAACGTCAACAACAACAACAACGTAAAATAAACAACAACAACTATGTTAACAACAACAACAACATCAAATAAACAACAACAACAACGTCAACAACAACAACAACAACGTCAAATAAACAACAACAACAACACCGTCAAATAAATAACAAAAACAACGTCAAATAAACAACAACAACAATGTCAAATAAACAACAACAACAACAACAACAATGTCAACAACAACAACAACATCAAATAAACAACAACAACAACAACAACAACTATGTCAACAACAACAACAACGTCAAATAAATAACAACAACAACAACGTCAACAACAACAACAACGTCAAATAAACAACAACAACAACAACAACGTCAAATAAACAACAACAACAACACCGTCAAATAAACAACAACAACAACAACGTCAAATAAACAACAACGTCAAATAAACAACATCAAAAACAACGTCAATAACAACAACAACGTCAAATAAACAACAACAACAACAACGTCAACAACAACAACAACGTCAAATAAACAACAACAACAACAACCACATCAAATAAACAATAAAAACAACAACAACAATGTCAAATAAACAACAACAACAACGTCAAATAAGCAACAACAACAACAACAACGTCAATAATAACAACAACGTCAAATAAACAACAACAATAACCACGTCAAATAAACAACAACAACGTCAAATAAACAAAAACAACAACAATAACAACAATAACAACAACAACAACAACGTCAAATAAACAACAACAACAACGTCAATTAAACAACAACAACAACGTCAAATAAACAACAACAACAACAACGTCAATTAAACAACAACAACAACGTCAAATAAACAACAACAAAAACAACAACAACATCACCAACAACAAAAACGTCAAATAAACAACAACAACAACAGCATCAACAACAACAACTACGTCAAATAAACAACAACAACAACAACAACAATGTCAAATAAACAACAACAACAGCAACAACGTCAACAACAACCACAATGTCAAATAAATAACAACAACGTCAAATAAACAACAACAACAACGTCAACAACAACAACAACGTCAAATAAAAACCAACAACAACGTCAAATAAACAACAACGTCAACAACAACAACAACGTCAAATAAACAACAACAACAACTAAGTCAACAACAACAACAACAATAACAACGTCAAATAAACAACAACAACAACACAAACAACAACAAAGTCAAGTAAACAACAACAACAACAACGTCAACAACAACAACAACAACGTCAAATAAACAACAACAACAACGTCAAATAAACAACAACAAAAACAACGTCAACAACAACAACAACGTCAAACAAACAACAACAACAACAACAACGTCAACAACAACAACAACGTCAAATAAACAACAACAACAACAACGTCAACAACAACAACGTCAAATAAACAACAACAACAACGTCAAATAAACAACAACAACAACAACACCGTCAAATAAACAACAACAACAACAACAACATCAAATAAACAACAGCAACAACAATGTCAAATAAACAACAACAAAAACAACGTCAACAACAACAAGAACGACAAATAAACAACAACGACAACAACAACGTCAACAACAACAACAACGTCAAATAAACAACAACAACAACAACGTCAACAACAACACCAACGTCAAATAAACAACAACAACAACAACGTCAAATAAACAATAACAACAACAACAACAATGTCAAATAAACAACAACAACAACGTCAACAACAACAACAACGTCAAATAAACAACAACAACAACAACGTCAACAACAACAACAACGTCAACAACAACAACAACGTCAAATAAACAACAACAACTATGTCAACAACAACAACAACGTCAAATAAACAACAACAACAACAACGTCAAATAAACAATAACAACAACAATGTTAAATAAACAACAACAATAACAACGTCAACTAAACAACAACAACAACAACAACAACGTCAACAATAACAACAACGTCAAATAAACAACAACAACAACGTCAAATAAACAACAACGTCAACAACAACAACAACGTGAAATAAACAACAACAACTATGTCAACAACAACAACAACATCAAATAAACAACAACAACAACGTCAACAACAACAACAACAACAACGTCAAATAAACAACAACAACAACAACACCGTCAAATAAACAACAAAAACAACGTCAAATAAACAACAACAACAACAACGTCAAATAAACAACAACAACAACAATGTCAAATAAACAACAACAACAACAACAACAACGTCAACAATAACAACAACGTGGAATAAACAACAACAACTATGTCAACAACAACAACAACATCAAATAAACAACAACAACAACAACGTCAACAACAACAACAACGTCAAATAAACAACCACAACAACAACAACACCATCAAATAAACAACAACAACAACATCAAATAAACAACAACAACAACAATGTCAAATAAACAACAACAACAACAATGTCAAATAAACAACAACAACAACAACAATGTCAACAACAACAACAACGTCAACAACAACAACAACGTCAACAACAACAACAACGTCAAATAAACAACAACAACAACGTCAACGTCAAATAAACAATAACAACAACGTCAAATAAACAATAACAACAACAACAACAACGTCAAATAAACAACAACAACAACAACGTCAACAACAACAACGTCAAATAAACAACAACAACAACGTCAAATAAACAACAACAACAACAACACCGTCAAATAAACAACAACAACAACATCAAATAAACAACAACAACAACAATGTCAAATAAACAACAACAAAAACAACGTCAACAACAACAACAACAACAACGACAAATAAACAACAACAACAACAACAACGTCAACAACAACAACAACGTCAAATAAACAACAACAACAACAACGTCAACAACAACAACAACGTCAAATAAACAACAACAACAACAACGTCAACAACAACAACAACGTCAAATAAACAACAACAACAACGTCAAATAAACAATGACAACAACAACAACAATGTCAAATAAACAACAACAACAACAACGTCAACAAAAACAACAACGTCAAATAAACAACAACAACAACAACAACGTCAACAACAACAACAACGTCAAATAAACAACAACAACCATGTCAACAACAACAACAACAACGTCAAATAAACAACAACAACAACAACGTCAAATAAACAACAACAACAACGTCAAATAAACAATAACAACAACAACAACAATGTTAAATAAACAACAACAATAACAACGTCAAATAAACAACAACAACAACGTCAACAACAACAACAACGTCAAATAAACAACAACAACAACATCAAATAAACAATAACAACAACAACAACAATGTCAAATAAACAACAACAACAACGTCAAATAAACAACAACAACAACAACAACGTCAACAACAACAACTACGTCAAATAAACAACAACAACATTAACGTCAAATAAACAATAACAACAACAACAACGTCAACAACAATAACGTCAAATAAACAACAACAACAACAACGTCAAATAAACAACAACAACGTCAAATAAACAACAACAACAACAACAACAACGTCAAATAAACAACAACGTCAACAACAACAACAATGTCAAATAAACAATAACAACAACAACGTCAAATAAACAACAACAACAACGTCAAATAAACAATGACAACAACAACAACAATGTCAAATAAACAACAACAACAACAACGTCAACAAAAACAACAACGTCAAATAAACAACAACAACAACAACAACGTCAACAACAACAACAACGTCAAATAAACAACAACAACCATGTCAACAACAACAACAACAACGTCAAATAAACAACAACAACAACAACAACGTCAAATAAACAACAACAACAACGTCAAATAAACAATAACAACAACAACAACAATGTTAAATAAACAACAACAATAACAACGTCAAATAAACAACAACAACAACGTCAACAACAACAACAACGTCAAATAAACAACAACAACAACATCAAATAAACAATAACAACAACAACAACAATGTCAAATAAACAACAACAACAACGTCAAATAAACAACAACAACAACAACAACGTCAACAACAACAACTACGTCAAATAAACAACAACAACATTAACGTCAAATAAACAATAACAACAACAACAACGTCAACAACAATAACGTCAAATAAACAACAACAACAACAACGTCAAATAAACAACAACAACGTCAAATAAACAACAACAACAACAACAACGTCAAATAAACAACACCGTCAACAACAACAACAATGTCAAATAAACAACAACAACAACAACGTCAAATAAACAACAACAACAACTATGTCAACAACAACAACGTCAAATAAACAACAACAACAACAACGTCAAGTAAACAACAACAACAACAACAATGTCAAATAAACAACAACAACAATGTCAAATAAACAACAACAACAACAACACCGTCAACAACAACAACAATGTCAAATAAACAACAACAACAACAACAACGTCAAATAAACAACAACAACAACTATGTCAACAACAACAACGTCAAATAAACAACAACAACGTCAAGTAAACAACAACAACAACAACAACAACAACAACATCAAATAAACAACAACAACAACGTCAAATAAACAACAACAACAACAACGTCAAATAAATAACAACAACAACAACAACGTCAACAACAACAACGTCAAATAAACAACAACCACAACAACGTCAACAACAACAACAACAACGTCAAATAAACAACAACAACAACAACAACGTCAAATAAACAATAACAATAATAACAACAATGTCAAATAAACAACAACAACAACAACAACAACGTCAAATAAACAACAACAACAACAACGTCAAATAAACAACAACAACAATGTCAAATAAAGAAAAACAAAAACAACAACAACAAAAACGTCAAATAAACAACAACAACAACAACAACGTCAACAACAACAACTACGTCAAATAAACAACAACAACAACGTCAAATAAACAATAACAACAACAAAAACGTCACCAACATCAACGTCAAATAAACAATAACAACAACGTCAAATAAAGAACAACAACAACAATGTCAAATAAACAACAACAACGTCAACAACAACAACAACAATGTCAAATAAACAACAACAACAACACCGTCAACAACAACAACAATGTCAGATAAACAACAATAACGTCAAATAAACAACAATAACAACAACGTCAACAATAACAACAACGTCAAATAAACAACAACAACAACGTCAAATAAACAACAACGTCAACAACAACAACAACGTAAAATAAACAACAACAACAACTATGTCAACAACAACAACAACATCAAATAAACAACAACAACAACGTCAACAACAACAACAACAACGTCAAATAAACAACAACAACAACAACACCGTCAAATAAATAACAAAAACAACGTCAAATAAACAACAACAACAACGTCAAATAAACAACAACAACAACAATGTCAAATAAACAACAACAACAACAACAACAACAATGTCAACAACAACAACAACAACATCAAATAAACAACAACAACAACAACAACAACAACTATGTCAACAACAACAACAACGTCAAATAAATAACAACAACAACAACGTCAACAACAACAACAACGTCAAATAAACAACAACAACAACAACGTCAAATAAACAACAACAACAACAACACCGTCAAATAAACAACAACAACAACAACGTCAAATAAACAACAACGTCAAATAAACAACATCAAAAACAACGTCAATAACAACAACAACGTCAAATAAACAACAACAACAACAACAACGTCAACAACAACAACAACAACGTCAAATAAACAACAACAACAACAACCACATCAAATAAACAATAAAAACAACAACAACAATGTCAAATAAACAACAACAACAACGTCAAATAAGCAACAACAACAACAACAACGTCAATAATAACAACAACGTCAAATAAACAACAACAACAACCACGTCAAATAAACAACAACAACGTCAAATAAACAACAACAACAACAATAACAACAATAACAACAACAACAACAACGTCAAATAAACAACAACAACAACGTCAATTAAACAACAACAACAACGTCAAATAAACAACAACAACAACAACGTCAATTAAACAACAACAACAACGTCAAATAAACAACAACAAAAACAACAACAACATCAACAACAACAAAAACGTCAAATAAACAACAACAACAACAGCATCAACAACAACAACTACGTCAAATAAACAACAACAACAACAACAACAACTACGTCAAATAAACAACAACAACAACAACAACAATGTCAAATAAACAACAACAACAGCAACAACGTCAACAACAACCACAATGTCAAATAAATAACAACAACGTCAAATAAACAACAACAACAACGTCAACAACAACAACAACGTCAAATAAAAACCAACAACAACGTCAAATAAACAACAACGTCAACAACAACAACAACGTCAAATAAACAACAACAACAACTAAGTCAACAACAACAACAACAATAACAACGTCAAATAAACAACAACAACAACACAAACAACAACAAAGTCAAATAAACAACAACAACAACGTCAACAACAACAACAACAACGTCAAATAAACAACAACAACAACGTCAAATAAACAACAACAAAAACAACGTCAACAACAACAACAACGTCAAACAAACAACAACAACAACAACAACAACGTCAACAACAACAACAACGTCAAATAAACAACAACAACAACAACGTCAACAACAACAACGTCAAATAAACAACAACAACAACAACGTCAAATAAACAACAACAACAACAACACCGTCAAATAAACAACAACAACAACAACATCAAATAAACAACAGCAACAACAATGTCAAATAAACAACAACAAAAACAACGTCAACAACAACAACAACGACAAATAAACAACAACGACAACAACAACGTCAACAACAACAACAACGTCAAATAAACAACAACAACAACAACGTCAACAACAACAACAACGTCAAATAAACAACAACAACAACGTCAAATAAACAATAACAACAACAACAACAATGTCAAATAAACAACAACAACAACAACAACGTCAACAACAACAACAACGTCAAATAAACAACAACAACAACAACAACGTCAACAACAACAACAACGTCAACAACAACAACAACGTCAAATAAACAACAACAACTATGTCAACAACAACAACAACGTCAAATAAACAACAACAACAACAACGTCAAATAAACAATAACAACAATGTTAAATAAACAACAACAATAACAACGTCAACTAAACAACAACAACAACAACAACGTCAACAATAACAACAACGTCAAATAAACAACAACAACAACGTCAAATAAACAACAACGTCAACAACAACAACAACGTGAAATAAACAACAACAACTATGTCAACAACAACAACAACATCAAATAAACAACAACAACAACGTCAACAACAACAACAACGTCAAATAAACAACAACAACACCGTCAAATAAACAACAAAAACAACGTCAAATAATCAACAACGTCAAATAAACAACAACAACAACAATGTCAAATAAACAACAACAACAACAACAATGTCAACAACAACAACAACAACAACGTCAAATAAACAACAACAACAACAACAACAACTATGTCAACAACAACAACAACGTCAAATAAATAACAACAACAACGTCAACAACAACAACAACGTCAAATAAACAACAACAACAACAACGTCAAATAAACAACAACAACAACAACACCGTCAAATAAACAATAACAACAACGTCAAATAAACAACAACGTCAAATAAACAACATCAAAAACAACGTCAATAACAACAACAACGTCAAATAAACAACAACAACAACGTCAACAACAACAACAACGTCAAATAAACAACAACAACAACGTCAAATAAACAATAACAACAACAACAACAATGTCAAATAAACAACAACAACAACGTCAAATAAACAACAACAACAACAACAACGTCAACAACAACAACTACGTCAAATAAACAACAACAACATTAACGTTAAATAAACAATAACAACAACAACAACGTCAACAACAATAACGTCAAATAAACAACAACAACAACAACGTAAAATAAACAACAACAACGTCAAATAAACAACAACAACAACAACAACAACAACGTCAAATAAACAACAACGTCAACAACAACAACAACAACACCGTCAACAACAACAATAATGTCAAATAAACAACAACAACAACAACGTCAAATAAACAACAACAACAACTATGTCAACAACAATAACGTCAAATAAACAACAACAACAACAACGTCAAGTAAACAACAACAACAACAACAACGTCAAATAAACAACAACAACAATGTCAAATAAACAACAACAACAACAACACGGTCAACAACAACAACAATGTCAAATAAACAACAACAATAACAACAACAACGTCAAATAAACAACAACAACAACTATGTCAACAACAACAACAACGTCAAATAAACAACAACAACAACAACAACGTCAAGTAAACAACAACAACAACAACGTCAAATAAACAACAACAACAACGTCAAATAAACAACAACAACAACAACAACGTCAAATAAATAACAACAACAACAACAACAACGTCAACAACAACAACGTCAAATAAACAACAACCACAACAACGTCAACAACAACAACAACAACGTCAAATAAACAACCACAACAACAACAACGTCAAATAAACAATAACAATAATAACAACAATGTCAAATAAACAACAACAACAACAACGTCAAATAAACAACAACAACAACGTCAAATAAACAACAACAACAATGTCAAATAAACAAAAACAAAAACAACAACAACATCAACAATAACAAAAACGTCAAATAAACAACAACAACAACAACAACGTCAACAACAACAACTACGTCAAATAAACAACAACAACAACGTCAAATAAACAATAACAACAACAAAAACGTCAACAACAACAACGTCAAATAAACAACAACAACAACGTCAAATAAACAACAACAACGTCAAATAAAGAACAACAACAACAATGTCAAATAAACAACAACAACGTCAACAACAACAACAACAATGTCAAATAAACAACAACAACAACACCGTCAACAACAACAACAATGTCAGATAAACAACAATAACGTCAAATAAACAACAATAACAACAACGTCAACAATAACAACAACGTCAAATAAACAACAACAACAACGTCAAATAAACAACAACGTCAACAACAACAACAACGTGAAATAAACAACAACAACTATGTCAACAACAACAACAACATCAAATAAACAACAACAACAACGTCAACAACAACAACAACAACGTCAAATAAACAACAACAAGAACACCGTCAAATAAACAACAAAAACAACGTCAAATTAACAACAACAACAACGTCAAATAAACAACAACAACAACAACAATGTCAAATAAACAACAACAACAACAACAATGTCAACAACAACAACAACAATGTCAAATAAACAACAACAACAACAACAACAACAACTATGTCAACAACAACAAAAACGTCAAATAAATAACAACAATAACAACGTCAACAACAACAACAACGTCAAATAAACAACAACAACAACGTCAAATAAACAACAACAACAACAACACTGTCAAATAAACAACAACAACAACAACGTCAAATAAACAACAACGTCAAATAAACAACATCAAAAACAACGTCAATAACAACAACAACGTCAAATAAACAACAACAACAACAACGTCAACAACAACAACAACAACGTCAAATAAACAACAACAACAACAACCACATCAAATAAACAATAAAAACAACAACAACAATGTCAAATAAACAACAACAACAACGTCAAATAAGCAACAACAACAACAACAACGTCAATAATAACAACAACGTCAAATAAACAACAACAACAACAACCACGTCAAATAAACAACAACAACGTCAAATAAACAACAACAACAACAATAACAACAACAACAACAACGTCAAATAAACAACAACAACAACAACGTCAATTAAACAACAAAAACATCGTCAAATAAACAACAACAAAAACAACAACAACATCAACAACAACAAAAACGTCAAATAAACAACAACAACAACAGCATCAACAACAACAACTACGTCAAATAAACAACAACAACAACAATGTCAAATAAACAACAACAACAACAACAACAACGTCAACAACAACAACAATGTCAAATAAATAACAACAACGTCAAATAAACAACAACAACAACGTCAACAACAACAAAAACGTCAAATAAACAACAACAACAACGTCAAATAAACAACAACGTCAACAACAACAACGTCAAATAAACAACAACAACAACAACTAAGTCAACAACAACAACAACAATAACAACGTCAAATAAACAACAACAACAACACAAACAACAACAAAGTCAAATAAACAACAACAACAACAACGTCAACAACAACAACAACAACAACGTCAAATAAACAACAACAACAACGTCAAATAAACAACAACAAAAACAACATCAACAACAACAACAACGTCAAACAAACAACAACAACAACAACAACAACGTCAACAACAACAACAACAACGTCAAATAAACAACAACAACTATGTCAACAACAACAACGTCAAATAAACAACATCAACAACAACGTCAACAACAACAACGTCAAATAAACAACAACAACAACGTCAAATAAACAACAACAACAACAACAACACCGTCAAATAAACAACAACAACAACAACAACATCAAATAAACAACAGCAACAACAATGTCAAATAAACAACAACAAAAACAACGTCAACAACAACAACAACGACAAATAAACAACAACAACAACAACGTCAACAACAACAACAACGTCAAATAAACAACAACAACAACAACGTCAACAACAACAACAACGTCAAATAAACAACAACAACAACGTCAAATAAACAATAACAACAACAACAACAATGTCAAATAAACAACAACAACAACAACTTCAACAACAACAATAACGTCAAATAAACAACAACAACAACAACGTCAACAACAACAACAACGTCAACAATAACAACGTCAAATAAACAACAACAACTATGTCAACAACAACAACAACAACGTCAAATAAAAAACAACAACAACAACGTCAAATAAACAATAACAACAACAACTACAATGTTAAATAAACAACAACAATAACAACGTCAACTAAACAACAACAACAACAACGTCAACAATAACAACAACGTCAAATAAACAACAACAACAACGTCAAATAAACAACAACGTCAACAACAAAAACAACGTGAAATAAACAACAACAACTATGTCAACAACAACAACAACATCAAATAAACAACAAGAACAACGTCAACAACAACAACAACGTCAAATAAACAACAACAACAACAACAACACCGTCAAATAAACAACAAAAACAACGTCAAATAAACAACAACGTCAAATAAACAACAACAACAACAATGTCAAATAAACAACAACAACAACACCGTCAAATAAACAACAAAAACAACGTCAAATAAACAACAACAACAACGTCAAATAAACAACAACAACAACAATGTCAAATAAACAACAACAACGACAACAACAATGTCAACAACAACAACAACAACGTCAAATAAACAACAACAACAACAACAACAACTATGTCAACAACAACAACAACGTCAAATAAATAACAACAACAACAACGTCAACAACAACAACGTCAAATAAACAACAACAACAACAACAACGTCAAATAAACAACAACAACAACAACAACACCGTCAAATAAACAACAACAACAACGTCAAATAAACAACAACGTCAAATAAACAACATAAAAAACAACGTCAATAACAACAATAACGTCAAATAAACAACAACAACAACGTCAATAACAACAACAACAACGTCAAATAAACAACAACAACAACAACCACATCAAATAAACAATAACAACAACAACAACAATGTCAAATAAACAACAACAACAACGTCAAATAAGCAACAACAACAACAACAACGTCAATAATAACAACAACGTCAAATAAACAACAACAACAACCACGTCAAATAAACAACAACAACGTCAAATAAACAACAACAACAATAACAACAATAACAACAACAACAACAACGTCAATTAAACAACAACAACAACGTCAAATAAACAACAACAAAAACAACAACAACATCAACAACAACAAAAACGTCAAATAAACAACAACAACAACAGCATCAACAACAATAACTACGTCAAATAAACAACAACAACAACAACAACAATGTCAAATAAACAACAACAACAGCAACAACGTCAACAACAACAACAATGTCAAATAAATAACAACAACGTCAAATAAACAACAACAACAACGTCAACAACAACAACAACGTCAAATAAACAACAACAATAACGTCAAATAAACAACAACGTCAACAACAAAACCAATGTCAAATAAATAAACAACGTCAAATAAACAACAACAACAACGTCAACAACAACAACAACGTCAAATAAACAACAACAATAACGTCAAATAAACAACAATGTCAACAACAACAACAACGTCAAATAAACAACAACAACAACTAAGTCAACAACAACAACAATAACAACGTCAAATAAACAACAACAACAACAACACAAACAACAACAAAGTCAAATAAACAACAACAACAACAACGTCAACAACAACAACAACAACGTCAAATAAACAACAACAACAACATCAAATAAACAACAACAAAAACAACGTCAACAACAACAACGTCAAACAAACAACAACAACAACAACAACAACGTCAACAACAACAACAACGTCAAATAAACAACATCAACTATGTCAACAACAACAACATCAAATAAACAACAACAACAACAACGTCAACAACAACAACGTCAAATAAACAACAACAACAACGTCAAATAAACAATAACAACAACAACACCGTCAAATAAACAACAACAACAACAACATCAAATAAACAACAACAACAATGTCAAATAAACAACAACAAAAACAACATCAACAACAACATCAACGATAAATAAACAACAACAACAACAACAACGTCAACAACAACAACAACGTCAAATAAACAACAACAACAACAACGTCAACAACAACAACAACGTCAAATAAACAACAACAACAACGTCAAATAAACAATAACAACAACAACAACAATGTCAAACAAACAACAACAACAACAACGTCAACAACAACAACAACGTCAAATAAACAACAACAACAACAACGTCAACAACAACAACAACGTCAACAACAACAACAACGTCAAATAAACAACAACAACTATGTCAACAACAACAACAACAACGTCAAATAAACAACAACAACAACAACGTCAAATAAACAATAACAACAACAACAACAATGTTAAATAAACAACAACAATAACAACGTCAACTAAACAAAAACAACAACGTCAACAACAACAACAACGTCTAATAAACAACAACAACAATGTCAAATAAACAATAACAACAACAACAACAATGTCAAATAAACAACAACAACGTCAAATAAACAACAACAACAACGTCAACAACAACAACAACGTCGAATAAACAACAACAACAACAACGTCAACAACAACAACAACGTCAAATAAACAACAACAACTATGTCAACAACAACAACAACGTCAAATAAAAAACAACAACAACAACAACGTCAACAACAACAATGTCAAATAAACAACAACAACAACGTCAAATAAACAACCACAACAACAACACCGTCAAATAAACAACAACAACAACATCAAATAAACAACAACAACAATAATGTCAAACAAACAACAACACAAACAACGTCAACAACAACAACAACGTCAAATAAACAACAACAACAACAACATCAACAACAACAACGTCAACAACAACAACAACAACGTCAAATAAACAACAACAACAACGTCAACAACAACAACAACGTCAAATAAACATTAACAACAACGTCAAATAAACAATAACAACAACAACAACGTCAAATAAAAAACAACAACAACAACGTCAAATAAACAACAACAACAACGTCAAATAAACAACAACAACAACAACACCGTCAAATAAACAACAACAACAACAACAACATCAAATAAACAACAACAACAACAATGTCAAATAAACAACAACAAAAACAACGTCAACAACAACAACAACGACAAATAAACAACAACAACAACAACAACGTCAACAACAACAACAACGTCAAATAAACAACAACAACAACGTCAACAAAAACAACAACGTCAAATAAACAGCAACAACAACGTCAAATAAACAATAACAACAACAACAACAATGTCAAATAAACAACAACAACAACGTCAACAACAACAACAACGTCGAATAAACAACAACAACAACAACGTCAACAACAACAACAACGTCAAATAAACAACAACAACTATGTCAACAACAACAACAACGTCAAATAAAAAACAACAACAACAACAACGTCAACAACAACAATGTCAAATAAACAACAACAACAACGTCAAATAAACAACCACAACAACAACACCGTCAAATAAACAACAACAACAACATCAAATAAACAACAACAACAATAATGTCAAACAAACAACAACACAAACAACGTCAACAACAACAACAACGTCAAATAAACAACAACAACAACAACATCAACAACAACAACGTCAACAACAACAACAACAACGTCAAATAAACAACAACAACAACGTCAACAACAACAACAACGTCAAATAAACATTAACAACAACGTCAAATAAACAATAACAACAACAACAACGTCAAATAAAAAACAACAACAACAACGTCAAATAAACAACAACAACAACGTCAAATAAACAACAACAACAACAACACCGTCAAATAAACAACAACAACAACAACAACATCAAATAAACAACAACAACAATGTCAAATAAACAACAACAAAAACAACGTCAACAACAACAACAACGACAAATAAACAACAACAACAACAACAACGTCAACAACAACAACAACGTCAAATAAACAACAACAACAACAACGTCAACAAAAACAACAACGTCAAATAAACAGCAACAACAACGTCAAATAAACAATAACAACAACAACAACAATGTCAAATAAACAACAACAACAACGTCAACAACAACAACAACAACAACAACGTCAAATAAACAACAACAACAACAACGTCAACAACAACAACAACGTCAAATAAACAACAACAACCATGTCAACAACAACAACAACAACGTCAAATAAACAACAACAACAACAACGTCAAATAAACAATAACAACAACAACGTCAAATAAACAACAACAACAACTATGTCAACAACAACAACGTCAAATAAACAACAACAACAACAACGTCAAGTAAACAACAACAACAACAACGTCAAATAAACAACAACAACAATGTCAAATAAACAACAAGAACAACAACAACACCGTCAACAACAACAACAATGTCAAATAAACAACAACAACAACAACAACGTCAAATAAACAACAACAACAACTATGTCAACAACAACAACAACAACGTCAAATAAACAACAACAACAACGTCAAGTAAACAACAACAACAACAACAACAATGTCAAACAAACAACAACAACAACAACAACGTCAACAACAACAACAACGTCAAATAAACAACAACAACAACAACGTCAACAACAACAACAACGTCAACAACAACAACAACGTCAAATAAACAACAACAACTATGTCAACAACAACAACAACGTCAAATAAACAACAACAACAACAACGTCAAATAAACAATAACAACAACAACAACAATGTTAAATAAACAACAACAATAACAACGTCAACTAAACAACAACAACAACGTCAACAACAACAACAACGTCTAATAAACAACAACAACAATGTCAAATAAACAATAACAACAACAACAACAATGTCAAATAAACAACAACAACGTCAAATAAACAACAACAACAACGTCAACAACAACAACAACGTCGAATAAACAACAACAACAACAACGTCAACAACAACAACAACGTCAAATAAACAACAACAACTATGTCAACAACAACAACAACGTCAAATAAAAAACAACAACAACAACAACGTCAACAACAACAATGTCAAATAAACAACAACAACAACGTCAAATAAACAACCACAACAACAACACCGTCAAATAAACAACAACAACAACATCAAATAAACAACAACAACAATAATGTCAAACAAACAACAACACAAACAACGTCAACAACAACAACAACGTCAAATAAACAACAACAACAACAACATCAACAACAACAACGTCAACAACAACAACAACAACGTCAAATAAACAACAACAACAACGTCAACAACAACAACAACGTCAAATAAACATTAACAACAACGTCAAATAAACAATAACAACAACAACAACGTCAAATAAAAAACAACAACAACAACGTCAAATAAACAACAACAACAACGTCAAATAAACAACAACAACAACAACACCGTCAAATAAACAACAACAACAACAACAACATCAAATAAACAACAACAACAACAATGTCAAATAAACAACAACAAAAACAACGTCAACAACAACAACAACGACAAATAAACAACAACAACAACAACAACGTCAACAACAACAACAACGTCAAATAAACAACAACAACAACAACGTCAACAAAAACAACAACGTCAAATAAACAGCAACAACAACGTCAAATAAACAATAACAACAACAACAACAATGTCAAATAAACAACAACAACAACGTCAACAACAACAACAACGTCGAATAAACAACAACAACAACAACGTCAACAACAACAACAACGTCAAATAAACAACAACAACTATGTCAACAACAACAACAACGTCAAATAAAAAACAACAACAACAACAACGTCAACAACAACAATGTCAAATAAACAACAACAACAACGTCAAATAAACAACCACAACAACAACACCGTCAAATAAACAACAACAACAACATCAAATAAACAACAACAACAATAATGTCAAACAAACAACAACACAAACAACGTCAACAACAACAACAACGTCAAATAAACAACAACAACAACAACATCAACAACAACAACGTCAACAACAACAACAACAACGTCAAATAAACAACAACAACAACGTCAACAACAACAACAACGTCAAATAAACATTAACAACAACGTCAAATAAACAATAACAACAACAACAACGTCAAATAAAAAACAACAACAACAACGTCAAATAAACAACAACAACAACAACACCGTCAAATAAACAACAACAACAACAACAACATCAAATAAACAACAACAACAATGTTAAATAAACAACAACAAAAACAACGTCAACAACAACAACAACGACAAATAAACAACAACAACAACAACAACGTCAACAACAACAACAACGTCAAATAAACAACAACAACAACAACGTCAACAAAAACAACAACGTCAAATAAACAGCAACAACAACGTCAAATAAACAATAACAACAACAACAACAATGTCAAATAAACAACAACAACAACGTCAACAACAACAACAACAACAACAACGTCAAATAAACAACAACAACAACAACGTCAACAACAACAACAACGTCAAATAAACAACAACAACCATGTCAACAAAAACAACAACAACGTCAAATAAACAACAACAACAACAACGTCAAATAAACAATAACAACAACAACGTCAAATAAACAACAACAACAACTATGTCAACAACAACAACGTCAAATAAACAACAACAACAACAACGTCAAGTAAACAACAACAACAACAACGTCAAATAAACAACAACAACAATGTCAAATAAACAACAAGAACAACAACAACACCGTCAACAACAACAACAATGTCAAATAAACAACAACAACAACAACAACGTCAAATAAACAACAACAACAACTATGTCAACAACAACAACAACAACGTCAAATAAACAACAACAACAACGTCAAGTAAACAACAACAACAACAACAACGTCAAATAAACAACAACAACAACGTCAAATAAACAACAACAACAACACCAACAACGTCAAATAAATAACAACAACAACAACGTCAACAACAACAACGTCAAATAAACAACAACCACAACAACGTCAACAACAACAACAACAACGTCAAATAAACAACAACAACAACAACAACAACGTCAAATAAACAATAACAATAATAACAACAATGTCAAATAAACAACAACAACAACAACAACGTCAAATAAACAACAACAACAACGTCAATTAAACAACAACAACAACGTCAAATAAACAACAACAAAAACAACAACAACATCAACAACAACAAAAACGTCAAATAAACAACAACAACAACAACAACGTCAACAACAACAACTACGTCAAATAAACAACAACAACAACGTCAAATAAACAATAACAACAACAAAAACGTCAACAACAACAACGTCAAATAAACAACAACAACAACGTCAAATAAACAACAACAACGTCAAATAAAGAACAACAACAACAATGTCAAATAAACAACAACAACGTCAACAACAACAATAACAATGTCAAATAAACAACAACAACAACACCGTCAACAACAACAACAATGTCAGATAAACAACAATAACGTCAAATAAACAACAATAACAACAACGTCAACAATAACAACAACGTCAAATAAACAACAACAACAACGTCAAATAAACAACAACGTCAACAACAACAACAACGTGAAATAAACAACAACAACTATGTCAACAACAACAACAACAACATCAAATAAACAACAACAACAACAACAATGTCAAATAAACAACAACAACAACAACAACAACAATGTCAACAACAACAACAACAACGTCAAATAAATAACAACAACAACAACAACAACTATGTCAACAACAACAACAACGTCAAATAAATAACAACAACAACAACAATCAACAACAACAACAACGTCAAATTAACAACAACAACAACAACAACAACGTCAAATAAACAACAACAACAACACCGTCAAATAAACAACAACAACAACAACGTCAAATAAACAACATCAAAATCAACGTCAATAACAACAACAACGTCAAATAAACAACAACAACAACAACAACGTCAACAACAACAACAACAACGTCAAATAAACAACAACAACAACAACAACCACATCAAATAAACAATAACAACAACAACAACAATGTCAAATAAACAACAACAACAACGTCAAATAAGCAACAACAACAACAACAACAACAACGTCAATAATAACAACAACGTCAAATAAACAACAACAACAACAACCACGTCAAATAAACAACAACAACGTCAAATAAACAACAACAACAACAACAATAACAACAATAACAAGAACAACAACAACGTCAAATAAACAACAACAACAACAACGTCAATTAAACAACAACAACAACGTCAAATAAACAACAACAAAAACAACAACAACATCAACAGCAACAAAAACGTCAAATAAACAACAACAACAACAGCATCAACAACAACAACTACGTCAAATAAACAACAACAACAACAACAACAACAACAATGTCAAATAAACAACAACAATAGCAACAACGTCAACAACAACAACAATGTCAAATAAATAACAACAATGTCAAATAAACAACAACAACAACGTCAAATAAACAACAACAACAACAACGTCAAATAAACAACAACGTCAACAACAACAACAACGTCAAATAAACAACAACAACAACAAAGTCAACAACAACAACAATAACAACGTCAAATAAACAACAACAACAACAACGTCAAATAAACAACAACAAAAACAACGTCAACAACAACAACAACAACGTCAAACAAACAACAACAACAACAACAACGTCAACAACAACAACGTCAAATAAACAACAACAACTATGTCAACAACAACAACGTCAAATAAACAACAACAACAACGTCAACAACAACAACGTCAAATAAACAACAACAACAACGTCAAATAAACAACAACAACAACAACACCGTCAAATAAACAACAACAACAACATCAAATAAACAACAACAACAACAATGTCAAATAAACAACAACAAAAACAACGTCAACAACAACAACAACGTCAAATAAACAACAACAACAACAACAACGTCAACAACAACAACAACGTCAAATAAACAACAACAACAACAACAACGTCAACAACAACAACAACGTCAAATAAACAACAACAACAACGTCAAATAAACAATAACAACAACAACAATGTCAAATAAACAACAACAACAACAACGTCAAATAAACAACAACAACAACCACGTCAAATAAACAACAACGTCAAATAAACAACAACAACAATAACAACAATAACAACAACAACAACAACAACAACAACGTCAAATAAACAACAACAACAACAACGTCAATTAAACAACAACAACAACGTCAAATAAACAACAACAAAAACAACAACAACATCAACAACAACAAAAACGTCAAATAAACAACAACAACAACAACAACGTCAACAACAACAACTACGTCAAATAAACAACAACAACAACGTCAAATAAACAATAACAACAACAAAAACGTCAATAACAACAACGTCAAATAAACAACAACAACAACGTCAAATAAACAACAACAACGTCAAATAAAGAACAACAACAACAATGTCAAATAAACAACAACAACGTCAACAACAACAATAACAATGTCAAATAAACAACAACAACAACACCGTCAACAACAACAACAATGTCAGATAAACAACAATAACGTCAAATAAACAACAATAACAACAACGTCAACAATAACAACAACGTCAAATAAACAACAACAACAACGTCAAATAAACAACAACGTCAACAACAACAACAACGTGAAATAAACAACAACAACTATGTCAACAACAACAACAACAACATCAAATAAACAACAACAACAACAACAACAATGTCAAATAAACAACAACAACAACAACAACAACAATGTCAACAACAACAACAACAACGTCAAATAAATAACAACAACAACAACAACAACTATGTCAACAACAACAACAACGTCAAATAAATAACAACAACAACAACAATCAACAACAACAACAACGTCAAATTAACAACAACAACAACAACAACGTCAAATAAACAACAACAACAACACCGTCAAATAAACAACAACAACAACAACGTCAAATAAACAACATCAAAATCAACGTCAATAACAACAACAACGTCAAATAAACAACAACAACAACAACAACGTCAACAACAACAACAACAACGTCAAATAAACAACAACAACAACAACCACATCAAATAAACAATAACAACAACAACAACAATGTCAAATAAACAACAACAACAATGTCAAATAAGCAACAACAACAACAACAACAACAACAACGTCAATAATAACAACAACGTCAAATAAACAACAACAACAACAACCACGTCAAATAAACAACAACAACGTCAAATAAACAACAACAACAACAACAATAACAACAATAACAAGAACAACAACAACGTCAAATAAACAACAACAACAACAACGTCAATTAAACAACAACAACAACGTCAAATAAACAACAACAAAAACAACAACAACATCAACAGCAACAAAAACGTCAAATAAACAACAACAACAACAGCATCAACAACAACAACTACGTCAAATAAACAACAACAACAACAACAACAACAACAACAATGTCAAATAAACAACAACAATAGCAACAACGTCAACAACAACAACAATGTCAAATAAATAACAACAATGTCAAATAAACAACAACAACAACGTCAAATAAACAACAACAACAACAACGTCAAATAAACAACAACGTCAACAACAACAACAACGTCAAATAAACAACAACAACAACTAAGTCAACAACAACAACAATAACAACGTCAAATAAACAACAACAATAACAACGTCAAATAAACAACAACAAAAACAACGTCAACAACAACAACAACAACGTCAAACAAACAACAACAACAACAACAACGTCAACAACAACAACAACGTCAAATAAACAACAACAACTATGTCAACAACAACAACGTCAAATAAACAACAACAACAACGTCAACAACAACAACGTCAAATAAACAACAACAACAACGTCAAATAAACAACAACAACAACACCGTCAAATAAACAACAACAACAACATCAAATAAACAACAACAACAACAATGTCAAATAAACAACAACAAAAACAACGTCAACAACAACAACAACGTCAAATAAACAACAACAACAACAACAACGTCAACAACAACAACAACGTCAAATAAACAACAACAACAACAACAACGTCAACAACAACAACAACGTCAAATAAACAACAACAACAACGTCAAATAAACAATAACAACAACAACAATGTCAAATAAACAACAACAACAACAACGTCAAATAAACAACAACAACAACCACGTCAAATAAACAACAACGTCAAATAAACAACAACAACAATAACAACAATAACAACAACAACAACAACAACGTCAAATAAACAACAACAACAACAACGTCAATTAAACAACAACAACAACGTCAAATAAACAACAACAAAAACAACAACAACATCAACAACAATAAAAACGTCAAATAAACAACAACAACAACAACAGCATCAACAACAACAACTACGTCAAATAAACAACAACAACAACAACAACAATGTCAAATAAACAACAACAACAGCAACAACGTCAACAACAACAACAATGTCAAATAAATAACAACAACGTCAAATAAACAACAACAACAACGTCAACAACAACAACAACGTCAAATAAACAACAACAATAACGTCAAATAAACAACAACGTCAACAACAACAACAACGTCAAATAAACAACAACAACAACTAAGTCAACAACAACAACAATAACAACGTCAAATAAACAACAACAACAACACAAACAACAACAAAGTCAAATAAACAACAACAACAACAACGTCAACAAAAACAACAACAACGTCAAATAAACAACAACAACAACATCAAATAAACAACAACAAAAACAACGTCAACAACAACAACAACGTCAAACAAACAACAACAACAACAACAACGTCAACAACAACAACAACGTCAAATAAACAACAACAACTATGTCAACAACAACAACGTCAAATAAACAACAACAACAACAACGTCAACAACAACAACGTCAAATAAACAACAACAACAACAACGTCAAATAAACAACAACAACAACAACACCGTCAAATAAACAACAACAACAATAACATCAAATAAACAACAACAACAACAATGTCAAATAAACAACAACAAAAACAACGTCAACAACAACAACAACGACAAATAAACAACAACAACAACAACAACGTCAACAACAACAACAACGTCAAATAAACAACAACAACAACAACAACGTCAACAACAACAACAACGTCAAATAAACAACAACAACAACGTCAAATAAACAATAACAACAACAACAACAATGTCAAATAAACAACAACAACAACAACGTCAACAACAACAACAACGTCAAATAAACAACAACAACAACAACGTCAACAACAACAACAACGTCAAATAAACAACAACAACTATGTCAACAACAACAACAACAACGTCAAATAAACAATAACAACAACAACAACAATGTTAAATAAACAACAACAATAACAACGTCAACTAAACAACAACAACAACAACGTCAACAACAACAACAACAACGTCAAATAAACAACAACAACAATGTCAAATAAACAATAACAACAACAACAACAATGTCAAATAAACAACAACAACGTCAAATAAACAACAACAACAACAACGTCAACAACAACAACAACGTCGAATAAACAACAACAACAACAACGTCAACAACAACAACAACGTCAAATAAACAACAACAACTATGTCAACAACAACAACAACGTCAAATAAAAAACAACAACAACAACAACGTCAACAACAACAATGTCAAATAAACAACAACAACAATGTCAAATAAACAACCACAACAACAACACCGTCAAATAAACAACAACAACAGCATCAAATAAACAACAACAACAACAATGTCAAATAAACAACAACAACAACTATGTCAA
This sequence comes from Vicia faba, assembly GCA_948472305.1. NCBI lineage: Eukaryota > Viridiplantae > Streptophyta > Magnoliopsida > Fabales > Fabaceae > Vicia > Vicia faba. Next base: position 141,433,580 of record OX451739.1, read on the forward strand.
CAACAACAACGTCAAATAAACAACAACAACAACAACAACAACGTCAAATAAACAACAACAACAATGTCAAATAAACAACAAGAACAACAACAACACCGTCAACAACAACAACAATGTCAAATAAACAACAACAACAACAACAACGTCAAATAAACAACAACAACAACTATGTCAACAACAACAACAACAACGTCAAATAAACAACAACAACAACGTCAAGTAAACAACAACAACAACAACAACGTCAAATAAACAACAACAACAACAACAACAACGTCAAATAAATAACAACAACAACAACGTCAACAACAACAACGTCAAATAAACAACAACCACAACAACGTCAACAACAACAACAACGTCAAATAAACAACAACAACAACAACAACGTCAAATAAACAATAACAATAATAACAACAATGTCAAATAAACAACAACAATAACAACAACGTCAAATAAACAACAACAACAACGTCAAATAAACAACAACAACAATGTCAAATAAACAAAAACAAAAACAACAACAACATCAACAACAACAAAAACGTCAAATAAACAACAACAACAACAACGTCAACAACAACAACTACGTCAAATAAACAACAACAACAACGTCAAATAAACAATAACAACAACAAAAACGTCAACAACAACAACGTCAAATAAACAACAACAACAACGTCAAATAAACAACAACAACGTCAAATAAAGAACAACAACAACAATGTCAAATAAACAACAACAACGTCAACAACAACAATAACAATGTCAAATAAACAACAACAACAACACCGTCAACAACAACAACAATGTCAGATAAACAACAATAACGTCAAATAAACAACAATAACAACAACGTCAACAATAACAACAACGTCAAATAAACAACAACAACAACGTCAAATAAACAACAACGTCAACAACAACAACAACGTGAAATAAACAACAACAACTATGTCAACAACAACAACAACAACATCAAATAAACAACAACAACAACAACAATGTCAAATAAACAACAACAACAACAACAACAATGTCAACAACAACAACAACAACGTCAAATAAATAACAACAACAACAACAACAACAACAACTATGTCAACAACAACAACAACGTCAAATAAATAACAACAACAACAACAATCAACAACAATCAACAACGTCAAATTAACAACAACAACAACAACGTCAAATAAACAACAACAACAACAACACCGTCAAATAAACAACAACAACAACAACAACGTCAAATAAACAACAACGTCAAATAAACAACATCAAAAACAACGTCAATAACAACAACAACGTCAAATAAACAACAACAACAACAACAACGTCAACAACAACAACAACAACGTCAAATAAACAACAACAACAACAACCACATCAAATAAACAATAACAACAACAACAATGTCAAATAAACAACAACAACAACGTCAAATAAGCAACAACAACAACAACAACAACGTCAATAATAACAACAACGTCAAATAAACAACAACAACAACAACCACGTCAAATAAACAACAACAACGTCAAATAAACAACAACAACAACAACAATAACAACAATAACAAGAACAACAACAACGTCAAATAAACAACAACAACAACAACAATAACAACAATAACAAGAACAACAACAACGTCAAATAAACAACAACAACAACAACGTCAATTAAACAACAACAACAACGTCAAATAAACAACAACAAAAACAACAACAACATCAACAGCAACAAAAACGTCAAATAAACAACAACAACAACAGCATCAACAACAACAACTACGTCAAATAAACAACAACAACAACAACAACAATGTCAAATAAACAACAACAACAGCAACAACGTCAACAACAACAACAATGTCAAATAAATAACAACAATGTCAAATAAACAACAACAACAACGTCAAATAAACAACAACAACAACAACGTCAAATAAACAACAACGTCAACAACAACAACAACGTCAAATAAACAACAACAACAACTAAGTCAACAACAACAACAATAACAACGTCAAATAAACAACAACAACAACACAAACAACAACAAAGTCAAATAAACAACAACAACAACAACGTCAACAACAACAACAACAACAACAACGTCAAATAAACAACAACAACAACAACGTCAAATAAACAACAACAAAAACAACGTCAACAACAACAACAACAACGTCAAACAAACAACAACAACAACAACAACGTCAACAACAACAACAACGTCAAATAAACAACAACAACTATGTCAACAACAACAACGTCAAATAAACAACAACAACAACGTCAACAACAACAACGTCAAATAAACAACAACAACAACATCAAATAAACAACAACAACAACAAAAACAACATCAACAACAACAACAACGTCAAATAAACAACAACAACAACAACAACGTCAACAACAACAACAACGTCAAATAAACAACAACAACAACAACGTCAACAACAACAACAACGTCAAATAAACAACAACAATAACGTCAAATAAACAATAACAACAACAACAACAATGTCAAATAAACAACAACAACAACAACGTCAACAACAACAACAACGTCAAATAAACAACAACAACAACCACGTCAAATAAACAACAACGTCAAATAAACAACAACAACAATAACAACAATAACAACAACAACAACAACGTCAAATAAACAACAACAACAACAACGTCAATTAAACAACAACAACAACAACGTCAGATAAACAACAACAAAAACAACAACATCAACAACAATAAAAACGTAAAATAAACAACAACAACAACATCAACAACAACAACTACGTCAAATAAACAACAACAATGTCAAATAAACAACAACAACAGCAACAACGTCAACAACAACAACAATGT
>OX451739.1:141441458-141676458 GCA_948472305.1 Vicia faba
CAACAACAACAACAACGTCAACAACAACAACAACGTCAACAACAACAACAACGTCAAATAAACAACAACAACTATGTCAACAACAACAAAAACAACGTCAAATAAACAATAACAACAACAACAATGTTAAATAAACAACAACAATAACAACGTCAACTAAACGACAACAACAGCAACGTCAACAACAACAACAACGTCAAATAAATAACAACAACAATGTCAAATAAACAATAACAACAACAACAACAATGTCAAATAAACAACAACAACATCAAATAAACAACAACAACAACAACGTCAACAACAACAACAACGTCGAATAAACAACAATAACAACAACGTCAACAACAACAACAACGTCAAATAAACAACAACAACTATGTCAACAACAACAACAACGTCAAATAAAAAACAACAACAACAACAACGTCAACAACAACAATGTCAAATAAACAACAACAACAACGTCAAATAAACAACCACAACAACAACACCGTCAAATAAACAACAACAACAACATCAAATAAACAACAACAACAACAATGTCAAATAAACAACAACACAAACAACGTCAACAACAACAACAACGTCAAATAAACAACAACAACCACAACGTCAACAACAACAACAACGTCAACAACAACAACGTCAAATAAACAACAACAACAACGTCAACAACAACAACAACGTCAAATAAACATTAACAACAACGTCAAATAAACAATAACAACAACAACAACGTCAAATAAAAAACAACAACAACAACGTCAAATAAACAACAACAACAACGTCAAATAAACAACAACAACAACAACATCGTCAAATAAACAACAACAACAACAACATCAAATAAACAACAACAACAACAATGTCAAATAAACAACAACAAAAACAACGTCAACAACAACAACAACGACAAATAAACAACAACAACAACGTCAACAACAACAACAACGTCAAATAAACAACAACAACAACGTCAAATAAACAACAACAACAACGTCAAATAAACAATAACAACAACAACAACAATGTCAAGTAAACAACAACAACAACGTCAACAACAACAACAACGTCAAATAAACAACAACAACAACAACGTCAACAACAACAACAACGTCAAATAAACAACAACAACCATGTCAACAACAACAACAACGTCAAATAAATAACAACAACAACGTCAAATAAACAATAACAACAACAACGTCAAATAAACAACAACAACAACAACTATGTCAACAACAACAACAACAATGTCAAGTAAACAACAACAACAACAACGTCAAATAAACAACAACAACAATGTCAAATAAACAACAAGAACAACAACAACACCGTCAACAACAACAATAATGTCAAATAAACAACAACAACAACAACAACAACGTCAAATAAACAACAACAACAATGTCAACAACAACAACAACGTCAAATAAACAACAACAACAACGTCAAGTAAACAACAACAACAACAACAACAACAACAACGTCAAATAAACAACAACAACAACGTCAAATAAACAACAACAACAACAACAACAACAACGTCAAATAAACAACAACAACAACGTCAAATAAACAACAACAACAATGTCAAATAAACAAAAACAAAAACAACAACAACATCAACAACAACAAAAACGTCAAATAAACAACAACAACAACAACGTCAACAACAACAACTACGTCAAATAAACAACAACAACAACGTCAAATAAACAATAACAACAACAAAAACGTCAACAACAACAACATCAAATAAACAACAACAACAACGTCAAATAAACAACAACAACAACAACGTCAAATAAACAACAACGTCAACAACAACAACAACGTGAAATAAACAACAACAACTATGTCAACAACAACAACAACAACAACGTCAACAACAACAACAACGTCAAATAAACAACAACACCAACAACAAAAACAACATCAAATAAACAACAACAACAATGTCAAATAAACAACAACAACAACAATGTCAAATAAACAACAACAACAACAACAACAACAACAATGTCAACAACAACAACAACGTCAAATAAATAACAACAACAACAACAACAACTATGTCAACAACAACAACAACAACGTCAAATAAATAACAACAACAACAACGTCAACAACAACAACAACGTCAAATTAACAACAACAACAACAACAACAACGTCAAATAAACAACAACAACAACACCGTCAAATAAACAATAACAACAACAACATCAAATAAACAACAACGTCAAATAAACAACATCAAAAACAACGTCAATAACAACAACAACGTCAAATAAACAACAACAACAACAACGTCAACAACAACAACAACAACGTCAAATAAACAACAACAACAACAACCACATCAAATAAACAATAACAACAACAACAACAATGTCAAATAAACAACAACAACAACAACGTCAAATAAGCAACAACAACAACAACAACAACGTCAATAATAACAACAACGTCAAATAAACAACAACAACAACGTCAAATAAACAACAACAACAACAACAATAACAACAATAACAAGAACAACAACAATGTCAAATAAACAACAACAACAACAACGTCAATTAAACAACAACAACAACGTCAAATAAACAACAACAAAAACAACAACAACATCAACAGCAACAAAAACGTCAAATAAACAACAACAACAACAGCATCAACAACAACAACTATGTCAAATAAACAACAACAACAACAACAACAACAACAATGTCAAATAAACAACAACAACAGCAACAACGTCAACAACAACAACAATGTCAAATATATAACAACAATGTCAAATAAACAACAACAACAACGTCAAATAAACAACAACAACAACATCAAATAAACAACAACAAAAACAACGTCAACAACAACATCAACGTCAAACAAACAACAACAACAACGTCAACAACAACAACAACGTCAAATAAACAACAACAACTATGTCAACAACAACAACGTCAAATAAACAATAACAACAACGTCAACAACAACAACGTCAAATAAACAACAACAACAACGTCAAATAAACAACAACAACAACAACACCGTCAAATAAACAACAACAACAACAACATCAAATAAACAACAACAACAACAACAATGTCAAATAAACAACAACAAAAACAACGTCAACAACAACAACAACGACAAATAAACAACAACAACGTCAACAACAACAACAACGTCAAATAAACAACAACAACAACAACGTCAACAACAACAACATCAAATAAACAACAACAACAACGTCAAATAAACAATAACAACAACAACAACAATGTCAAATAAACAACAACAACAACAACGTCAACAACAACAACAACGTCAAATAAACAACAACAACAACAACGTCAACAACAACAACAACGTCAACAACAACAACAACGTCAAATAAACAACAACAACTATGTCAACAACAACAAAAACAACGTCAAATAAACAATAACAACAACAACAATGTTAAATAAACAACAACAATAACAACGTCAACTAAACGACAACAACAACAACGTCAACAACAACAACAACGTCAAATAAATAACAACAACAATGTCAAATAAACAATAACAACAACAACAACAATGTCAAATAAACAACAACAACATCAAATAAACAACAACAACAACAACGTCAACAACAACAACAACGTCGAATAAACAACAATAACAACAACGTCAACAACAACAACAACGTCAAATAAACAACAACAACTATGTCAACAACAACAACAACGTCAAATAAAAAACAACAACAACAACAACGTCAACAACAACAATGTCAAATAAACAACAACAACAACGTCAAATAAACAACCACAACAACAACACCGTCAAATAAACAACAACAACAACATCAAATAAACAACAACAACAACAATGTCAAATAAACAACAACACAAACAACGTCAACAACAACAACAACGTCAAATAAACAACAACAACAACAACGTCAACAACAACAACAACGTCAACAACAACAACAACGTCAACAACAACAACGTCAAATAAACAACAACAACAACGTCAACAACAACAACAACGTCAAATAAACATTAACAACAACGTCAAATAAACAATAACAACAACAACAACGTCAAATAAAAAACAACAACAACAACGTCAAATAAACAACAACAACAACGTCAAATAAACAACAACAACAACGTCAAATAAACAACAACAACAACAACATCGTCAAATAAACAACAACAACAACAACATCAAATAAACAACAACAACAACAATGTCAAATAAACAACAACAAAAACAACGTCAACAACAACAACAACGACAAATAAACAACAACAACAACGTCAACAACAACAACAACGTCAAATAAACAACAACAACAACGTCAAATAAACAACAACAACAACGTCAAATAAACAATAACAACAACAACAACAATGTCAAGTAAACAACAACAACAACGTCAACAACAACAACAACGTCAAATAAACAACAACAACAACAACGTCAACAACAACAACAACGTCAAATAAACAACAACAACCATGTCAACAACAACAACAACGTCAAATAAATAACAACAACAACGTCAAATAAACAATAACAACAACAACGTCAAATAAACAACAACAACAACTATGTCAACAACAACAACAACAATGTCAAGTAAACAACAACAACAACAACGTCAAATAAACAACAACAACAATGTCAAATAAACAACAAGAACAACAACAACACCGTCAACAACAACAACAATGTCAAATAAACAACAACAACAACAACAACAACAACGTCAAATAAACAACAACAACAATGTCAACAACAACAACAACGTCAAATAAACAACAACAACAACGTCAAGTAAACAACAACAACAACAACAACAACAACAACAACAACAACGTCAAATAAACAACAACAACAACGTCAAATAAACAACAACAACAACAACAACAACAACGTCAAATAAACAACAACAACAACGTCAAATAAACAACAACAACAATGTCAAATAAACAAAAACAAAAACAACAACAACATCAACAACAACAAAAACGTCAAATAAACAACAACAACAACAACGTCAACAACAACAACTACGTCAAATAAACAACAACAACAACGTCAAATAAACATTAACAACAACAAAAACGTCAACAACAACAACGTCAAATAAACAACAACAACAACGTCAAATAAACAACAACAACGTCAAATAAAGAACAACAACAACAATGTCAAATAAACAACAACAACGTCAACAACAACAACAACAACACCGTCAACAACAACAACAATGTCAGATAAACAACAATAACGTCAAATAAACAACAATAACAACAACGTCAACAATAACAACAACGTCAAATAAACAACAACAACAACAACGTCAAATAAACAACAACGTCAACAACAACAACAACGTGAAATAAACAACAACAACTATGTCAACAACAACAACAACAACAACAACGTCAACAACAACAACAACGTCAAATAAACAACAACAACAACAACAAAAACAACATCAAATAAACAACAACAACAATGTCAAATAAACAACAACAACAACAATGTCAAATAAACAACAACAACAACAACAACAATGTCAACAACAACAACAACGTCAAATAAATAACAACAACAACAACAACAACTATGTCAACAACAACAACAACAACGTCAAATAAATAACAACAACAACAACGTCAACAACAACAACAACGTCAAATTAACAACAACAACAACAACAACAACGTCAAATAAACAACAACAACAACACCGTCAAATAAACAATAACAACAACAACATCAAATAAACAACAACGTCAAATAAACAACATCAAAAACAACGTCAATAACAACAACAACGTCAAATAAACAACAACAACAACAACGTCAACAACAACAACAACAACGTCAAATAAACAACAACAACAACAACCACATCAAATAAACAATAACAACAACAACAACAATGTCAAATAAACAACAACAACAACGTCAAATAAGCAACAACAACAACAACAACAACGTCAATAATAACAACAACGTCAAATAAACAACAACAACAACAACCACGTCAAATAAACAACAACAACAACGTCAAATAAACAACAACAACAACAACAATAACAACAATAACAAGAACAACAACAATGTCAAATAAACAACAACAACAACAACAACGTCAATTAAACAACAACAACAACGTCAAATAAACAACAACAAAAACAACAACAACATCAACAGCAACAAAAACGTCAAATAAACAACAACAACAACAGCATCAACAACAACAACTATGTCAAATAAACAACAACAACAACAACAACAACAACAATGTCAAATAAACAACAACAACAGCAACAACGTCAACAACAACAACAATGTCAAATAAATAACAACAATGTCAAATAAACAACAACAACAACGTCAAATAAACAACAACAACAACAACAACAACGTCAAATAAACAACAACGTCAACAACAACAACAACAACGTCAAATAAACAACAACAACAACTAAGTCAACAACAACAACAATAACAACGTCAAATAAACAACAACAACAACACAAACAACAACAAAGTCAAATAAACAACAACAACAACAACGTCAACAACAACAACAACAACAACAACGTCAAATAAACAACAACAATAACATCAAATAAACAACAACAAAAACAACGTCAACAACAACAACAACAACGTCAAACAAACAACAACAACAACAACAACGTCAACAACAACAACAACGTCAAATAAACAACAACAACTATGTCAACAACAACAACGTCAAATAAACAACAACAACAACGTCAACAACAACAACGTCAAATAAACAACAACAACAACAACGTCAAATAAACAACAACAACAACAACAACACCGTCAAATAAACAACAACAACAACAACATCAAATAAACAACAACAACAACAATGTCAAATAAACAACAACAAAAACAACGTCAACAACAACAACAACGTCAAATAAACAACAACAACAACAACAATGTCAACAACAACAACAACGTTAAATAAACAACAACAACAACAATGTCAACAACAACAACAACGCCAAATAAACAACAACAACAACGTCAAATAAACAATAACAACAACAACAACAATGTCAAATAAACAACAACAACAACAACGTCAACAACAACAACAACAACCACGTCAAATAAACAACAACGTCAAATAAACAACAACAACAATAACAACAATAACAACAACAACAACAACGTCAAATAAACAACAACAACAACAACAACGTCAATTAAACAACAACAACAACGTCAAATAAACAACAACAAAAACAACAACAACATCAACAACAATAAAAACGTCAATTAAACAACAACAACAACAGCATCAACAACAACAACTACGTCAAATAAACAACAACAACAACAACAACAATGTCAAATAAACAACAACAACAGCAACAACGTCAACAACAACAACAACAATGTCAAATAAATAACAACAACGTCAAATAAACAACAACAACAACAACGTCAACAACAACAACAACGTCAAATAAACAACAACAATAACGTCAAATAAACAACAACGTCAACAACAACAACAACGTCAAATAAACAACAACAACAACTAAGTCAACAACAACAACAATAACAACGTCAAATAAACAACAACAACAACACAAACAACAACAAAGTCAAATAAACAACAACAACAACAACGTCAACAAAAACAACAACAACGTCAAATAAACAACAACAACAACAACATCAAATAAACAACAACAAAAACAACGTCAACAACAACAACAACGTCAAACAAACAACAACAACAACAACAACGTCAACAACAACAACAACAACGTCAAATAAACAACAACAACTATGTCAACAACAACAACGTCAAATAAATAACAACAACAACAACGTCAACAACAACAACGTCAAATAAACAACAACAACAACGTCAAATAAACAACAACAACAACACCGTCAAATAAACAACAACAACAACAACATCAAATAAACAACAACAACAACAATGTCAAATAAACAACAACAAAAACAACGTCAACAACAACATCAACGACAAATAAACAACAACAACAACAACGTCAACAACAACAACAACGTCAACAACAACAACAACGTCAAATAAACAACAACAACAACGTCAAATAAACAATAACAACAACAACAACAATGTCAAACAAACAACAACAACAACAACGTCAACAACAACAACAACGTCAAATAAACAACAACAACAACGTCAACAACAACAACAACGTCAACAACAACAACAACGTCAAATAAACAACAACAACTATGTCAACAACAACAACAACAACGTCAAATAAACAATAACAACAACAACAACAATGTTAAATAAACAACAACAATAACAACGTCAACTAAACAACAACAACAACAACGTCAACAACAACAACAACGTCAAATAAACAACAACAACAATGTCAAATAAACAATAACAACAACAACAACAATGTCAAATAAACAACAACAACGTCAAATAAACAACAACAACAACAACGTCAACAACAACAACAACGTCGAATAAACAACAACAACAACAACGTCAACAACAACAACAACGTCAAATAAACAACAACAACTATGTCAACAACAACAACAACGTCAAATAAAAAACAACAACAACAACGTCAACAACAACAATGTCAAATAAACAACAACAACAAAATCAAATAAACAACCACAACAACAACACCGTCAAATAAACAACAACAACAACATCAAATAAACAACAACAACAACAATGTCAAATAAACAACAACACAAACAACGTCAACAACAACAACAACGTCAAATAAACAACAACAACAACAACAACAACAACGTCAACAACAACAACAACGTCAACAACAACAACAACGTCAAATAAACAACAACAACAACGTCAACAACAACAACAACGTCAAATAAACATTAACAACAACGTCAAATAAACAATAACAACAACAACAACGTCAAATAAAAAACAACGACAACAACGTCAAATAAACAACAACAACAACGTCAAATAAACAACAACAACAACAACAACACCGTCAAATAAACAACAACAACAACATCAAATAAACAACAACAACAACAATGTCAAATAAACAACAACAAAAACAACGTCAACAACAACAACAACGACAAATAAACAACAACAACAACAACAACAACGTCAACAACAACAACAACGTCAAATAAACAACAACAACAACAACGTCAACAACAACAACAACGTCAAATAAACAACAACAACAACGTCAAATAAACAATAACAACAACAACAACAATGTCAAATAAACAACAACAACAACGTCAACAACAACAACAACGTCAAATAAACAACAACAACAACGTCAACAACAACAACAACGTCAAATAAACAACAACAACCATGTCAACAACAACAACAACGTCAAATAAATAACAACAACAACGTCAAATAAACAATAACAACAACAACGTCAAATAAACAACAACAACAACTATGTCAACAACAACAACGTAAAATAAACAACAACAACAACAACGTCAAGTAAACAACAACAACAACAACGTCAAATAAACAACAACAACAATGTCAAATAAACAACAAGAACAACAACAACACCGTCAACAACAACAACAATGTCAAATCAACAACAACAACAACAACAACGTCAAATAAACAACAACAACAATGTCAAATAAACAACAAGAACAACAACAACACCGTCAACAACAACAACAATGTCAAATCAATAACAACAACAACAACAACAACAACAACGTCAAATAAACAACAACAACAACAACGTCAACAACAACAACAACGTCAAATAAACAACAACAACAACGTCAAATAAACAATAACAACAACAACAACAATGTCAAACAAACAACAACAACAACAACGTCAACAACAACAACAACGTCAAATAAACAACAACAACAACAACGTCAACAACAACAACAACGTCAACAACAACAACAACGTCAAATAAACAACAACAACTATGTCAACAACAACAACAACAACGTCAAATAAACAATAACAACAACAACAATGTTAAATAAACAACAACAATAACAACGTCAACTAAACAACAACAACAACAACAACGTCAACAACAACAACAACGTCAAATAAACAACAACAACAATGTCAAATAAACAATAACAACAACAACAACAATGTCAAATAAACAACAACAACAACGTCAAATAAACAACAACAACAACAACGTCAACAACAACAACAACGTCGAATAAACAACAACAACAACAACGTCAACAACAACAACAACGTCAAATAAATAACAACAACTATGTCAACAACAACAACAACGTCAAATAAAAAACAACAACAACAACAACGTCAACAACAACAATGTCAAATAAACAACAACAACAACGTCAAATAAACAACCACAACAACAACACCGTCAAATAAACAACAACAACAACATCAAATAAACAACAACAACAACAATGTCAAATAAACAACAACACAAACAACGTCAACAACAACAACAACGTCTAATAAACAACAACAACAACAACAACGTCAACAACAACAACAACGTCAACAACAACAACAACGTCAAATAAACAACAACAACAACGTCAACAACAACAACAACGTCAAATAAACATTAACAACAACGTCAAATAAACAATAACAACAACAACAACGTCAAATAAAAAACAACAACAACAACGTCAAATAAACAACAACAACAACGTCAAATAAACAACAACAACAACGCCGTCAAATAAACAACAACAACAACATCAAATAAACAACAACAACAACAATGTCAAATAAACAACAACAAAAACAACGTCAACAACAACAACAACGACAAATAAACAACAACAACAACAACAACGTCAACAACAACAACAACGTCAAATAAACAACAACAACAACAACGTCAACAACAACAACAACGTCAAATAAACAACAACAACAACGTCAAATAAACAATAACAACAACAACAACAATGTCAAATAAACAACAACAACAACGTCAACAACAACAACAACGTCAAATAAACAACAACAACAACGTCAACAACAACAACAACGTCAAATAAACAACAACAACCATGTCAACAACAACAACAACGTCAAATAAATAACAACAACAACGTCAAATAAACAATAACAACAACAACGTCAAATAAACAACAACAACAACTATGTCAACAACAACAACGTAAAATAAACAACAACAACAACAACGTCAAGTAAACAACAACAACAACAACGTCAAATAAACAACAACAACAATGTCAAATAAACAACAAGAACAACAACAACACCGTCAACAACAACAACAATGTCAAATAAACAACAACAACAACAACAACAACAACAACGTCAAATAAACAACAACAACAACAACGTCAACAACAACAACAACGTCAAATAAACAACAACAACAACGTCAAATAAACAATAACAACAACAACAACAATGTCAAACAAACAACAACAACAACGTCAACAACAACAACAACGTCAAATAAACAACAACAACAACAACGTCAACAACAACAACAACGTCAAATAAACAACAACAACTATGTCAACAACAACAACAACAACGTCAAATAAACAATAACAACAACAACAACAATGTTAAATAAACAACAACAATAACAACGTCAACTAAACAACAACAACAACGTCAACAACAACAACAACGTCAAATAAACAACAACAACAATGTCAAATAAACAATAACAACAACAACAACAATGTCAAATAAACAACAACAACAACGTCAAATAAACAACAACAACAACAACGTCAACAACAACAACAACGTCGAATAAACAACAACAACAACAACGTCAACAACAACAACAACGTCAAATAAACAACAACAACTATGTCAACAACAACAACAACGTCAAATAAAAAACAACAACAACAACAACGTCAACAACAACAATGTCAAATAAACAACAACAACAACGTCAAATAAACAACCACAACAACAACACCGTCAAATAAACAACAACAACAACATCAAATAAACAACAACAACTACAATGTCAAATAAACAACAACACAAACAACGTCAACAACAACAACAACGTCAAATAAACAACAACAACAACAACAACGTCAACAACAACAACAACGTCAACAACAACAACAACGTCAAATAAACAACAACAACAACGTCAACAACAACAACAACGTCAAATAAACATTAACAACAACGTCAAATAAACAATAACAACAACAACAACGTCAAATAAAAAACAACAACAACAACGTCAAATAAACAACAACAACAACAACGTCAACAACAACAACAACGTCAAATAAACAACAACAACAACAACGTCAACAACAACAACAACGTCAAATAAACAACAACAACAACGTCAAATAAACAATAACAACAACAACAACAATGTCAAATAAACAACAACAACAACGTCAAATAAACAACAACAACAACAACGTCAACAACAACAACAACGTCGAATAAACAACAACAACAACAACGTCAACAACAACAACAACGTCAAATAAATAACAACAACTATGTCAACAACAACAACAACGTCAAATAAAAAACAACAACAACAACAACGTCAACAACAACAATGTCAAATAAACAACAACAACAACGTCAAATAAACAACCACAACAACAACACCGTCAAATAAACAACAACAACAACATCAAATAAACAACAACAACAACAATGTCAAATAAACAACAACACAAACAACGTCAACAACAACAACAACGTCTAATAAACAACAACAACAACAACAACGTCAACAACAACAACAACGTCAACAACAACAACAACGTCAAATAAACAACAACAACAACGTCAACAACAACAACAACGTCAAATAAACATTAACAACAACGTCAAATAAACAATAACAACAACAACAACGTCAAATAAAAAACAACAACAACAACGTCAAATAAACAACAACAACAACGTCAAATAAACAACAACAACAACGCCGTCAAATAAACAACAACAACAACATCAAATAAACAACAACAACAACAATGTCAAATAAACAACAACAAAAACAACGTCAACAACAACAACAACGACAAATAAACAACAACAACAACAACAACGTCAACAACAACAACAACGTCAAATAAACAACAACAACAACAACGTCAACAACAACAACAACGTCAAATAAACAACAACAACAACGTCAAATAAACAATAACAACAACAACAACAATGTCAAATAAACAACAACAACAACGTCAACAACAACAACAACGTCAAATAAACAACAACAACAACGTCAACAACAACAACAACGTCAAATAAACAACAACAACCATGTCAACAACAACAACAACGTCAAATAAATAACAACAACAACGTCAAATAAACAATAACAACAACAACGTCAAATAAACAACAACAACAACTATGTCAACAACAACAACGTAAAATAAACAACAACAACAACAACGTCAAGTAAACAACAACAACAACAACGTCAAATAAACAACAACAACAATGTCAAATAAACAACAAGAACAACAACAACACCGTCAACAACAACAACAATGTCAAATAAACAACAACAACAACAACAACAACAACAACGTCAAATAAACAACAACAACAACAACGTCAACAACAACAACAACGTCAAATAAACAACAACAACAACGTCAAATAAACAATAACAACAACAACAACAATGTCAAACAAACAACAACAACAACGTCAACAACAACAACAACGTCAAATAAACAACAACAACAACAACGTCAACAACAACAACAACGTCAAATAAACAACAACAACTATGTCAACAACAACAACAACAACGTCAAATAAACAATAACAACAACAACAACAACAATGTTAAATAAACAACAACAATAACAACGTCAACTAAACAACAACAACAACAACGTCAACAACAACAACAACGTCAAATAAACAACAACAACAATGTCAAATAAACAATAACAACAACAACAACAATGTCAAATAAACAACAACAACAACGTCAAATAAACAACAACAACAACAACGTCAACAACAACAACAACGTCGAATAAACAACAACAACAACAACGTCAACAACAACAACAACGTCAAATAAACAACAACAACTATGTCAACAACAACAACAACGTCAAATAAAAAACAACAACAACAACAACGTCAACAACAACAATGTCAAATAAACAACAACAACAACGTCAAATAAACAACCACAACAACAACACCGTCAAATAAACAACAACAACAACATCAAATAAACAACAACAACTACAATGTCAAATAAACAACAACACAAACAACGTCAACAACAACAACAACGTCAAATAAACAACAACAACAACAACAACGTCAACAACAACAACAACGTCAACAACAACAACAACGTCAAATAAACAACAACAACAACGTCAACAACAACAACAACGTCAAATAAACATTAACAACAACGTCAAATAAACAATAACAACAACAACAACGTCAAATAAAAAACAACAACAACAACGTCAAATAAACAACAACAACAACAACGTCAACAACAACAACAACGTCAAATAAACAACAACAACAACAACGTCAACAACAACAACAACGTCAAATAAACAACAACAACAACGTCAAATAAACAATAACAACAACAACAACAATGTCAAATAAACAACAACAACAACGTCAACAACAACAACAACGTCAAAAAAACAACAACAACAACGTCAACAACAACAACAACAACAACGTCAAATAAACAACAACAACCATGTCAACAACAACAACAACGTCAAATAAATAACAACAACAACGTCAAATAAACAATAACAACAACAACGTCAAATAAACAACAACAACAACTATGTCAACAACAACAACATAAAATAAACAACAACAACAACGTCAAGTAAACAACAACAACAACAACGTCAAATAAACAACAACAACAATGTCAAATAAACAACAAGAACAACAACAACACCGTCAACAACAACAACAATGTCAAATAAACAACAACAACAACAACAACAACAACAACGTCAAGTAAACAACAACAACAACTATGTCAACAACAACAACAACGTCAAATAAACAACAACAACAACGTCAAGTAAACAACAACAACAACAACAACAACGTCAAATAAACAACAACAACAACGTCAAATAAACAACAACAACAACAACAACAACAACGTCAAATAAACAACAACAACAACGTCAAATAAACAACAACAACATCAACAACAACAAAAACGTCAAATAAACAACAACAACAACAACGTCAACAACAACAACTACGTCAAATAAACAACAACAACAACGTCAAATAAACAATAACAACAACAAAAACGTCAACAACAACAACGTCAAATAAACAACAACAACAACGTCAAATAAACAACAACAACGTCAAATAAAGAACAACAACAACAATGTCAAATAAACAACAACAACGTCAACAACAACAACAACAATGTCAAATAAACAACAACAACAACACCGTCAACAACAACAACAATGTCAGATAAACAACAATAACGTCAAATAAACAACAATAACAACAACGTCAACAATAACAACAACGTCAAATAAACAACAACAACAACGTCAAATAAACAACAATGTCAACAACAACAACAACGTGAAATAAACAACAACAACTATGTCAACAACAACAACAACAACATCAAATAAACAACAACAACAACAACGTCAACAACAACAACAACGTCAAATAAACAACAACAACAACAACACCGTCAAATAAACAACAAAAACAACATCAAATAAACAACAACAACAACGTCAAATAAACAACAACAACAACAATGTCAAATAAACAACAACAACAACAACAATGTCAACAACAACAACAACAACGTCAAATAAATAACAACAACAACAACAACAACAACTATGTCAACAACAACAATAACGTCAAATAAATAACAACAACAACAACGTCAACAACAACAACAACGTCAAATTAACAACAACAACAACAACAACGTCAAATAAACAACAACAACAACAACACCGTCAAATAAACAACAACAACAACAACGTCAAATAAACAACAACGTCAAATAAACAACATCAAAAACAACGTCAATAACAACAACAACGTCAAATAAACAACAACAACAACAACGTCAACAACAACAACAACGTCAAATAAACAACAACAACAACAACAACCACATCAAATAAACAATAACAACAACAACAACAATGTCAAATAAACAACAACAACAACGTCAAATAAGCAACAACAACAACAACAACGTCAATAATAACAACAACGTCAAATAAACAACAACAACAACAACCACGTCAAATAAACAATAACAACGTCAAATAAACAACAACAACAACAACAATAACAACAATAACAAGAACAACAACAACGTCAAATAAACAACAACAACAACAACGTCAATTAAACAACAACAACAACATCAAATAAACAACAACAAAAACAACAACAACATCAACAGCAACAAAAACGTCAAATAAACAAAAACAACAACAGCATCAACAACAACAACTACGTCAAATAAACAACAACAACAACAACAACAACAATGTCAAATAAACAACAACAACAGCAACAACGTCAACAACAACAACAATGTCAAATAAATAACAACAACGTCAAATAAACAACAACAACAACGTCAAATAAACAACAACAACAACAACGTCAAATAAACAACAACGTCAACAACAACAACAACGTCAAATAAACAACAACAACAACTAAGTCAACAACAACAACAATTACAACGTCAAATAAACAACAACAACAACACAAACAACAACAAAGTCAAATAAACAACAACAACAACGTCAACAACAACAACAACAACAACAACGTCAAATAAACAACAACAACAACGTCAAATAAACAACAACAAAAACAACGTCAACAACAACAACAACAACGTCAAACAAACAACAACAACAACAACAACAACAACGTCAACAACAACAACAACAACGTCAAATAAACAACAACAACTATGTCAACAACAACAACGTCAAATAAACAACAACAACAACGTCAACAACAACAACGTCAAATAAACAACAACAACAACGTCAAATAAACAACAACAACAACACCGTCAAATAAACAACAACAACAACAACATCAAATAAACAACAACAACAACAGTGTCAAATAAACAACAACAAAAACAACGTCAACAACAACAACAAAGTCAAATAAACAACAACAACAACAACAACGTCAACAACAACAACAACGTCAAATAAACAACAACAACAACAACGTCAACAACAACAACAACGTCAAATAAACAACAACAACAACGTCAAATAAACAATAACAACAACAACAACAATGTCAAATAAACAACAACAACAACAACAACGTCAACAACAACAACAACGTCAACAACAACAACAACGTCAAAAACAACAACAACAACGTCAAATAAACAACAACAACTATGTCAACAACAACAACAACGTCAAATAAACAACAACAACAACAACAACAACAACGTCAAATAAACAATAACAACAACAACAACAATGTTAAATAAACAACAACAATAACAACGTCAACTAAACAACAACGTCAACAACAACAACAACGTCAAATAAACAACAACAACAATGTCAAATAAACAATAACAACAACAACAACAATGTCAAATAAACAACAACAACGTCAAATAAACAACAACAACAACAACAACGTCGAATAAACAACAACAATAACAACGTCAACAACAACAACAACAACAACGTCAAATAAACAACAACAACAATGTCAACAACAACAAAAACGTCAAATAAAAAACAACAACAACAACAACGTCAACAACAACAATGTCAAATAAACAACAACAACAACGTCAAATAAACAACCACAACAACAACACCGTCAAATAAACAACAACAATAACATCAAATAAACAATAACAACAACAATGTCAAATAAACAATAACAAAAACAACGTCAACAACAACAACAACGTCAAATAAACAACAACAACAACAACGTCAACAACAACAACAACGTCAACAACAACAACAACATCAAATAAACAACAACAACAACAACGTCAACAACAACAACAACGTCAAATAAACATTAACAACAACGTCAAATAAACAATAACAACAACAACAACGTCAAATAAAAAACAACAACAACAACGTCAAATAAACAACAACAACAACGTTAAATAAACAACAACAACACCGTCAAATAAACAACAACAACAACAACATCAAATAAACAACAACAACAACAACAATGTCAAATAAACAACAACAAAAACAACGTCAACAACAACAACAACGACAAATAAACAACAACAACAACAACAACGTCAACAACAACAACGTCAAATAAACAACAACAACAACAACGTCAACAACAACAACAACGTCAAATAAACAACAACAACAACGTCAAATAAACAATAACATCAACAACAACAATGTCAAATAAACAACAACAACAACGTCAACAACAACAACAACGTCAAATAAACAACAACAACAACAACGTCAACAACAACAACAACGTCAAATAAACAACAACAACCATGTCCACAACAACAACAACAACGTCAAATAAACAACAACAACAACAACGTCAAATAAACAATAACAACAACAACGTCAAATAAACAACAACAACAACTATGTCAACAACAACAACGTCAAATAAACAACAACAACAACAACGTCAAGTAAACAACAACAACAACAACGTCAAATAAACAACAACAACAATGTCAAATAAACAACAAGAACAACAACAACACCGTCAACAATAACAACAATGTCAAATAAACAACAACAACAACAACAACAACAACGTCAAATAAACAACAACAACAACTATGTCAACAACAACAACAACAACATCAAATAAACAACAACAACAACGTCAAGTAAACAACAACAACAACAACAACAACAACAACAACGTCAAATAAACAACAACAACAACGTCAAATAAACAACAACAACAACAACAACGTCAAATAAATAACAACAACAACAACAACGTCAACAACAACAACGTCAAATAAACAGCAACCACAACAACGTCAACAACAACAACAACAACGTCAAATAAACAACAACAACAACAACAACGTCAAATAAACAATAACAATAATAACAACAATGTCAAATAAACAACAACAACAACAACGTCAAATAAACAACAACAACAACAACGTCAAATAAACAACAACAACAATGTCAAATAAACAAAAACAAAAACAACAACAACATCAACAACAACAAAAACGTCAAATAAACAACAACAACAACAACGTCAACAACAACAACTACGTCAAATAAACAACAACAACAACGTCAAATAAACAATAACAACAACAAAAACGTCAACAACAACAACGTCAAATAAACAACAACAACAACGTCAAATAAAGAACAACAACAACAACGTCAAATAAAGAACAACAACGTCAACAACAACAACAACAATGTCAAATAAACAACAACAACACCGTCAACAACAACAACAATGTCAGATAAACAACAATAACGTCAAATAAACAACAATAACAACAACGTCAACAATAACAACAACGTCAAATAAACAACAACAACAACGTCAAATAAACAACAACGTCAACAACAACAACAACGTGAAATAAACAACAACAACTATGTCAACAACAACAACAACAACATCAAATAAACAACAACAACAACGTCAACAACAACAACAACGTCAAATAAACAACAACAACAACAACACCGTCAAATAAACAACAAAAACAACGTCAAATAAACAACAACAACAACGTCAAATAAACAACAACAACAACAATAACAATGTCAACAACAACAACAACAACGTCAAATAAATAACAACAACAACAACAACAACTATGTCAACAACAACAACAACGTCAAATAAATAACAACAACAACAACGTCAACAACAACAACAACGTCAAATTAACAACAACAACAACAACAACGTCAAATAAACAACAACAACAACAACACCGTCAAATAAACAACAACAACAAAAAAGTCAAATAAACAACAACGTCAAATAAACAACATCAAAAACAACGTCAATAACAACAACAATGTCAAATAAACAACAACAACAACAACAACGTCAACAACAACAACAACAACGTCAAATAAACAACAACAACAATAACCACATCAAATAAACAATAACAATAACAACAACAACAATGTCAAATAAACAACAACAACAACGTCAAATAAGCAACAACAACAACAACGTCAATAATAACAACAACGTCAAATAAACAACAACAACAACAACCACGTCAAATAAACAACAACAACGTCAAATAAACAACAACAACAACAACAATAACAACAATAACAAGAACAACAACAACGTCAAATAAACAACAACAACAACAACGTCAATTAAACAACAACAACAACAACGTCAAATAAACAACAACAAAAACAACAACAACATCAACAGCAACAAAAACGTCAAATAAACAACAACAACAGCATCAACAACAACAACTACGTCAAATAAACAACAACAACAACAACAACAATGTCAAATAAACAACAACAACAGCAACAACGTCAACAACAACAACAATGTCAAATAAATAACAACAACGTCAAATAAACAACAACAACAACGTCAACAACAACAACAACGTCAAATAAACAACAACAACAACAACGTCAAATAAACATCAACGTCAACAACAACAACAACGTCAAATAAACAACAACAACAACTAAGTCAACAACAACAACAATAACAACGTCAAATAAACAACAACAACAACACAAACAACAACAAAGTCAAATAAACAACAACAACAACAACGTCAACAACAACAACAACGTCAAATAAACAACAACAACAACGTCAAATAAACAACAACAAAAACAACGTCAACAACAACAACAACAACGTCAAAAAAACAACAACAACAACAACAACAACAACGTCAACAACAACAACAACGTCAAATAAACAACAACAACTATGTCAACAACAACAACGTCAAATAAACAACAACAACAACGTCAACAACAACAACGTCAAATAAACAACAACAACAACGTCAAATAAACAACAACAATAACAACACCGTCAAATAAACAACAACAACAACAACATCAAATAAACAACAACAACAACAATGTCAAATAAGCAACAACAAAAACAACGTCAACAAAACCAACAACGACAAATAAACAACAACAACAACGTCAACAACAACAACAACGTCAAATAAACAACAACAACAACAACGTCAACAACAACAACAACGTCAAATAAACAACAACAAAAACAACGTCAACAACAACAACTACGTCAAATAAACAACAACAACATTAACGTCAAATAAACAATAACAACAACAACAACGTCAACAACAATAACGTTAAATAAACAACAACAACAACAACGTCAAATAAACAACAACAACGTCAAATAAACAACAACAACAACAACGTCAAATAAACAACAACAACAACGTCAACAACAACAACAATGTCAAATAAACAACAACAACAACAACACCGTCAACAACAACAACAGTGTCAAATAAACAACAACAACAACAACAACGTCAAATAAACAACAACAACAACTATGTCAACAACAACGTCAAATAAACAACAACAACAACAACGTCAAGTAAACAACAACAACAACAACGTCAAATAAACAACAACAACTATGTCAAATAAACAACAACAACAACAACACCGTCAACAACAACAACAATGTCAAATAAACAACAACAACGACAACAACGTCAAATAAACAACAACAACAACTATGTCAACAACAACAACAACGTCAAATAAACAACAACAACGTCAAGTAAACAACAACAACAACAACAACGTCAAATAAACAACAACAACAACGTAAAATAAACAACAACAACAACAACAACGTCAAATAAATAACAACAACAACAACATCAAATAAACAACAACCACAACAACGTCAACAACAACAACAACAACGTCAAATAAACAACAACAACAACAACGTCAAATAAACAATAACAATAATAACAACAATGTCAAATAAACAACAACAACAACAACAACGTCAAATAAACAACAACAACAACAACGTCAAATAAACAACAACGACAATGTCAAATAAACAAAAACAAAAACAACAACAACATCAACAACAACAAAAACGTCAAATAAACAACAACAACAACAACGTCAACAACAACAACTACGTCAAATAAACAACAACAACAACAACGTCAAATAAACAATAACAACAACAAAAACGTCAACAACAACAACGTCAAATAAACAACAACAACAACGTCAAATAAACAACAACAACGTCAAATAAAGAACAACAACAACAATGTCAAATAAACAACAACAACGTCAACAACAACAACAACAATGTCAAATAAACAACAACAACAACACCGTCAACAACAACAACAATGTCAGATAAACAATAATAACATCAAATAAACAACAATAACAACAACATCAACAATAACAACAACGTCAAATAAACAACAACAACAACGTCAAATAAACAACAACCTCAACTACAACAACAACGTGAAATAAACAACAACAACTATGTCAACAACAACAACAACATCAAATAAACAACAACAACAACGTCAACAACAACAACAACGTCAAATAAACAACAACAACAACAACACCGTCAAATAAACAACAAAAACAACGTCAAATAAACAACAACAACAACGTCAAATAAACAACAACAACAACAATGTCAAATAAACAACAACAACAACAACAATGTCAACAACAACAACAACAACAACGTCAAATAAACAACAACAACAACAACAACAACTATGTCAACAACAACAACAACGTCAAATAAATAACAACAATAACAACGTCAACAACAACAACAACGTCAAATAAACAACAACAACAACAACAACAACGTCAAATAAACAACAACAACAACAACACCGTCAAATAAACAACAACAACAACAACGTCAAATAAACAACAACGTCAAATAAACAACATAAAAAACAACGTCAATAACAACAACAACGTCAAATAAACAACAACAACAACAACGTCAACAACAACAACAACAACGTCAAATAAACAACAACGACAACAACCACATAATATAAACAATAACAACAACAACAACAATGTCAAATAAACAACAACAACAACGTCAAATAAGCAACAACAACAACAACAACGTCAATAATAACAACAACGTCAAATAAACAACAACAACAACAACCACGTCAAATAAACAACAACAACGTCAAATAAACAACAACAACAACGTCAAATAAACAACAACAACAACAACAACGTCAAATAAATAACAACAACAACAACAACGTCAACAACAACAAGGTCAAATAAACAACAACCACAACAACGTCAACAACAACAACAACAACGTCAAATAAACAACAACAACAACAACAACAACAACGTCAAATAAACAATAACAATAATAACAACAATGTCAAATAAACAACAACAACAACAACAACGTCAAATAAACAACAACAACAACAATGTCAAATAAACAAAAACAAAAACAACAACAACATCAACAACAACAAAAACGTCAAATAAACAACAACAACAACGTCAACAACAACAACTACGTCAAATAAACAACAACAACAACGTCAAATAAACAATAACAACAACAACAACGTCAACAACAACAACAACAACGTCAAATAAACAACAACAACGTCAAATAAAGAACAACAACAACAATGTCAAATAAACAACAACAACGTCAACAACAACAACAACAATGTCAAATAAACAACAACAACAACACCG
This sequence comes from Vicia faba, assembly GCA_948472305.1. Lineage (NCBI taxonomy): Eukaryota > Viridiplantae > Streptophyta > Magnoliopsida > Fabales > Fabaceae > Vicia > Vicia faba. The sequence goes on from OX451739.1 coordinate 141,465,333, forward strand.
TCAACAACAACAACAATGTCAGATAAACAACAATAACGTCAAATAAACAACAATAACAACAACGTCAACAATAACAACAACGTCAAATAAACAACAACAACAACGTCAAATAAACAACAACGTCAACAACAACAACGTGAAATAAACAACAACAACTATGTCAACAACAACAACAACATCAAATAAACAACAACAACAACGTCAACAACAACAACAACGTCAAATAAACAACAACAACAACAACAACACCGTCAAATAAACAACAAAAACAACGTCAAATAAACAACAACAACAACGTCAAATAAATAACAACAACAACAACAATGTCAAATAAACAACAACAACAACAACAACAACAACAATGTCAACAACAACAACAACAACAACGTCAAATAAACAACAACAACAACAACAACAACTATGTCAACAACAACAACAACGTCAAATAAATAACAACAACAACAACGTCAACAACAACAACAACGTCAAATTAACAACAACAACAACAACAACAACGTCAAATAAACAACAACAACAACACCGTCAAATAAACAACAACAACAACGTCAAATAAACAACAACGTCAAGTAAACAACATCAAAAACAACGTCAATAACAACAACAACGTCAAATAAACAACAACAACAACAACGTCAACAACAACAACAACAACGTCAAATAAACAACAACAACAACAACCACATCAAATAAACAATAACAACAACAACAACAATGTCAAATAAACAACAACAACAACGTCAAATAAGCAACAACAACAACAACAACGTCAATAATAACAACAACGTCAAATAAACAACAACAACAACCACGTCAAATAAACAACAACAACGTCAAATAAACAACAACAACAATAACAACAATAACAAGAACAACAACAACGTCAAATAAACAACAACAACAACAACAACGTCAATTAAACAACAACAACAACGTCAAATAAACAACAACAAAAACAACAACAACATCAACAACAACAAAAACGTCAAATAAACAACAACAACAACAACATCAACAACAACAACTACGTCAAATAAACAACAACAACAACAACAACAACAATGTCAAATAAACAACAACAACAGCAACAACGTCAACAACAACAACAATGTCAAATAAATAACAACAACGTCAAATAAACAACAACAACAACGTCAACAACAACAACAACGTCAAATAAACAACAACAACAACAATGTCAAATAAACAACAACGTCAACAACAACAACAACGTCAAATAAACAACAACAACAACTAAGTCAACAACAACAACAATAACAACGTCAAATAAACAACAACAACAACACAAACAACAACAAAGTCAAATAAACAACAACAACAACGTCAACAACAACAACAACAACGTCAAATAAACAACAACAACAACGTCAAATAAACAACAACAAAAACAACGTCAACAACAACAACAACGTCAAACAAACAACAACAACAACAACAACAACAACGTCAACAACAAAAACAACGTCAAATAAACAACAACAACTATGTCAACAACAACAACGTCAAATAAACAACAAAAACAACGTCAACAACAACAACGTCAAATAAACAACAACAACAACGTCAAATAAACAACAACAACAACAACACCGTCAAATAAACAACAACATCAAATAAACAACAACAACAACAATGTCAAATAAACAACAACAAAAACAACGTCAACAACAACAATAACACCGTCAAATAAACAACAACAACAACAACATCAAATAAACAACAACAACAACAATGTCAAATAAACAACAACAAAAACAACGTCAACAACAACAACAACGACAAATAAACAACAACAACAACAACGTCAACAACAACAACAACGTCAAATAAACAACAACAACAACAACGTCAACAACAACAACAACGTCAAATAAACAACAACAACAACGTCAAATAAACAATAACAACAACAACAACAATGTCAAATAAACAACAACAACAACAACGTCAACAACAACAACAACGTCAAATAAACAACAACAACAACAACGTCAACATCAACAACAACGTCAACAACAACAACAACGTCAAATAAACAACAACAACTATGTCAACAACAACAACAACAACGTCAAATAAACAACAACAACAACAACAACGTCAAATAAACAACAACAACAACAACGTCAACAACAACAACAACAACGTCAAATAAACAACAACAACAACAACCACATCAAATAAACAATAACAACAACAACAACAATGTCAAATAAACAACAACAACAACGTCAAATATGCAACAACAACAACAACAACGTCAATAATAACAACAACGTCAAATAAACAACAACAACAACAACCACGTCAAATAAACAACAACAACGTCAAATAAACAACAACAACAATAATAACAACAATAACAACAACAACAACAACGTCAAATAAACAACAACAACAACAACAACGTCAATTAAACAACAACAACAACGTCAAATAAACAACAACAAAAACAACAACAACATCAACAACAACAAAAACGTCAAATAAACAACAACAACAACAGCATCAACAACAACAACTACGTCAAATAAACAACAACAACAACAACAATGTCAAATAAACAACAACAACAGCAACAACGTCAACAACAACAACAATGTCAAATAAATAACAACAACATCAAATAAACAACAACAACAACGTCAACAACAACAACGTCAAATAAACAACAAAAACAATAACGTCAAATAAACAACAACGTCAACAACAACAACAACGTCAAATAAACAACAACAACAACTAAGTCAACAACAACAACAATAACAACGTCAAATAAACAACAACAACAACACAAACAACAACAAAGTCAAATAAACAACAACAACGTCAACAACAACAACAACAACGTCAAATAAACAACAACAACAACGTCAAATAAACAACAACAAAAACAACGTCAACAACAACAACAACAACGTCAAACAAACAACAACAACAACAACAACGTCAACAACAACAACGTCAAATAAACAACAACAACTATGTCAACAACAACAACGTCAAATAAACAACAACAACAACGTCAACAACAACAACGTCAAATAAACAACAACAACAACGTCAAATAAACAACAACAACAACACCGTCAAATAAACAACAACATCAAATAAACAACAACAACAACAATGTCAAATAAACAACAACAAAAACAACGTCAACAACAACAACAACGACAAATAAACAACAACAACAACAACAACAACGTCAACAACAACAACAACGTCAACAACAACAACAACGTCAAATAAACAACAACAACAACGTCAACAACAACAACGTCAAATAAACAACAACCACAACAACAACGTCAACAACAACAACTACGTCAAATAAACAACAACAACATTAACGTCAAATAAACAATAACAACAACAACAACGTCAACAACAATAACGTCAAATAAACAACAACAAGAACAACGTCAAATAACAACAACAACGTCAAATAAACAACAACAACAACAACGTCAAATAAACAACAACAACAACAACGTCAACAACAACAACAATGTCAAATAAACAACAACAACAACACCGTCAACAACAACAACAATGTCAAATAAACAACAACAACAACGTCAAATAAACAACAACAACAATTATGTCAACAACAACGTCAAATAAACAACAACAACAACAACGTCAAGTAAACAACAACAACAACAACAACAACAACGTCAAGTAAACAACAACAACAACAACAACGTCAAATAAACAACAACAACAATGTCAAATAAACAACAACAAGAACAACAACACTGTCAACAACAACAACAATGTCAAATAAACAACAACAACGACAACAACATCAAATAAACAACAACAACAACTATGTCAACAACAACAACAACAACGTCAAATAAACAACAACAACAACAACGTCAAGAAAACAACAACAACAACAACAACAACGTCAAATAAACAACAACAACAACGTAAAATAAACAACAACAATAACAACAACGTCAAATAAATAACAACAACAACAACGTCAAATAAACAACAACCACAACAACGTCAACAACAACAACAACAACGTCAAATAAACAACAACAACAACAACAACAACGTCAAATAAACAATAACAATAATAACAACAATGTCAAATAAACAACAACAAAAACAACAACAACGTCAAATAAACAACAACAACAACGTCAAATAAACAACAACAACAATGTCAAATAAACCAAAACAAAAACAACAACAACATCAACAACAACAAAAACGTCAAATAAACAACAACAACAACAACGTCAACAACAACAACTACGTCAAATAAACAACAACAACAACGTCAAATAAACATTAACAACAACAAAAACGTCAACAACAACAACAACAATGTCAAATAAACAACAACAACGTCAAATAAAGAACAACAACAACGTCAACAACAACAACAACAATGTCAAATAAACAACAACAACAACACCGTCAACAACAACAACAATGTCAGATAAACAACAATAACGTCAAATAAACAACAATAACAACAACGTCAACAATAACAACAACGTCAAATAAACAACAACAACAACGTCAAATAAACAACAACGTCAACTACAACAACAACGTGAAATAAACAACAACAACTATGTCAACAACAACAACAACATCAAATAAACAACAACAACAACATCAACAACAACAACAACAACGTCAAATAAACAACCACAAAAACAACAACAACACCGTCAAATAAACAACAAAAACAACGTCAAATAAACAACAAAAACAACGTCAAATAAACAACAACAACAACAATGTCAAATAAATAACAACAACAACAACAACAATGTCAACAACAAGAACAACAACGTCAAATAAACAACAACAATAACAACAACTATGTCAACAACAACAACAACGTCAAATAAATAACAACAATTACAACGTCAACAACAACAACAACGTCAAATAAACAACAACAACAACAACAACAACAACGTCAAATAAACAACAACAACAACAACACCGTCAAATAAACAACAACAACAACAACAACGTCAAATAAACAACAACGTCAAATAAACAACATCAAAAACAACGTCAATAACAACAACAACGTCAAATAAACAACAACAACAACAACGTCAACAACAACAACAACAACGTCAAATAAACAACAACAACAACCACATCAAATAAACAATAACAACAACAACAACAATGTCAAATAAACAACAACAACAACGTCAAATAAGCAACAACAACAACAACGTCAATAATAACAACAACGTCAAATAAACAACAACAACAACAACCACGTCAAATAAACAACAACAACGTCAAATAAACAACAACAACAATAATAACAACAATAACAACAACAACAACAACGTCAAATAAACAACAACAACAACAACGTCAATTAAACAACAACAACAACAACAACGTCAAATAAACAACAACAAAAACAACAACAACATCAACAAAAACAAAAACGTCAAATAAACAACAACAACAACAACAGCATCAACAACAACAACTACGTCAAATAAACAACAACAACAACAACAACAATGTCAAATAAACAACAACAACAGCAACAACGTCAATAACAACAACAATGTCAAATAAATAACAACAACATCAAATAAACAACAACAACAACGTCAACAACAACAACGTCAAATAAACAACAAAAACAATAACGTCAAATAAACAACAACGTCAACAACAACAACAACGTCAAATAAACAACAACAACAACTAAGTCAACAACAACAACAATAACAACGTCAAATAAACAACAACGACAACACAAACAACAACAAAGTCAAATAAACAACAACAACAACGTCAACAACAACAACAACAACGTCAAATAAACAACAACAACAACGTCAAATAAACAACAACAAAAACAACGTCAACAACAACAACGTCAAACAAACAACAACCACAACAACAACGTCAACAACAACAACAACGTCAAATAAACAACAACAACTATGTCAACAACAACAACGTCAAATAAACAACAACAACGTCAACAACAACAACGTCAAATAAACAACAACAACAACGTCAAATAAACAACAACAACAATAACACCGTCAAATAAACAACAACAACAACAACATCAAATAAACAACAACAACAACAACAATGTCAAATAAACAACAACAAAAACAACGTCAACAACAACAACAACGACAAATAAACAACAACAACAACAACGTCAACAACAACAACAACGTCAAATAAACAACAACAACAACAACGTCAACAACAACAACAACGTCAAATAAACAACAACAACAACAACGTCAAATAAACAATAACAACAACAACAACAATGTCAAATAAACAACAACAACAACAACGTCAACAACAACAACAACGTCAAATAAACAACAACAACAACAACGTCAACATCAACAACAACGTCAACAACAACAACAACGTCAAATAAACAACAACAACTATGTCAACAACAACAACAACAACAACGTCAAATAAACAACAACAACAACAACAACGTCAAATAAACAACAACAACAACAACGTCAAATAAACAACAACAACAACCACATCAAATAAACAATAACAACAACAACAACAATGTCAAATAAACAACAACAACAACGTCAATAATAACAACAACGTCAAATAAACAACAACAACAACAACCACGTCAAATAAACAACAACAACGTCAAATAAACAACAACAACAATAATAACAACAATAACAACAACAACAACAACGTCAAATAAACAACAACAACAACACCGTCAATTAAACAACAACAACAACGTCAAATAAACAACAACAAAAACAACAACAACATCAACAACAACAAAAACGTCAAATAAACAACAACAACAACAGCATCAACAATAACAACTACGTCAAATAAACAACAACAACAACAACAACAACAACAATGTCAAATAAACAACAACAACAGCAACAACGTCAACAACAACAACAATGTCAAATAAATAACAACAACATCAAATAAACAACAACAACAACGTCAACAACAACAACGTCAAATAAACAACAAAAACAATAACGTCAAATAAACAACAACGTCAACAACAACAACAACGTCAAATAAACAACAACAACAACTAAGTCAACAACAACAACAATAACAACGTCAAATAAACAACAACGACAACACAAACAACAACAAAGTCAAATAAACAACAACAACAACAACGTCAACAACAACAACAACAACAACAACGTCAAATAAACAACAACAACAACGTCAAATAAACAACAACAAAAACAACGTCAACAACAACAACGTCAAACAAACAACAACCACAACAACAACGTCAACAACAACAACAACGTCAAATAAACAACAACAACTATGTCAACAACAACAACGTCAAATAAACAACAACAACAACAACGTCAACAACAACAACGTCAAATAAACAACAACAACAACAACAACGTCAAATAAACAAGAACAACAATAACACCGTCAAATAAACAACAACAACAACAACATCAAATAAACAACAACAACAACAACAATGTCAAATAAACAACAACAAAAACAACGTCAACAACAACAACAACGACAAATAAACAACAACAACGTCAACAACAACAACAACGTCAAATAAACAACAACAACAACAACGTCAAATAAACAACAACAACAACGTCAAATAAACAATAACAACAACAACAACAATGTCAAATAAACAACAACAACAACAACATCAACAACAACAACAACGTCAAATAAACAACAACAACAACGTCAACATCAACAACAACGTCAACAACAACAACAACGTCAAATAAACAACAACAACTATGTCAACAACAACAACAACAACGTCAAATAAACAACAACAACATCAACAACGTCAAATAAACAATAACAACAACAACAACAATGTTAAATAAACAACAACAATAACAACGTCAACTAAACAACAACAACAACGTCAACAACAACAACAACGTCAAATAAACAACAACAACAACGTCAAATAAACAATAACAACAACAACAACAATGTCAAATAAACAACAACAACAACGTCAAATAAACAACAACAACTACAACGTCAACAACAACAACAACGTCGAATAAACAACAACAACAACGTCAACAACAACAACAACGTCAAATAAACAACAACAACTATGTCAACAACAACAACAACGTCAAATAAAAAACAACAACAACAACAACGTCAACAACAACAATGTCAAATAAACAACAACAACAACGTCAAATAAACAACCACAACAACAACACCGTCAAATAAACAACAACAACAACATCAAATAAACAACAACAACAACAATGTCAAATAAACAACAACAAAAACAACGTCAACAACAACAACAACGTCAAATAAACAACAACAACAACAACATCAACAACAACAACAACGTCAACAACAACAACAACGTCAAATAAACAACAACAACAACGTCAACAACAACAACAACGTCAAATAAACATTAACAACAACGTCAAATAAACAATAACAACAACAACAACGTCAAATAAACAACAACAACAACAACGTCAACAACAACAACGTCAAATAAACAACAACAACAACGTCAAATAAACAACAACAACAACAACACCGTCAAATAAACAACAACAACAACATCAAATAAACAACAACAACAACAATGTCAAATAAACAACAACAAAAAAACCGTCAACAACAACAACAACGACAAATAAACAACAACAACAACAACAACGTCAACAACAACAACAACAACGTCAAATAAACAACAACAACAACAACAACAACAACAACAACAACGTCAACAACAACAACAACGTCAAATAAACAACAACAACAACGTCAAATAAACAATAACAACAACAACAACAATGTCAAATAAACAACAACAACAACGTCAACAACAACAACAACGTCAAATAAACAACAACAACAACAACAACGTCAACAACAACAACAACGTCAAATAAACAACAACAACCATGTCAACAACAACAACGTCAAATAAACAACAACAACAACAACGTCAAATAAACAATAACAACAACAACAACAATAATGTTAAATAAACAACAACAATAACAACGTCAAATAAACAACAACAACAACAACGTCAACAACAACAACAACGTCAAATAAACAATAACAACAACAACAACAACAATGTCAAATAAACAACAACAACAACAACGTCAAATAAACAACAACAACAACAACGTCAACAACAACTACTACGTCAAATAAACAACAACAACATTAACGTCAAATAAACAATAACAACAACAACAACGTCAACAACAATAACGTCAAATAAACAACAACAACAACAACGTCAAATAAACAACAACAACGTCAAATAAACAACAACAACAACAACGTCAAATAAACAACAACAACAACGTTAACAACAACAACAATGTCAAATAAACAACAACAACAACAACACCGTCAACAACAACAACAATGTCAAATAAACAACAACAACAACGTCAAATAAACAACAACAACAACTATGTCAACAACAACAACGTCAAATAAACAACAACAACAACAACGTCAAGTAAACAACAACAACAACAACAACAACGTCAAATAAACAACAACAACAATTTCAAATAAACAACAACAACAACAACACTGTCAACAACAACAACAATGTCAAATAAACAACAACAACAACAACAACGTCAAATAAACAACAACAACAACTATGTCAACAACAACAACAACAACGTCAAATAAACAACAACAATAACAACGTCAAGTAAACAACAACAACAACAACAACAACAACAACGTCAAATAAACAACAACAACAACGTCAAATAAACAACAACAACAACAACAACAACGTCAAATAAATAACAACAACAGCAACAACGTCAACAACAACAACGTCAAATAAACAACAACCACAACAACGTCAACAACAACAACAACAACGTCAAATAAACAACAACAACAACAACAACGTCAAATAAACAATAACAATAATAACAACAATGTCAAATAAACAACAACAACAACAACAACGTCAAATAAACAACAACAACAACAACGTCAAATAAACAACAACAACAATGTCAAATAAACAAAAACAAAAACAACAACAACATCAACAACAACAAAAACGTCAAATAAACAACAACAACAACAACAACAACGTCAACAACAACAACTACGTCAAATAAACAACAACAACAACGTCAAATAAACAATAACAACAACAAAAACGTCAACAACAACAACGTCAAATAAACAACAACAACGACGTCAAATAAACAACAACAACGTCAAATAAAGAACAACAACAACAATGTCAAATAAACAACAACAACGTCAACAACAACAACAACAATGTCAAATAAACAACAACAACAACACCGTCAACAACAACAACAATGTCAGATAAACAACAATAACGTCAAATAAACAACAATAACAACAACGTCAACAATAACAACAACGTCAAATAAACAACAACAACAACACAAACAACAACAAAGTCAAATAAACAACAACAACAACAACGTCAACAACAACAACAACAACGTCAAATAAACAACAACAACAACAACGTCAAATAAACAACAACAAAAACAACGTCAACAACAACAACAACAACGTCAAATAAACAACAACAACAACTATGTCAACAACAACGTCAAATAAACAACAACAACAACAACGTCAAGTAAACAACAACAACAACAACAACAACGTCAAATAAACAACAACAACAATGTCAAATAAACAACAACAACAACAACAACACCGTCAACAACAACAACAATGTCAAATAAACAACAACAACGACAACAACGTCAAATAAACAACAACAACAACTATGTCAACAACAACAACAACGTCAAATAAACAACAACAACAACAACGTCAAGTAAACAACAACAACAACAACAACGTCAAATAAACAACAACAACAACGTAAAATAAACAACAACAACAACAACGTCAAATAAATAACAACAACAACAACGTCAAATAAACAACAACCACAACAACGTCAACAACAACAACAACGTCAAATAAACAACAACAACAACAACGTCAAATAAACAATAACAATAATAACAACAATGTCAAATAAACAACAACAAAAACAACAACAACGTCAAATAAACAACAACAACAACGTCAAATAAACAACAACAACAATGTCAAATAAACCAAAACAAAAACAACAACAACATCAACAACAACAAAAACGTCAAATAAACAACAACAACGTCAACAACAACAACTACGTCAAATAAACAACAACAACAACAACGTCAAATAAACAATAACAACAACAAAAACGTCAACAACAACAACGTCAAATAAACAACAACAACAACGTCAAATAAACAACAACAACGTCAAATAAAGAACAACAACAACAATGTCAAATAAACAACAACAACGTCAACAACAACAACAACAATGTCAAATAAACAACAACAACAACACCGTCAACAACAACAACAATGTCAGATAAACAACAATAACGTCAAATAAACAACAATAACAACAACGTCAACAATAACAACAACGTCAAATAAACAACAACAACAACGTCAAATAAACAACAACGTCAACTACAACAACAACGTGAAATAAACAACAACAAATATGTCAACAACAACAACAACATCAAATAAACAACAACAACAACAACGTCAACAACAACAACAACAACGTCAAATAAACAACAACAACAACAACAACACCGTCAAATAAACAACAAAAACAACGTCAAATAAACAACAACGTCAACAACAACAACAACGTCAAACAAACAACAACCACAACAACAACGTCAACAACAACAACGTCAACAACAACAACGTCAAACAAACAACAACCACAACAACAACGTCAACAACAACAACAACGTCAAATAAACAACAACAACTATGTCAACAACAACAACGTCAAATAAACAACAACAACGTCAACAACAACAACGTCAAATAAACAACAACAACAACGTCAAATAAACAACAATGTCAAATAAACAACAACAAAAACAACGTCAACAACAACAACAACGACAAATAAACAACAACAACAACAACGTCAACAACAACAACAACGTCAAATAAACAACAACAACAACAACGTCAACAACAACAACAACGTCAAATAAACAACAACAACAACGTCAAATAAACAATAACAACAACAACAACAATGTCAAATAAACAACAACAACAACAACGTCAACAACAACAACAACGTCAAATAAACAACAACAACAACAACGTCAACATCAACAACAACGTCAACAACAACAACAACGTCAAATAAACAACAACAACTATGTCAACAACAACAACAACAACGTCAAATAAACAACAACAACAACAACGTCAAATAAACAACAACAACAACAACGTGAACAACAACAACAACAACGTCAAATAAACAACAACAACAACCACATCAAATAAACAATAACAACAACAACAACAATGTCAAATAAACAACAACAACAACGTCAAATAAGCAACAACAACAACAACAACGTCAATAATAACAACAACGTCAAATAAACAACAACAACAACAACCACGTCAAATAAACAACAACAACGTCAAATAAACAACAACAACAATAATAACAACAATAACAACAACAACAACAACGTCAAATAAACAACAACAACAACAACGTCAATTAAACAACAACAACAACGTCAAATAAACAACAACAAAAACAACAACAACATCAACAACAACAAAAACGTCAAATAAACAACAACAACAACAACAGCATCAACAACAACAACTACGTCAAATAAACAACAACAACAACAACAACAACAATGTCAAATAAACAACAACAACAGCAACAACGTCAACAACAACAACAATGTCAAATAAATAACAACAACATCAAATAAACAACAACAACAACGTCAACAACAACAACGTCAAATAAACAACAAAAACAATAACGTCAAATAAACAACAACGTCAACAACAACAACAACGTCAAATAAACAACAACAACAACTAAGTCAACAACAACAACAATAACAACGTCAAATAAACAACAACAACAACACAAACAACAACAAAGTCAAATAAACAACAACAACGTCAACAACAACAACAACAACGTCAAATAAACAACAACAACAACGTCAAATAAACAACAACAAAAACAACGTCAACAACAACAACAACGTCAAACAAACAACAACAACAACAACAACGTCAACAACAACAACAACGTCAAATAAACAACAACAACTATGTCAACAACAACAACGTCAAATAAACAACAACAACAACGTCAACAACAACGTCAAATAAACAACAACAACAACGTCAAATAAACAACAACAACAACAACACCGTCAAATAAACAACAACATCAAATAAACAACAACAACAACAATGTCAAATAAACAACAACAAAAACAACGTCAACAACAACAACAACGACAAATAAACAACAACAACAACAACAACGTCAACAACAACAACACCGTCAAATAAACAACAAAAACAACGTCAAATAAACAACAACAACAACGTCAAATAAACAACAACAACAACAATGTCAAATAAACAACAACAACAACAACAATGTCAACAACAACAACAACAACAACAACGTCAAATAAACAACAACAACAACAACAACTATGTCAACAACAACAACAACGTCAAATAAATAACAACAATAACAACGTCAACAACAACAACAACGTCAAATAAACAACAACAACAACAACAACAACAACGTCAAATAAACAACAACAACAACAACACCGTCAAATAAACAACAACAACAACAACAACAACGTCAAATAAACAACAACGTCAAATAAACAACATCAAAAACAACGTCAATAACAACAACAACGTCAAATAAACAACAACAACAACAACGTCAACAACAACAACAACAACGTCAAATAAACAACAACAACAACAACCACATCAAATAAACAATAACAACAACAACAACAATGTCAAATAAACAACAACAACAATGTCAAATAAGCAACAACAACAACAACAACGTCAATAATAACAACAACGTCAAATAAACAACAACAACAACAACCACGTCAAATAAACAACAACAACGTCAAATAAACAACAACAACAATAATAACAACAATAACAACAATAACAACTTCAAATAAACAACAACAACAACAACGTCAAGTCAACAACAACAACAACAACGTCAAGTCAACAACAACAACAACGTCAAATAAACAACAATAAAAACAACAACAACATCAACAACAACAAAAACGTCAAATAAACAACAACAACAACAACAGCATCAACAACAACAACTACGTCAAATAAACAACAACAACAACAACAATAATGTCAAATAAACAACAACAACAGCAACAACGTCAACAACAACAACAATGTCAAATAAATAACAACAACATCAAATAAACAACAACAACAACGTCAACAACAAACAACGTCAAATAAACAACAAAAACAATAACGTCAAATAAACAACAACGTCAACAACAACAACAACGTCAAATAAACAACAACAACAACTAAGTCAACAACAACAACAATAACAACGTCAAATAAACAACAACGACAACACAAACAACAACAAAGTCAAATAAACAACAACAACAACAACGTCAACAACAACAACAACAACGTCAAATAAACAACAACAACAACGTCAAATAAACAACAACAAAAACAACGTCAACAACAACAACGTCAAACAAACAACAACCACAACAACAACGTCAACAACAACAACAACGTCAAATAAACAACAACAACTATGTCAACAACAACAACGTCAAATAAACAACAACAACAACGTCAACAACAACAACGTCAAATAAACAACAACAACAATAACACCGTCAAATAAACAACAACAACAACAACATCAAATAAACAACAACAACAACAATGTCAAATAAACAACAACAACAACAATGTCAAATAAACAACAACAACAACAACAACGTCAACAACAACAACAACGTCAAATAAACAACAACAACAACGTCAACAACAACAACAACGTCAAATAAACAACAACAACAACGTCAAATAAACAATAACAACAACAACAACAATGTCAAATAAACAACAACAACAACAACGTCAACAACAACAACAACGTCAAATAAACAACAACAACAACAACAACGTCAACATCAACAACAACGTCAACAACAACAACAACGTCAAATAAACAACAACAACTATGTCAACAACAACAACAACAACGTCAAATAAACAACTACAACAACAACAACGTCAAATAAACAACAACAACAACGTCAAATAAACAACAACAACAACAACCACATCAAATAAACAATAACAACAACAACAACAATGTCAAATAAACAACAACAACAACGTCAAATAAGCAACAACAACAACAACAACGTCAATAATAACAACAATGTCAAATAAACAACAACAACAACAACCACGTCAAATAAACAACAACAACGTCAAATAAACAACAACAACAATAATAACAACAATAACAACAACAACAACAACAACGTCAAATAAACAACAACAACAACAACAACGTCAATTAAACAACAACAACAACGTCAAATAAACAACAACAAAAACAACAACAACATCAACAACAACAAAAACGTCAAATAAACAACAACAATAACAGCATCAACAACAACAACTACGTCAAATAAACAACAACAACAACAACAACAATGTCAAATAAACAACAACAACAGTGTGATCGGTGGATCTGGAACTGACTGTTTAACGCTGGTTCGCGAAATGTCGCGGAAGCAAGAGTCGCCACCGTCTTTTATTTTCTCCAAATGGAAAGGACAAAAGCACAGAAAAATTCCTTAAAGAGATTGCTCTCGGTTCGGGAGGTAGGTTATAGAAAGGGAAGGTGTTAGCACCCTTTCTATCCATGGTTATCCATGGGCTCTTAGATACTTGCTCATTGTGTTTTCAAAATTGTTTTGTTTGCTTTTCAATGTGGGTTAAAAAAGTTTCTTTGAAAAATTTCAGTTCGACTCATACGTCAGAGTGTTTGAAAAATTTGCTTTGAAAGCTTTTGAAAATGTGTCAGTGTGAAAAGTCTTTTTGAGTTTGTTTTGAGATTAGAGCAAGTATCCTTGAGAACCTACCTACCCTAAGGAATTCGTCTGTGTAAGAGTCCTTTAAAGTAGTGCCATCCCACCATTGAGAGGTAGGTAGCACCACCGTTGGAGGTGTTCGGGTCAATTCGAGTTTTAGGGACATGGTGATCACCAGAGCAATAGGAAGACACCTTAGAAGCTACCCTCATGCCAGGTTCCCGGATCATGAGGACTTACTAAGACATCCTCTACTCGACGATCACCTTTCGAAAGGCAACAGTGAGGCGTACCCTAGGGGTGGTGTGTGCGAATTGTGTGTCATGTTTCAGTTATTTTTCTTGTCATGTTTGTTTGTGATCTACGCTTGATTTTAATTAGGGCCATTCATTCTTGCATGCATATTTAACAGTTATAAGTTTGCGGGAAGATAAATCTAAGGTTATTACAAATGGCGCGGGTCCACATCGCCAAAATTAAACCGGACCCGATTTAGCGGAAAGTAAATAAAGCGATAAACAAAAGTGCGAGAAATTTAAATTACAGTGCTTTGGGAGAGATACAAAATTATAATAAATGACATAAAATAAATGCGCAAAATAAAACAATTAAAAAACAATGGGCGTTGGACCCTTTTGCAAAAAATTAAAGTTGATGAATTAATTGGAATTAAAGATTAAATGTTTTTTTTGGTATTTTATGTTTTTTTAGATTTAAGGAGAAAAGAAAAATTAATTAAAATTAAAATGAGATGCTAAACCCTAGTTCTAATGTTTTTTAAGTTTATTGCAAAAAATATTGAAATTTGACCTAATTTAAATCTAATTTATTTATATACATTTAATTATAAAAATAAAATAAATAAATAAATAATATTGTGATAAAAAAGGGAAAATTAGAAAGGTATAAAGATTATCAATTAACCTAATTCTATATTCTGGATTTTTATTAAAAAGGAATTAAAGTTAAAAACCTAATTAAACTAAATAATTTACATATTAATTATTTACAAGAAAATAAATACAATAAATATTTTTTATGTTTTTATCCTTTTTCTGATTTTTTGTAATGTTTTTATATTTTGTTAAAAAAATAATTAATTAAATAGACAGTAATAAAAATAATAATTAAAACAAGAATGAAAATAAAAATAGAAAGAAAAGAAAATGCAAACCAGGGGGGGTAGCCTCAATTTGTGAGGTACAGGCCTGGTAATCTGGCCCAATAAGCATGCCATTTGTTTGACTTTTTGGCTTGTGTATCATGCGTTGACTGATGTTTATTGCGCTCCTAGAATCCATGCCTTTGATTTGGTCGTCTGGGACACGTGTGTGGCTTGATGATGAGAGAATATGATGTACCTGGATGTTAGCGTAGCATAGGATTTTATTTTGAAAAATAACATGGAAATTTGCCAGACCTGGGACTTGAACCCAGGTCTTGAAGGTTGCATGCATTAGTACCTGCCAGCTGAGCCATTACGTTTCATTTAATATATTATATCAAACAAATAACAAAAAGAAAAACCAACGCATAATGGTTAAAACGCGCGCAAATTTGAAACACCCAACCATGGCCTGCCAACGCATCATCGTCTTCGTCCTCTTTTTATTTTTTCTGAAAACACAAACCTATGGAAACGGTTTTCTGGGCGTGGTCTAAAGCTAGCTACAAGAAAATAGCGACTAGCGCTATGGTGATCATAAATTGATCGCGAGGCTTGTGTCTTCTTCGTCCAGACCTACTGCATTCAACCATGGTATTCATGAACCCTAATTTTTCCTCTACGCAAAAGCCCTAATTCAAGAAACCTGCAACCCTAAATTTTAGCAATGGCAAAATCGCCCACAACGCATAATAATCAAATTAATGTTATGGGTTAGCTTTGAAATCATGTCAGGAATGCAAATCAAGTCTCAAAAACTATGGAAAATGTATGAATCAATGTGCAAGAACATCAAATATTTTCGGTACAGGGTGTGCCCGTTTTACCAATTCTTGATGCTAGAACGAATGGTTTTGATTGGTATGTGATCCTTGAAGCTTCAGGAATATGATGGACTCAGTATTATGGCTTGAAACGATCTCTAAGGCACTTTTCAGTTCTTGAGTTTTTTTCAGAATTTCCAAGTTTGTCTATGACTTATGAGCGCAGCTTTTTTTCTAATGCTTTTAGGTCTTTGATTCTGAATATGTAGTGAGCATGCTAGGTCAACAAAATTGCACAAAATCTCTTGCCATGATGATTTCAATCTTTGATTTTGGAAGATCTTTTTTTAAATCTTTTTTCATGTTATTTGGTTCAATCATGATCAATTAGCACCAAATCTTTCCCTATTAGCATGTGCACGAATTATAGAAGCCAAATCATGCATAAAAAGATTTTTTTAGGTCAAGTTTATATTTTTCACATATTTAAATAATTTAATTGAATTAATATTAATATATATTCAAATAAATAATTAAAAATTGAGAAAAAACTTCCCTTTGGGCTTAATGGTCGTGCATAGGCTTGGCATGAAGAAACTTGGAAGAAAAATGGGCCCATTTGCATTTTTGGATCATTTGAAGTAAAGTTGACTTTCAAAAATTTCCAAAAATTTCCCAACTTCCACAAGGCATAACTTGGTCAATTTTTAAGCTTTTCACATGTTCTTGGACATTTTGGAAAGGTCTTTGAGTCCTTTAAACAATGCCTTTGGTCCCATGTCATTTTGATTTATAAATCTCAAGTTATGGCCTTTGACTTAAAGTCCCTTTTTGTTGACTTTTGAAAATGACCTATAATGTTGAAATTGATAACTTTTTGTGAGAGCATTTCTTGGACTTGGAATATGAAGATGAGTTGTAGGAAATGTCTTTCTCTTCAAAATGAGCTTTGGATGGAATTTTTCTGATAATCCATGTGAAAGTTATGCCCTGGTCAATTTCAGTTGACTTTTTCAGCTGTCCAAATATAGCAACTTTTGCATCTTTGATGATTTCTGAGCCAAATTTTGAGAATCATGATCAAGCATTGATCAAATGATGTTTGTGGCTTCAAAATGATATGTTGACAAAAATTTGAACTTTTGACTGTCAAATGACCATTTTGCCCCTACAGTTGACTGTAGTGCAATTTAGGGTTTTGACTGTGCAATTCTGAGCTGAATGTCTTGAAACTTGACATGAGGATACTTGACCATCTTTGTAAGCATATGAGACTTGATTGGGCCTTTGAAAACTTCCTTTTCTTGATCAGAACACAAACCCTAGTTTTGACTGTATAGGAGACAGTTGAGCTGCACAACCCTTGGGGAATTTTGTGACCTTGACTTGGCAATTTCTTGATGAATATGGGAGGGCAAATTTTGGGGTACAACAGTTGCCCCTGTTCAATCTTCTTAGACCTGAGGATGCAGATTGGCTGACGTGCCTTTCGTAATCCGAGGGTAGAAGATGATTGGACACTAGAGTGCCCAGAAATTTGCGCTCACATAGTAGCAGTGATGATGAGGGAATGGGCTTATAAATGCCATTTAGATGTTTCTTGGATAGGATGATGGGCTTATAGATGCCATCTGGATGTTGATCGCGTAAGAGATTCCTTAGCGAGAACCTGCATACCTGCAAGAGAAAAATGAGTACCTGACACGTTGCAGGGGCTGATTTTCAGAGGCTTGATACAGATGTGTCCTGACTGGTTACAGGAGCTGAATCTGGGGCTTCACAAGATGATGAATGGACCAGGTATGGTTACTGCCTCGGCATGAATGGTAAGAGAATCCTGAATGATTTCAACCTCAACAACACTCGTTGAGAAAATCTTGGTGAGAATTACCATCTTCGTAGTGTCAGGAAGAGAACCAAAGGACATTATAATCTCAAAGGGAGTCACCTCACTCACCGTTGGAGAGGGAACTATAGGAAATTATAATCTGAAAGGAAATATCACCTCACTCGCCGTTGGAGAGGGAAACATCTTGAAAGGGAATTACCACCTCACTCGCCGTTGGAGAGGGGACCATAAGAGAATATCACCTCACGCTCATGCCGGAGAGGGGAACATCTGAAGAAGGAATTACCACCTCACTCGCCGTTGGAGAGGGGACCATAAGAGAATATCACCTCACGCTCATGCCGGAGAGAGGAACATCTGAAGAAGGAATTACCACCTCACTCGCTGTTGGAGAGGGGACCATAAGAGAATATCACCTCACGCTCATGCCGGAGAGGGGAACATCTGAAGAAGGAATTACCACCTCACTCGCCGTTGGAGAGGGGACCATAAGAGAATATCACCTCACGCTCATGCCGGAGAGGGGAACATCTGAAGAAGGAATTACCACCTCACTCGCCGTTGGAGAGGGGACCATAAGAGAATATCACCTCACGCTCATGCCGGAGAGGGGAACATCTGAAGAAGGAATTACCACCTCACTCGCCGTTGGAGAGGGGACCATAAGAGAATATCACCTCACGCTCATGCCGGAGAGGGGAACATCTGAAGAAGGAATTACCACCTCACTCGCCGTTGGAGAGGGGACCATAAGAGAACTTCTACTGAGTCTTTATCAGAAAAATCTGTTTGGAGTCGATTTAACTGGACTAGAGAAGTCCTTGAAATATGTTTGAGAATTTCAACTGCATCTTTCCTGAAAGGTAAAGGTCAGTTATATGCAATGCATGATATGGATCAAGCAATGATGTTCTCAACATGGATGCGATTTATATGATATGATGCGTACATGCATGCTGTAATGATGTATGTGATGATTCATGTATGTTTTTGTCTAGGAAAATAAATCCTTGACGGGTGCCGGGAAGTCATATCCTGGGCTGATGTTGAGGAAGAGATTTTGCTTCCGCTGTGGATGATCGTTGCAAGAATACCGGTAGGAGAAGATAACTCCGTTGAGGAATAAACTTGGCAAATGAAATAATTCTGCGGGAGAAAAGATACTCTAGCGATCATGCTGGGGAGTGCTACTCTGTGGGGATAGCGATGCTTTGCTGAGTTGATGAAGATAACTCCGCTAGGGGTAGGAAGATACTTTGCCGAGGACGCTCTTTCCGTGGCTTTTGGCTGAGGATAACCCAGTTATATCCTGTTACGGAAATAACTCTTTAAATCAAGCCGGGACGACGCGTTCGTGCTCTGAGGATAAGCTTCCAGAATCTACTGGGGATAAGCTTACTGCTTGGGGGTATGAACTCCAAATTTCCTGGGGAACTGGATTGGACTCTCATGGGGAGTTTTGATATGCTGGAGGATGATCCCTTTGAATGTTGATATACCGCCGGGGAACAATCTTTAGACCAAGACTGCCGGGGATGCTTGTTAAGAATATATGTATACTGCTGGGGAAGTATTGAGATCTACGGGAGGATACTCAATTTCCTTGATAATTTTGCTTGGAGAGGAATGTACTGTTTTGTTGAACCACTCTCTGGGGATTTAATATGTGCTTGGTCGTGTTCTTTAGCTGAACCCACCTTGATACCTTGGAGGATAGGACAATTAGACTGCTCAGACAACTCTTTATTGCCCCTGTTTCTAGTGTCACCTGCAATTAATTCCTTTGTTTCGTATGCAAATATTTATGAGTTAGCAAATTATTGTTAATGCATATATCACAAATTGAACCTTGGACGTTCTTCGCAAAACAAAACAGAACAAAAGGAAAAATACTTGGCACATTTTAGCTGAAAATATATTTGTATTGATTTTGAATGGCCTGTGAATAGGCGTTTTTATGTACAAGAGGCTGACGTCCTAGTAAGAGAACGCCGCCGAACAAAAGAGTTTATACAAAAGAAAATAAAACAGCTGTGTGAAATATGAATGATCCCACTGGGTTTCAACTCTGCTATTGTCTTTATAACTCCGAGCGTCTCATCACTTGATGACCTTGGTTGAAGGTGAAGCTGACTGATCGATGCCGTCTGAACTTGATGTAGATACCGGATTCTGGATGCAAAGTGATCAATGAGACATAGTTCGCTTTTATCCCTAATTTTTGCCTGGACCGCCCTTTCGGGTTTTCAGTCCACCGGGATACCCATTTTTGCCCAAGCCGCCTTTTCAGGTTTTCGACTTGCCGGGTGTACAGATTTTTTCATTTTTATCCCTTCATTTTGCCCGAACCCTTTTGGTTCGACGGGAAGCCCTAATTTTTGCCTAGGCATGTCAACCTAGCGGGTCTTTTTTCATGCGTAGTATTTTTTAACTATGTCTGCATTGGCGGGGTGAGGAAGGTCGTCACCATCCATATTGGTCAATATCATTGCTCCTCCTGAGAACACATGCTTAACCACAAATGGCCCTTCGTACGTAGGGGTCCATTTGCCCCTTGGATCACTCTGAGGAAGGATGATTCGCTTGATTACCAGATCCCCAACTCGATATTCCTGTGGTCTGACCTTTTTGTTAAATGCCCTGATCATTCGTTTCTGATACGTCTGACCATGACAGATAGCAGCAAGTCTCTTCTCGTCAATGAGGTTGAGTTGGTCAAGTCGTGTCTGGATCCAATCATCTTCGTTCAGATTTGCATCCTTCATTATCCGTAGAGAGGGAATTTGTACTTCGATCGGCAAGACTGCCTCCATGCCATAAACCAGAGAGAAGGGAGTTGCCCCGGTTGACGTCCTGGCTGAGGTACGGTACCCATGCAGAGCGAACGGTAACATCTCGTGCCAATCTTTGTAAGTTACTGTCATTTTTTGCACGATCTTCTTGATGTTTTTATTTGCTGCCTCTACAGCCCCATTCATCTTCGGTCTGTAAGGAGAAGAATTGTGGTGCTGTATCTTGAACTGTTCGCAGAGCTCAGCGATCATCTTGTTGTTCAGATTGGTACCGTTGTCTGTAATAATTCGCTCAGGGACGCCGTACCGACAGATCAGATTGTGTCGAATGAACCGTGCCACAACAGTCTTGGTTACTGTAGCATAGGAGGCTGCTTCAACCCACTTCGTAAAATAGTCAATCGCCACTAGGATGAAGCGATGTCCATTGGATGCTGTAGGTTTTATCTCGCCGATCATGTCTATGCCCCACATTGCAAATGGCCAAGGCGCAGTCAGAACATTCAGGGGAACCGGAGGGACATGCACCTTGTCTGCATAAATCTGGCACTTGTGGCATGTCCTGGAGTGTTGGTAACAGTCGGCTTCCATTGTGGACCAGTAATATCCTGCCCGTAGGATCTTTTTAGCCATAGTATGCCCACTAGAATGCGTACCAAAGGTCCCTTCATGTAGCTCTTCCATGATTCTTTCCGCTTCAGTCTTATCCACACAACGCAGTAAGGTTGAATCATGGTTTCTTTTGTACAAGATGCCGTTGCTAAGGAAGAATTTGGCTGCAAACCTCCTCAGGAATTTCTTATCATTGACAGATGCACCTTCAGGGTATTCCTGAGCTTCCAGATATCTCTTCACTTCGTGGTACCAAGGCTTCTCAGTTACCAATTCAGTTTCGAGATCACAACAGTATGCCGGTTCGTCCAGTTTCCAGATGATGATCCGGGGAGCTTCATTATCCCATTTAACTTTGAACATTGAAGACATTGTAGCTAACGCGTCCGCTAACTGATTCTCTTCTCTTGGAAAGTGCTCAAAGGTTATCTCCGTGAAGTGGGGAATCATGGTCAACACACATTCTCTGTAAGGAATCAAGTTTGGATGTTTCGTATCCCACTCTCCTTTAATCTGATTGATCACAAGAGCGGAATCTCCGAAGACACTTAGAAATTTGATCCTTAGGTCGATCGCAGCTTGAAGACCCATGATACACGCCTCATACTCCGCCATGTTGTTGGTACAGTTGAAACATAGCCGGGCAGTGAGTGGAGTATGAGTACCTTGAGGGGATATGATTATGGCGCCGATGCCATTTCCCAAAGCATTGGAAGCTCCGTCAAAGTGCATAGACCATCGGGATCCTGGTTCAGGTCCTTCATCCGGTCTAGGTACTTCACAATCAGTTACAATCATGATGCTTTCATTCGGAAACTCGAAGTTCATTGATTGGTAGTCATCTACAGCTTGATGAGCTAAGTGGTCTGCCAATACACTCCCCTTGATGGCTTTTTGGGTTGTGTACTGAATGTCGTATTCCGTCAAGATCATTTGCCATCTTGCAATTCTCCCAGACAGAGCAGGCTTTTCGAATATGTACTTAATAGGATCCATCTTTGAGATCAACAAGGTGGTGTGAGTCAGCATATACTGTCTCAGCCGGCGAGCAGCCCATACCAAAGCGCAGCAAGTTTTCTCAAGCAGTGAGTATCGGGTCTCACAGTCGGTAAACTTTTTGCTAAGGTAATAAATGGCATGCTCTTTTCGGCCAGACTCGTCATGCTGCCCCAGCACACACCCCATTGAATTGTCAAGCACTGTCAGGTATAATATCAGAGGTCTCCCTTCAACCGGTGGCATAAGGATGGGTGGTTCTTGGAGATACTCTTTGATTTTGTCGAAGGCAGCCTGACATTCATCATTCCAACGTACTACCTGATCTTTCTTCAGCAGCTTGAAGATTGGCTCACAGGTAGCAGTCAGATGAGATATGAATCGAGCGATGTAATTCAGGCGTCCTAAAAAGCCTCTGACTTCCTTCTCTGTCTTAGGAACTGGCATCTCTTGAATAGCTTTGACCTTAGCAGGGTCCACTTGAATACCTTTATCGCTGACCACGAAGCCTAGCAACTTCCCAGATCTTACCCCGAAGGTGCACTTGTTCGGGTTCAATCTCAGCTTGTACAATTTCAACCGATCGAACAACTTCTGTAGATGATCTAGATGCTCTTCCTCAGTCTGGGACCTAGCGATCATGTCGTCCACATACACTTCGATCTCATGATGGATCATATCATGAAATAAGGCAACCATGGCACGTTGGTAGGTTGCCCCAGCATTCTTTAATCCGAACGGCATGACCTTGTAACAGAAGGTGCCCCACTGAGTAACAAATGTAGTCTTTTCCATGTCTTCAGGTGCCATCTTGATCTGATTGTAGCCTGAAAAGCCATCCATGAAAGAGAATACTTTGTGTTGGGCTGTATTATCAACGAGGACATCAATGTGAGGTAAGGGGAAGTCATCCTTGGGGCTGGCCCTGTTCAGATCCCTGTAATCGACACACATTCTGACCTTGCCGTCCTTTTTAGGTACTGGCACCACATTAGCAACCCACTGAGGGTAAGAAGTCACTGCAAGGAACCCGGCATCAAACTGTTTCATGACCTCGGCCTTAATCTTCTCTGACATCTCTGGACGCATCCGACGGACCTTTTGTTTAACTGGGGGGCAGTCTTCCTTAGTCGGCAAATGATGGACAACAATATCGGTATCCAACCCAGGCATGTCTTCGTAGGACCAGGCAAATATCTCCATATAGTCATGCAGCATCTTGGTTAACCGTTGCTTCACGCTGAGCTCTAGGTTAGCACCAATCTTTACCTCTCTCCTGTCTGCCTCAGTACCCAAGTTTATGGTTTCCACTGGCTCTTCATGGGGTTGAATTGCCCGCTCTTCCTGAAGCAACAGTCTTGCAAGCTCGCCAGGCACTTCGCAATCATCTTCACCTTCGTCTTCAGCTAAGTTGATCGGATTTTCGAAGCTATAATTGGCATTAGCAGAGCTGTTATCAGTGAGATCCAGAGTGGATTGGAACCTGTATGAGTGAGTGTGTGTGTAAATACAGCTGTTTTTGAAAATTATGTAAAGGAAAAGAAAGACAGAAAAGGAACACAATATTTGCAATGCGAAAAGTACGTCCAAGATTTTCATTCATGATGTATAAAATGACAGTTTGTATGCCCTCACAAATAGAACCACGGTGCCTCGGGTAAGACACCGGGCCATAGAGTTTATCATTGTTTATTACAAAATATAACGAAAACAAAGAAATTTATTACTGCGTCACAAAGGTAACAGGGGTATGGTCCTTTGCACTCCAATTGTTCAATCCGTCTTCGGCCGTCGGATAAATCCAGCTGTTGAATTCGGCTTCATCCACTTCCTGGTCCTCCCCAACAGCATTCACCTCTGAGCTTTTAATAAATACCAGAGGTCTTCCGATCTTTGCTTTCCTCATAGCTCTCTGACCTTCTGAGGTGAAACCCAGCCCAAGTTTATCAGTCTTCTGGGTGAAGTCTGGAAGTCTGCCCCAGTCGGCACATTCACCCTTCTGCACCACAGCCCTGGCATCCTTCAGGGAAGCCATCTTCAAAGGACCACTTGCTTCTGTTACTTCTGCTGCAATTGGAAACACCTCCTCGAAATGCTGAAAGGGGGTCTCAATGAACTCCTCATCCATCTCAATGTATCTGAACGAGTTTAGGTGGCTCACCATGTATTCTTCCTCTCCTTGCACGGTGACAATCTTCCCTCTGACGGGGTACTTCAGCTTTTGATGCAAGGTAGAGGTCACTGCCCCAGCCTTATGTATCCAGGGTCGACCCAGCAGACAAGAGTAAGATGGACGGATATCCATCACATAAAAAGTGGAGTCGAACACCTGAGAACCCACACGAATTGGAATGTCAACCTCCCCGTGGACCATCCTCTTCGAACCGTCAAAGGCCCTGACAATGATATTGCTGGGTTTCAAATCCAGGCCTTCACAATCTAGACGATCCAGAGCCTTCTTGGGTAGCACATTCAAAGATGACCCAGTATCAACCAACACATGTGCCAAGGTGGTGCCCCTGCATTCGATTGAGACATGCAGAGCATCATTATGGTCTCTCCCCTTTGCGGTCAAATCAGCATCCGAGAAACCCAAGCCATTATCTGCCGTTAGGCTTGCCACGCAATCAGTGAATTGGACTGCAGAGGTTTCATGTGGCACGTGGGCTGTCTTGAGGAATGAGATGAGGGCCTTTGCATGGGCCTCAGAGCACAGCAGTAAAGAGAGCATGGAGATCTTGGAGGGCGTATGCCCCAGCTGTTCCACAACATTAAAATCGCTCTTCTTTATAATCTTCAAAATCTCCTCCATCTCTTGTGGGGAGGCCTCAACAGCTATGGGTATGGGTGCCTCCATCTGGGCAGGCTCAGCTTCAACTCCCTTGCCCCGAGCACTGGATGACTCGGCAGCAGGAGAAACAATTGGGTCAGCAGCAGGAACAACAACTTGGTCAGCAACAGGAATAGGTGTACTTGTGGGAATTATCAAGAGCGGTCTTCGGGCAGCAGGTGGCGCAATGTCAGGTGAGAAGAGCCTGCCACTGCGGGTAACTTTGGCCGGGCCAGTGATGTCACAGATGCTGGCGCCAGCGTTGAGCTCTTGTTTAACCCCATTTATATATACATCTGCCCCATAGTGCCAAGGGACAGCTTTGTTAGATACATAGGGCAGGGGTCCAGGAACAGTGATAGTAATAGGTGCCACGGTCAGAATTTGGACAGGCTTCTTCTGGAGAGCCGGGATCGGATTGTTGAAGATAGTCACCACAGAAACTTCTTCCATTGGAACCAAACGAACAGCAGACTTCTTGAATAGAATCTCCTTGCTATCCATTAAGCTTTGGATGCCTAACTTTAGCAAGGGACAACCGGATGGGGACACAACACAGAACAGGCAACCCTCACTACAACCCGGAAATAAATCGGCCTGCAGTAGGTTCTTCTTAACGATCTTTAGAGGAGTGGCTAGATCATCCACAGAAACAGCATAAACGTCTTCATCAATAGCATTTACCCCGTGTTGAGGCATAGGGGCAGTAACTACATTCGGCTTTGCAGGCGCCTCGAATTGTATCTCTTTAGCATCGATAAGGTCTTGCACCCTATTCTTTAACGCCCAACAATCATCAGTGGCATGCCCCGGGCTGTCTGAATGGTAAGCACAACGGGCATTCGGGTTGTACTTAGGAGAGGTAGTGTTTGAGAACTTTGGCGCCTCCTTGACAGTCACCAAATTGGTGGATAGCAACTGTGGCAGGATTTGCGATAGGGTCATGCTTAACCGGGTAAACTCTCTCCGGGGTCTATCAGCCCTTTGAGGATTGTTTGGCCGGGGAGCGGCAGCAGGCTTAGCGATCATTACCGCGCTGACAGATTGGCGGCGATCAGGTCTTTCTGATTTCCTGGAGCCATACACGGCACTAGACTCCTTTTTGAAGGGTTTCTTCTCTGCACTAGATGATGCACCCTTTGCAATCTTTCCAGATTTCAGCCCAGCTTCGATTCTCTCTCCAGTCAAGATTAAATCAGTGAAACCAGCAGAAGAATTCCCAATGAGATGGTTAAAAAACGGCCCAGATAGGGTCCCCAAGAACATGTCCACTAACTCTCGATCAGTCAAAGGTGGCTGCACCCTGCCAGCCAGGTCTCTCCACTTCTGCGCGTACTCTTTAAAACCTTCACTTGCACCTAACGACATACCCTGGAGTTGAGTACGTGTAGGGGCAAGGTCGGCATTATACTGATACTGCTTGTAGAAAGCAGTAGCCAGCTCCTCCCAGTTACGAACTTTGGTCCCATCCAGCTGATAGAACCATTCGAGATGAGTCCCTGAAAGACTCTCCTGGAAGAAGTGGATCCATAGATTCTTGTCCACAGAGTACGGCTGAATTTTCCGAACATAGGACCTTAAGTGCAGCTTGGGACAAGACGCCCCGTCATACTTCGAGAAGGATGGTGCTTTGAATTTATGCGGGATAATCACACTAGTCGACAAACCCAGATCTCCGAAATCCAGCCCAGGTGCCTGTTGCACCTCCATAGCCTTCAACCTGTCTTCCAGTTGTTTGTACCTGTCATCTGCAGGAGGGTACTGCTCCTCATCGAAATCTGTCTCGTTGTCGGAGACGACCGGACTAGGAACCTTTACTTCTGCCTGAGAAGGACTCCTGCCAACAGAAGAACCAGCCTCTTCATGCTGCAGAGTATTACCCAACCTTCGGCCCGAGTTGAATAGAACAGTTCTTCTTTTCTTCTTCTTCTCCTTCTTCAGGAGCATAGTCTTCAGTTCTTCTTGGCCTTTAGCTAGACCCATGATTAGTTCTTGAAACTGCGCATTCTGCGCCTGGAGAGCCTTGATTGATGTCTCTGTTGATTCAGATCCGGGATTCATGATGCTGAAATAAACAACGAAGAACTGTAAGCAACCTGAAAAGAGGAAAAACCTGCTATGCACATGATGTATGAAATGCGTATGCAATGCATTCAAGGGTTCGAAAGTTCAAATTTGTTGTAGACAAGAAAAGAACACACGTTATCATTAAAGAAAACCATTGTTTAATACATCAAGGCCTCATGGGCAAAAAGTACAAAAATCAAGTCAATCCCAAAATACACTACGCATCCTCTTCGGAGCTATGTAGGTGTTGAGATTCCTCTCCTCATGCAACAGACGGGTGAGCTCCAAGACCTTCTTTTCACTGGCATGCAGACTAGTCTCAAGAGAATTCCGCTCTTCCTTAAGCTGGATCCAGCTCTTCTGCATCTCTTCCCAGGATGTGGGCATATCAGGGTGCTGAATAACATGAGACACTTCCCCTTCCAAGACTGGTTCTTTGATTACTGGAAGCATGTGAGGATAAGGCATCACTAACTTCTGAGAGCGGGCTCGTACCCACTTGAGATAAGGTTCCAAAGGGATGGAGTTCCTGTGCCCCAGTGTTTTGCTGTCTATCCTACTAGGCATCCTCCAAGCTCTGATAAATCTCTGACGAAGTCCTTGAGTATCATTGTCGAAGTCAAAAACTATGTCAGGAATTAGCATGTCATGAGGACCATCCCTCCGAGCATAACCAAACTGTCTCCAAGCCAGGCATGGGCTATAAGTAATACCTCCTCTGATTCCAAGTAAAGGAACATTAGGGTACTCTCCGCAACGATCAATGATAGTGACATCCCCTCTGGATCTAGGACACCAATGTATATCAGCATGTGTAAGAGTCATCAACCGTTGTGACCATCTCAGACCCCACTCATTCTTCAAGACTGATTGCGGAAGGTGCGAAATAAACCACCTTCCCAGGAGAGGAGTGCAACACATAAGGACACCTCTTTTTCTCATGGTTCGAGTGTAACATGAGTGAAGGATGTCCCCCAGCAATGTAGGTATGGGATTCCTGGACATGAAGATCTGGACAGCACTGATATCAATAAGCTGATCTGGGTTAGGAAACAACACCAAACCATAAACAAGGAGGGCCACAACCTCTTCAAAAGCTTGCAAGTCAAGGGAGTTCCAACATTCAAGGGCCTTATCAAACAGAAACCTGGCTAAGAACCCTTTGATACCACTTCTGACTTCCCAATGTCCCTTGAGGTCAGATGACTGTAGGTGCAAGGCTTTAGCAATCTCTTCAAGCTTAGGTTCCCTTTCTGTACCGCTGAAGGGTAGCTGATCAAGGATAGGAATCTTCAGGAGCCGGGAGAACTCCTCCAATGTAGGTACCAACTGATAGTCCAAGAAGGTGAAACAGTGATGCAGAGGGTCAAAGAATTGGAACAAGACCTTAATCATATCTTCCTCAATGTTGGTGTTGACCAAGCTGATGAGGCTTCCATGTCTTTCACTGAATGAAGAGTTCTCAGGAATTCTGGATATAAGTTCCTTAAGCTGAGGAGGGATCCTTACAAGACTGACTTGAATGGTCTTTCTACGAACAGTTTCCATGTCCTACAAAACAAGAACAAAGATGAAAATTCGAACCCCTTAAATGGTTAGTCAATGCATATGATGCTGGATGATGTCATGATGCTATGATTAAACACACCACAGATATTCACAAAGACAAACATATAGGGCACACAAGGCACACAAGACAAGCCCTTAAGGTTTAAGGCCAGCATGGGGTCTGGGTAGTACCCTCTTGAGTTGGTGGGTTCAGCCTGTCCTAATCAAAGTAACCGGGTTCTAAGGTTCCCAATATCACGGGATTGCTTTCATTGTTCATCGTTTCGATTTAGCCACTGAACTGGCGACCGAAATATTCCAGGAAAGCAACCCTCAATTGAGTGTAGTATCGAGTATCAACCAACCTCGGACTGCACCAAAGTCAGTTATCTCACTACCCTAAAGAGGCCAAGATAGTTCAATTAAGGTTCCTAAGGTCTGTTGATGCTTCATGACACCACGCGGAGGCCCCGTACTCTCCTTGACTGAACTCAAGGGTTACCGGTACACACCAAAGTGCCACATCAACGTAGCAGACTGTTTCAACCATGTCGGTATACCCCGCACAGTTCCCTCACAGCCTTGTTGCTACTTTCTAAGAAAGGTATCCCCCAGATCCGGGTTAGGATCTATAGAACTCCCAAGACAGTCCCACAATAATAAAGCAAGCAAAGAAGACAATTGAAAACACAGTGATCTTAATCCTAAGGTACACCCCACTTTAAGTTTATTCCCCAGCAGAGTCGCCAGTTCTGTGATCGGTGGATCTGGAACTGACTGTTTAACGCTGGTTCGCGAAATGTCGCGGAAGCAAGAGTCGCCACCGTCTTTTATTTTCTCCAAATGGAAAGGACAAAAGCACAGAAAAATTCCTTAAAGAGATTGCTCTCGGTTCGGGAGGTAGGTTATAGAAAGGGAAGGTGTTAGCACCCTTTCTATCCATGGTTATCCATTGGCTCTTAGATACTTGCTCATTGTGTTTTCAAAATTGTTTTGTTTGCTTTTCAATGTGGGTTAAAAAAGTTTCTTTGAAAAATTTCAGTTCGACTCATACGTCAGAGTGTTTGAAAAATTTGCTTTGAAAGCTTTTGAAAATGTGTCAGTGTGAAAAGTCTTTTTGAGTTTGTTTTGAGATTAGAGCAAGTATCCTTGAGAACCTACCTACCCTAAGGAATTCGTCTGTGTAAGAGTCCTTTAAAGTAGTGCCATCCCACCATTGAGAGGTAGGTAGCACCACCGTTGGAGGTGTTCGGGTCAATTCGAGTTTTAGGGACATGGTGATCACCAGAGCAATAGGAAGACACCTTAGAAGCTACCCTCATGCCAGGTTCCCGGATCATGAGGACTTACTAAGACATCCTCTACTCGACGATCACCTTTCGAAAGGCAACAGTGAGGCGTACCCTAGGGGTGGTGTGTGCGAATTGTGTGTCATGTTTCAGTTATTTTTCTTGTCATGTTTGTTTGTGATCTACGCTTGATTTTAATTAGGGCCATTCATTCTTGCATGCATATTTAACAGTTATAAGTTTGCGGGAAGATAAATCTAAGGTTATTACAAATGGCGCGGGTCCACATCGCCAAAATTAAACCGGACCCGATTTAGCGGAAAGTAAATAAAGCGATAAACAAAAGTGCGAGAAATTTAAATTACAGTGCTTTGGGAGAGATACAAAATTATAATAAATGACATAAAATAAATGCGCAAAATAAAACAATTAAAAAACAATGGGCGTTGGACCCTTTTGCAAAAAATTAAAGTTGATGAATTAATTGGAATTAAAGATTAAATGTTTTTTTTGGTATTTTATGTTTTTTTAGATTTAAGGAGAAAAGAAAAATTAATTAAAATTAAAATGAGATGCTAAACCCTAGTTCTAATGTTTTTTAAGTTTATTGCAAAAAATATTGAAATTTGACCTAATTTAAATCTAATTTATTTATATACATTTAATTATAAAAATAAAATAAATAAATAAATAATATTGTGATAAAAAAGGGAAAATTAGAAAGGTATAAAGATTATCAATTAACCTAATTCTATATTCTGGATTTTTATTAAAAAGGAATTAAAGTTAAAAACCTAATTAAACTAAATAATTTACATATTAATTATTTACAAGAAAATAAATACAATAAATATTTTTTATGTTTTTATCCTTTTTCTGATTTTTTGTAATGTTTTTATATTTTGTTAAAAAAATAATTAATTAAATAGACAGTAATAAAAATAATAATTAAAACAAGAATGAAAATAAAAATAGAAAGAAAAGAAAATGCAAACCAGGGGGGGTAGCCTCAATTTGTGAGGTACAGGCCTGGTAATCTGGCCCAATAAGCATGCCATTTGTTTGACTTTTTGGCTTGTGTATCATGCGTTGACTGATGTTTATTGCGCTCCTAGAATCCATGCCTTTGATTTGGTCGTCTGGGACACGTGTGTGGCTTGATGATGAGAGAATATGATGTACCTGGATGTTAGCGTAGCATAGGATTTTATTTTGAAAAATAACATGGAAATTTTCCAGACCTGGGACTTGAACCCAGGTCTTGAAGGTTGCATGCATTAGTACCTGCCAGCTGAGCCATTACGTTTCATTTAATATATTATATCAAACAAATAACAAAAAGAAAAACCAACGCATAATGGTTAAAACGCGCGCAAATTTGAAACACCCAACCATGGCCTGCCAACGCATCATCGTCTTCGTCCTCTTTTTATTTTTTCTGAAAACACAAACCTATGGAAACGGTTTTCTGGGCGTGGTCTAAAGCTAGCTACAAGAAAATAGCGACTAGCGCTATGGTGATCATAAATTGATCGCGAGGCTTGTGTCTTCTTCGTCCAGACCTACTGCATTCAACCATGGTATTCATGAACCCTAATTTTTCCTCTACGCAAAAGCCCTAATTCAAGAAACCTGCAACCCTAAATTTTAGCAATGGCAAAATCGCCCACAACGCATAATAATCAAATTAATGTTATGGGTTAGCTTTGAAATCATGTCAGGAATGCAAATCAAGTCTCAAAAACTATGGAAAATGTATGAATCAATGTGCAAGAACATCAAATATTTTCGGTACAGGGTGTGCCCGTTTTACCAATTCTTGATGCTAGAACGAATGGTTTTGATTGGTATGTGATCCTTGAAGCTTCAGGAATATGATGGACTCAGTATTATGGCTTGAAACGATCTCTAAGGCACTTTTCAGTTCTTGAGTTTTTTTCAGAATTTCCAAGTTTGTCTATGACTTATGAGCGCAGCTTTTTTTCTAATGCTTTTAGGTCTTTGATTCTGAATATGTAGTGAGCATGCTAGGTCAACAAAATTGCACAAAATCTCTTGCCATGATGATTTCAATCTTTGATTTTGGAAGATCTTTTTTTAAATCTTTTTTCATGTTATTTGGTTCAATCATGATCAATTAGCACCAAATCTTTCCCTATTAGCATGTGCATGAATTATAGAAGCCAAATCATGCATAAAAAGATTTTTTTAGGTCAAGTTTATATTTTTCACATATTTAAATAATTTAATTGAATTAATATTAATATATATTCAAATAAATAATTAAAAATTGAGAAAAAACTTCCCTTTGGGCTTAATGGTCGTGCATAGGCTTGGCATGAAGAAACTTGGAAGAAAAATGGGCCCATTTGCATTTTTGGATCATTTGAAGTAAAGTTGACTTTCAAAAATTTCCAAAAATTTCCCAACTTCCACAAGGCATAACTTGGTCAATTTTTAAGCTTTTCACATGTTCTTGGACATTTTGGAAAGTTCTTTGAGTCCTTTAAACAATGCCTTTGGTCCCATGTCATTTTGATTTATCAATCTCAAGTTATGGCCTTTGACTTAAAGTCCCTTTTTGTTGACTTTTGAAAATGACCTATAATGTTGAAATTGATAACTTTTTGTGAGAGCATTTCTTGGACTTGGAATATGAAGATGAGTTGTAGGAAATGTCTTTCTCTTCAAAATGCGCTTTGGATGGAATTTTTCTGATAATCCATGTGAAAGTTATGCCCTGGTCAATTTCAGTTGACTTTTTCAGCTGTCCAAATATAGCAACTTTTGCATCTTTGATGATTTCTGAGCCAAATTTTGAGAATCATGATCAAGCATTGATCAAATGATGTTTGTGGCTTCAAAATGATATGTTGACCAAAAATTTGAACTTTTGACTGTCAAATGACCATTTTGCCCCTACAGTTGACTGTAGTGCAATTTAGGGTTTTGACTGTGCAATTCTGAGCTGAATGTCTTGAAACTTGACATGAGGATACTTGACCATCTTTGTAAGCATATGAGACTTGATTGGGCCTTTGAAAACTTCCTTTTCTTGATCAGAACACAAACCCTAGTTTTGACTGTATAGGAGACAGTTGAGCTGCACAACCCTTGGGGAATTTTGTGACCTTGACTTGGCAATTTCTTGATGAATATGGGAGGGCAAATTTTGGGGTACAACAAACAGCAACAACGTCAACAACAACAACAATGTCAAATAAATAACAACAACATCAAATAAACAACAACAACAACGTCAACAACAACAACGTCAAATAAACAACAAAAACAATAACGTCAAATAAACAACAACGTCAACAACAACAACAACGTCAAATAAACAACAACAACAACTAAGTCAACAACAACAACAATAACAACGTCAAATAAACAACAACGACAACACAAACAACAACAAAGTCAAAGAAACAACAACAACAACAACGTTAACAACAACAACAACAACAACAACAACGTCAAATAAACAACAACAACAACGTCAAATAAACAACAACAAAAACAACGTCAACAACAACAACGTCAAACAAACAACAACCACAACAACAACGTCAACAACAACAACAACGTCAAATAAACAACAACAACTATGTCAACAACAACAACGTCAAATAAACAACAACAACAACAACGTCAACAACAACAACGTCAAATAAACAACAACAACAACAACGTCAAATAAACAACAACAACAATAACACCGTCAAATAAACAACAACAACAATAACAACAACATCAAATAAACAACAACAACAACAATGTCAAATAAACAACAACAAAAACAACGTCAACAACAACAACAACGACAAATAAACAACAACAACGTCAACAACAACAACGTCAAATAAACAACAACAACAACAACGTCAACAACAACAACAACAACGTCAAATAAACAACAACAACAACGTCAAATAAACAATAACAACAACAACAACAATGTCAAATAAACAACAACAACAACAACGTCAACAACAACAACAACGTCAAATAAACAACAACAACAACAACGTCAACATCAACAACAACGTCAACAACAACAACAACGTCAAATAAACAACAACAACTATGTCAACAACAACAACAACGTCAAATAAACAACAACAACAACAACGTCAAATAAACAATAACAACAACAACAACAATGTTAAATAAACAACAACAATAACAACGTCAACTAAACAACAACAACAACGTCAACAACAACAACAACGTCAAATAAACAACAACAACAACGTCAAATAAACAATAACAACAACAACAACAACGTCAAATAAACAACAACAACAACAACAACAACAACAACGTCAAATAAACAACAACAACAACAACACCGTCAAATAAACAACAACAACAACAACAACAACAACAACGTCAAATAAACAACAACGTCAAATAAACAACATCAAAAACAACGTCAATAACAACAACAACGTCAAATAAACAACAACAACAACAACGTCAACAACAACAACAACAACGTCAAATAAACAACAACAACAACAACCACGTCAAATAAACAATAACAACAACAACAATGTCAAATAAACAACAACAACAATGTCAAATAAGCAACAACAACAACAACAACGTCAATAATAACAACAACGTCAAATAAACAACAACAACAACAACAACCACGTCAAATAAACAACAACAACGTCAAATAAACAACAACAACAATAATAACAACAATAACAACAACAACAACAATGTCAAATAAACAACAACAACAACAACGTCAAGTCAACAACAACAACAACGTCAAATAAACAACAACAAAAACAACAACAACATCAACAACAACAAAAACGTCAAATAAATAACAACAACAACAGCATCAACAACAACAACTACGTCAAATAAACAACAACAACAACAACAACAATGTCAAATAAACAACAACAACAGCAACAACGTCAACAACAACAACAATGTCAAATAAATAACAACAACATCAAATAAACAACAACAACAACGTCAACAACAACAACGTCAAATAAACAACAAAAACAATAACGTCAAATAAACAACAACGTCAACAACAACAACAACGTCAAATAAACAACAACAACAACTAAGTCAACAACAACAACAATAACAACGTCAAATAAACAACAACGACAACACAAACAACAACAAAGTTAAATAAACAACAACAACAACAACGTCAACAACAACAACAACAACAACGTCAAATAAACAACAACAACAACGTCAAATAAACAACAACAAAAACAACGTCAACAACAACAACGTCAAACAAACAACAACCACAACAACAACGTCAACAACAACAACAACGTCAAATAAACAACAACAACTATGTCAACAACAACAACGTCAAATAAACAACAACAACGTCAACAACAACAACGTCAAATAAACAACAACAACAATAACACAGTCAAATAAACAACAACAACAACAACATCAAATAAACAACAACAACAACAATGTCAAATAAACAACAACAAAAACAACGTCAACAACAACAACAACGACAAATAAACAACAACAACAACAACAACGTCAACAACAACAACAACGTCAAATAAACAACAACAACAACGTCAACAACAACAACAACGTCAAATAAACAACAACAACAACGTCAAATAAACAATAACAACAACAACAACAATGTCAAATAAACAACAACAACAACAACGTCAACAACAACAACAACGTCAAATAAACAACAACAACAACAACGT
The DNA here is from genome assembly GCA_948472305.1 of Vicia faba. Lineage (NCBI taxonomy): Eukaryota > Viridiplantae > Streptophyta > Magnoliopsida > Fabales > Fabaceae > Vicia > Vicia faba. The sequence continues at coordinate 141,503,091 of OX451739.1, forward strand.
CAACATCAACAACAACGTCAACAACAACAACAACGTCAAATAAACAACAACAACTATGTCAACAACAACAACAACAACGTCAAATAAACAACTACAACAACAACAACGTCAAATAAACAACAACAACAACAACGTCAACAACAACAACAACGTCAAATAAACAACAACAACAACAACCACATCAAATAAACAATAACAACAACAACAACAATGTCAAATAAACAACAACAACAACGTCAAATAAGCAACAACAACAACAACAACGTCAATAATAACAACAATGTCAAATAAACAACAACAACAACAACCACGTCAAATAAACAACAACAACGTCAAATAAACAACAACAACAATAATAACAACAATAACAACAACAAGAACAACAACAACAACATCAAATAAACAACAACAACAACAACAACGTCAATTAAACAACAACAACAACGTCAAATAAACAACAACAAAAACAACAACAACATCAACAACAACAAAAACGTCAAATAAACAACAACAACAGCATCAACAACAACAACTACGTCAAATAAACAACAACAACAACAACAACAATGTCAAATAAACAACCACAACAGCAACAACGTCAACAACAACAACAATGTCAAATAAATAACAACAACATCAAATAAACAACAACAACAACGTCAACAACAACAACGTCAAATAAACAACAAAAACAATAACGTCAAATAAACAACAACGTCAACAACAACAACAACGTCAAATAAACAACAACAACAACTAAGTCAACAACAACAACAATAACAACGTCAAATAAACAACAACGACAACACAAACAACAACAAAGTCAAAGAAACAACAACAACAACAACGTTAACAACAACAACAACAACAACAACAACGTCAAATAAACAACAACAACAACGTCAAATAAACAACAACAAAAACAACGTCAACTACAACAACGTCAAACAAACAACAACCACAACAACAACGTCAACAACAACAACAACGTCAAATAAACAACAACAACTATGTCAACAACAACAACGTCAAATAAACAACAACAACAACAACGTCAACAACAACAACGTCAAATAAACAACAACAACAACAACGTCAAATAAACAACAACAACAATAACACCGTCAAATAAACAACAACAACAATAACAACAACATCAAATAAACAACAACAACAACAATGTCAAATAAACAACAACAAAAACAACGTCAACAACAACAACAACGACAAATAAACAACAACAACAACAACGTCAACAACAACAACGTCAAATAAACAACAACAACAACAACGTCAACAACAACAACAACAACGTCAAATAAACAACAACAACAACGTCAAATAAACAATAACAACAACAACAACAATGTCAAATAAACAACAACAACAACAACGTCAACAACAACAACAACGTCAAATAAACAACAACAACAACAATGTCAACATCAACAACAACGTCAACAACAACAACAACGTCAAATAAACAACAACAACTATGTCAACAACAACAACAACGTCAAATAAACAACAACAACAACAACGTCAAATAAACAATAACAACAACAACAACAATGTTAAATAAACAACAACAATAACAACGTCAACTAAACAACAACAACAACGTCAACAACAACAACAACGTCAAATAAACAACAACAACAACGTCAAATAAACAATAACAACAACAACAACAATGTCAAATAAACAACAACAACAACGTCAAATAAACAACAACAACTACAACGTCAACAATAACAACAACGTTGAATAAACAACAACAACAACAACAACGTCAACAACAACAATAACGTCAAATAAACAACAACAACTATGTCAACAACAACAACAACGTCAAATAAAAAACAACAACAACAACAACGTCAACAACAACAATGTCAAATAAACAACAACAACAACGTCAAATAAACAACCACAACAACAACACCGTCAAATAAACAACAACAACAACATCAAATAAACAACAACAACAATGTCAAATAAACAACAACAAAAACAACGTCAACAACAACAACAACGTCAAATAAACAACAACAACAACAACATCAACAACAACAACAACGTCAACAACAACAACAACGTCAAATAAACAACAACAACAACAACGTCAACAACAACAACAACGTCAAATAAACATTAACAACAACGTCAAATAAACAATAACAACAACAACAACGTCAAATAAACAACAACAACAACAACGTCAACAACAACAACGTCAAATAAACAACAACAACAACGTCAAATAAACAACAACAACAACAACATCGTCAAATAAACAACAACAACAACATCAAATAAACAACAACAACAACAATGTCAAATAAACAACAACAAAAAAACCGTCAACAACAACAACAACGACAAATAAACAACAACAACAACAACGTCAACAACAACAACAACGTCAAATAAACAACAACAACAACAACAACGTCAACACCAACAACAACGTCAAATAAACAACAACAACAACGTCAAATAAACAATAACAACAACAACAATGTCAAATAAACAACAACAACGTCAACAACAACAACAACGTCAAATAAACAACAACAACAACCAAGTCAACAACAACAACAATAACAACGTCAAATAAACAACAACGACAACACAAACAACAACAAAGTCAAATAAACAACAACAACAACAACGTTAACAACAACAACAACAACAACAACAACAACAACAACAACAACGTCAAATAAACAACAACAACAACGTCAAATAAACAACAACAAAAACAACGTCAACAACAACAACGTCAAACAAACAACAAGCACAACAACAACGTCAACAACAACAACAACGTCAAATAAACAACAACAACTATGTCAACAACAACAACGTCAAATAAACAACAACAACAACAACGTCAACAACAACAACGTCAAATAAACAACAACAACAACAACGTCAAATAAACAACAACAACAATAACACCGTCAAATAAACAACAACAACAACAACATCAAATAAACAACAACAACAACAATGTCAAATAAACAACAACAAAAACAACGTCAACAACAACAACAACGACAAATAAACAACAACAACAACAACAACGTCAACAACAACAACAACGTCAAATAAACAACAACAACAACAACGTCAACAACAACAACAACGTCAAATAAACAACAACAACAACGTCAAATAAACAATAACAACAACAACAACAATGTCAAATAAACAACAACAACAACAACGTCAACAACAACAACAACGTCAAATAAACAACAACAACAACAACGTCAACATCAACAACAACGTCAACAACAACAACAACGTCAAATAAACAACAACAACTATGTCAACAACAACAACAACAACAACGTCAAATAAACAACAACAACAACAACGTCAAATAAACAATAACAACAACAACAACAATGTTAAATAAACAACAACAATAACAACGTCAACTAAACAACAACAACAACGTCAACAACAACAACAACGTCAAATAAACAACAACAACAACGTCAAATAAACAATAACAACAACAACAACAATGTCAAATAAACAACAACAACAACGTCAAATAAACAACAACAACTACAACGTCAACAACAACAACAACGTCGAATAAACAACAACAACAACAACGTCAACAACAACAACAACGTCAAATAAACAACAACAACTATGTCAACAACAACAACAACGTCAAATAAAAAACAACAACAACAACAACGTCAACAACAACAATGTCAAATAAACAACAACAACAACGTCAAATAAACAACCACAACAACAACACCGTCAAATAAACAACAACAACAACATCAAATAAACAACAACAACAACAATGTCAAATAAACAACAACAAAAACAACGTCAACAACAACAACAACGTCAAATAAACAACAACAACAACATCAACAACAACAACAACGTCAACAACAACAACAACGTCAAATAAACAACAACAACAACAACGTCAACAACAACAACAACGTCAAATAAACATTAACAACAACGTCAAATAAACAATAACAACAACAACAACGTCAAATAAACAACAACAACAACAACGTCAAATAAACAACAACAACAACGTCAAATAAACAACAACAACAACATCGTCAAATAAACAACAACAACAACATCAAATAAACAACAACAACAACAATGTCAAATAAACAACAACAAAAAAACCGTCAACAACAACAACAATGACAAATAAACAACAACAACAACAACGTCAACAACAACAACAACGTCAAATAAACAACAACAACAACAACAACGTCAACAACAACAACAACGTCAAATAAACAACAACAACAACGTCAAATAAACAATAACAACAACAACAACAATGTCAAATAAACAACAACAACAACGTCAACAACAACAACAACGTCAAATAAACAACAACAACAACAACAACGTCAACAACAACAACAACGTCAAATAAACAACAACAACCATGTCAACAACAACAACAACGTCAAATAAACAACAACAACAACAACGTCAAATAAACAATAACAACAACAACAACAACAATGTTAAATAAACAACAACAATAACAACGTCAAATAAACAACAACAACAACAACGTCAACAACAACAACAACGTCAAATAAACAACAACAACAACGTCAAATAAACAATAACAACAACAACAACAATGTCAAATAAACAACAACAACAACGTCAAATAAACAACAACAACAACAACGTCAACAACAACTACTACGTCAAATAAACAACAACAACATTAACGTCAAATAAACAATAACAACAACAATAACGTCAACAACAATAACGTCAAATAAACAACAACAACAACAACGTCAAATAAACAACAACAACGTCAAATAAACAACAACAACAACAACGTCAAATAAACAACAACAACAACGTCAACAACAACAACAATGTCAAATAAACAACAACAACAACAACATCGTCAACAACAACAACAATGTCAAATAAACAACAACAACAACGTCAAATAAACAACAACAACAACTATGTCAACAACAACAACGTCAAATAAACAACAACAACAACGTCAAGTAAACAACAACAACAACAACAACGTCAAATAAACAACAACAACAATGTCAAATAAACAACAACAACAACAACAACACCGTCAACAACAACAACAATGTCAAATAAACAACAACAACAACAACGTCAAATAAACAACAACAACAACTATGTCAACAACAACAACAACAACGTCAAATAAACAACAACAACAACAACGTCAAGTAAACAACAACAACAACAACAACAACAACAACGTCAAATAAACAACAACAACAACGTCAAATAAACCACAACAACAACAACAACAACGTCAAATAAATAACAACAACAACAACAACGTCAACAACAACAACGTCAAATAAACAACAACCACAACAACGTCAACAACAACAACAACAACGTCAAATAAACAACAACAACAACAACAACGTCAAATAAACAATAACAATAATAACAACAATGTCAAATAAACAACAACAACAACAACAACAACGTCAAATAAACAACAACAACAACAACAACGTCAAATAAACAACAACAACAATGTCAAATAAACAAAAACAAAAACAACAACAACATCAACAACAACAAAAACGTCAAATAAACAACAACAACAACAACGTCAACAACAACAACTACGTCAAATAAACAACAACAACAACGTCAAATAAACAATAACAACAACAAAAACGTCAACAACAACAACGTCAAATAAACAACAACAACAACGTCAAATAAACAACAACAACGTCAAATAAAGAACAACAACAACAATGTCAAATAAACAACAACAACGTCAACAACAACAACAACAATGTCAAATAAACAACAACAACAACACCGTCAACAACAACAACAACAATGTCAGATAAACAACAATAACGTCAAATAAACAACAATAACAACAACGTCAACAATAACAACAACGTCAAATAAACAACAACAACAACACAAACAACAACAAAGTCAAATAAACAACAACAACAACAACGTCAACAACAACAACAACAACGTCAAATAAACAACAACAACAACAACGTCAAATAAACAACAACAAAAACAACGTCAACAACAACAACAACAACAACGTCAAACAAACAACAACAACAACAACAACAACAACAACAACGTCAACAACAACAACAACGTCAAATAAACAACAACAACTATGTCAACAACAACAACGTCAAATAAACAACAACAACAATGTCAACAACAACAACGTCAAATAAACAACAACAACAACGTCAAATAAACAACAACAACAACAACACCGTCAAATAAACAACAACATCAAATAAACAACAACAACAACAACAATGTCAAATAAACAACAACAAAAACAACGTCAACAACAACAACAACGACAAATAAACAACAACAACAACAACAACGTCAACAACAACAACAACGTCAAATAAACAACAACAACAACGTCAACAACAACAACAACGTCAAATAAACAACAACAACAACGTCAAATAAACAACAACAACAACAACGTCAACAACAACAACTACGTCAAATAAACAACAACAACATTAACGTCAAATAAACAATAACAACAACAACAACGTCAACAACAATAACGTCAAATAAACAACAATAACAACAACGTCAAATAACAACAACAACGTCAAATAAACAACAACAACAACAACGTCAAATAAACAACAACAACAACGTTAACAACAACAACAATGTCAAATAAACAACAACAACAACACCGTCAACAACAACAATGTCAAATAAACAACAACAACAACAACGTCAAATAAACAACAACAACAACTATGTCAACAACAACGTCAAATAAACAACAACAACAACAACAACGTCAAGTAAACAACAACAACAACAACAACAACAACAACGTCAAATAAACAACAACAACAATGTCAAATAAACAACAACAACAACAACAACAACACCGTCAACAACAACAACAATGTCAAATAAACAACAACAACGACAACAACGTCAAATAAACAACAACAACAACTATGTCAACAACAACAACAACAACGTCAAATAAACAACAACAACAACGTCAAGTAAACAACAACAACAACAACAACAACAACAACAACAACGTCAAATAAACAACAACAACAACGTAAAATAAACAACAACAACAACAACAACAACGTCAAATAAATAACAACAACAACAACGTCAAATAAACAACAACCACAACAACGTCAACAACAACAACAACAACGTCAAATAAACAACAACAACAACAACGTCAAATAAACAATAACAATAATAACAACAATGTCAAATAAACAACAACAAAAACAACAACAACGTCAAATAAACAACAACAACAACAACGTCAAATAAACAACAACAACAATGTCAAATAAACCAAAACAAAAACAACAACAACGTCAACAACAACAAAAACGTCAAATAAACAACAACAACAACAACAACAACGTCAACAACAACAACTACGTCAAATAAACAACAACAACAACGTCAAATAAACAATAACAACAACAAAAACGTCAACAACAACAACGTCAAATAAACAACAACAACAACGTCAAATAAACAACAACAACGTCAAATAAAGAACAACAACAACAATGTCAAATAAACAACAACAACGTCAACAACAACAACAACAATGTCAAATAAACAACAACAACAACACCGTCAACAACAACAACAATGTCAGATAAACAACAATAACGTCAAATAAACAACAATAACAACAACGTCAACAATAACAACAACGTCAAATAAACAACAACAACAACGTCAAATAAACAACAACGTCAACTACAACAACAACGTGAAATAAACAACAACAAATATGTCAACAACAACAACAACATCAAATAAACAACAACAACAACGTCAACAACAACAACAACGTCAAATAAACAACAACAACAACAACAACAACACCGTCAAATAAACAACAAAAACAACGTCAAATAAACAACAACAACAACGTCAAATAAACAACAACAACAACAACAATGTCAAATAAACAACAACAACAACAACAACAACAATGTCAACAACAACAACAACAACAACGTCAAATAAACAACAACAACAACAACAACTATGTCAACAACAACAACAACGTCAAATAAATAACAACAATAACAACGTCAACAACAACAACAACGTCAAATAAACAACAACAACAACAACAACAACGTCAAATAAACAACAACAACAACAACACCGTCAAATAAACAACAACAACAACAACGTCAAATAAACAACAACGTCAAATAAACAACATCAAAAACAACGTCAATAACAATAACAACGTCAAATAAACAACAACAACAACAACAACAACGTCAACAACAACAACAACAACGTCAAATAAACAACAACAACAACAACCACATCAAATAAACAATAACAACAACAACAACAATTTCAAATAAACAACAACAACAACAACAACGTCAAATAAGCAACAACAACAACAACGTCAATAATAACAACAACGTCAAATAAACAACAACAACAACAACCACGTCAAATAAACAACAACAACGTCAAATAAACAACAACAACAATAATAACAACAATAACAACAACAACAACAACGTCAAATAAACAACAACAACAACAACGTCAATTAAACAACAACAACAACGTCAAATAAACAACAACAACAACAACATCAACAACAACAAAAACGTCAAATAAACAACAACAACAACAGCATCAACAACAACAACTACGTCAAATAAACAACAACAACAACAACAACAATGTCAAATAAACAACAACAACAACAACGTCAACAACAACAACAATGTCAAATAAATAACAACAACATCAAATAAACAACAACAACAACGTCAACAACAACAACGTTAAATAAACAACAAAAACAATAACGTCAAATAAACAACAACGTCAACAACAACAACAACGTCAAATAAACAACAACAACAACTAAGTCAACAACAACAACAATAACAACGTCAAATAAACAACAACAACAACACAAACAACAACAAAGTCAAATAAACAACAACAACAACAACGTCAACAACAACAACAACAACAACGTCAAATAAACAACAACAACAACGTCAAATAAACAACAACAAAAACAACGTCAACAACAACAACGTCAAACAAACAACAACCACAACAACAACGTCAACAACAACAACGTCAAATAAATAACAACAACTATGTCAACAACAACAACGTCAAATAAACAACAACAACAACGTCAACAACAACAACGTCAAATAAACAACAACAACAACGTCAAATAAACAACAACAACAACAACACCGTCAAATAAACAACAACAACAACAACAACATCAAATAAACAACAACAACAACAATGTCAAATAAACAACAACAAAAACAACGTCAACAACAACAACAACGACAAATAAACAACAACAACAACAACAACGTCAACAACAACAACAACGTCAAATAAACAACAACAACAACGTCAAATAAACAATAACAACAACAACGTCAACAACAACTACTACGTCAAATAAACAACAACAACATCAACGTCAAATAAACAATAACAACAACAATAACGTCAACAACAATAACGTCAAATAAACAACAACAACAACAACGTCAAATAAACAACAACAACGTCAAATAAACAACAACAACAACAACGTCAAATAAACAACAACAACAACGTCAACAACAACAACAATGTCAAATAAACAACAACAACAACAACACCGTCAACAACAACAACAATGTCAAATAAACAACAACAACAACGTCAAATAAACAACAACAACAACTATGTCAACAACAACAACGTCAAATAAACAACAACAACAACAACGTCAAGTAAACAACAACAACGTCAAATAAACAACAACAACAACAACGTCAAGTAAACAACAACAACAACAACAACAACGTCAAATAAACAACAACAACAATGTCAAATAAACAACAACAACAACAACACCGTCAACAACAACAACAATGTCAAATAAACAACAACAACAACAACGTCAAATAAACAACAACAACAACTATGTCAACAACAACAACAACAACGTCAAATAAACAACAACAACAACAACGTCAAGTAAACAACAACAACAACAACAACGTCAAATAAACAACAACAACAACGTCAAATAAACCACAACAACAACAACAACAACGTCAAATAAATAACAACAACAACAACAACGTCAACAACAACAACGTCAAATAAACAACAACCACAACAACGTCAACAACAACAACAACAACGTCAAATAAACAACAACAACAACGTCAAATAAACAATAACAATAATAACAACAATGTCAAATAAACAACAACAGCAATAACAACAACGTCAAATAAACAACAACAACAACAACAACGTCAAATAAACAACAACAACAATGTCAAATAAACAAAAACAAAAACAACAACAACATCAACAACAACAAAAACGTCAAATAAACAACAACAACAACAACAACGTCAACAACAACAACTACGGCAAATAAACAACAACAACAACGTCAAATAAACAATAACAACAACAAAAACGTCAACAACAACAACGTCAAATAAACAACAACAACAACGTCAAATAAACAACAACAACGTCAAATAAAGAACAACAACAACAATGTCAAATAAACAACAACAACGTCAACAACAACAACAACAATGTCAAATAAACAACAACAACAACACCGTCAACAACAACAACAACAATGTCAGATAAACAACAATAACGTCAAATAAACAACAATAACAACAACGTCAACAATAACAACAACGTCAAATAAACAACAACAACAACAACACAAACAACAACAAAGTCAAATAAACAACAACAACAACGTCAACAACAACAACAACGTCAAATAAACAACAACAACAACAACGTCAAATAAACAACAACAAAAACAACGTCAACAACAACAACAACAACAACGTCAAACAATAAACAACAACAACAACAACGTCAACAACAACAACAACGTCAAATAAACAACAACAACTATGTCAACAACAACAATGTCAAATAAACAACAACAACAATGTCAACAACAACAACGTCAAATAAACAACAACAACAACGTCAAATAAACAACAACAACAACAACACCGTCAAATAAACAACAACATCAAATAAACAACAACAACAACAACAACAATGTCAAATAAACAACAACAAAAACAACGTCAACAACAACAACAACGACAAATAAACAACAACAACAACAACAACGTCAACAACAACAACAACGTCAAATAAACAACAACAACAACGTCAACAACAACAACGTCAAATAAACAACAACAACAACAACGTCAAATAAACAACAACAACAACAACGTCAACAACAACAACTACGTCAAATAAACAACAAAAACATTAACGTCAAATAAACAATAACAACAACAACAATGTCTACAACAATAACGTCAAATAAACAACAATAACAACAACGTCAAATAACAACAACAACGTCAAATAAACAACAACAACAACAACGTCAAATAAACAACAACAACAACGTCAACAACAACAACAATGTCAAATAAACAACAACAACAACACCGTCAACAACAACAATGTCAAATAAACAACAACAACAACAACGTCAAATAAACAACAACAACAACTATGTCAACAACAACGTCAAATAAACAACAACAACAACAACGTCAAGTAAACAACAACAACAACAACAACAACAACAACAACAACGTCAAATAAACAACAACAACAATGTCAAATAAACAACAACAACAACAACACCGTCAACAACAACAACAATGTCAAATAAACAACAACAACGACAACAACGTCAAATAAACAACAACAACAACTATGTCAACAACAACAACAACAACGTCAAATAAACAACAACAACAACGTCAAGTAAACAACAACAACAACAACAACGTCAAATAAACAACAACAACAACAACAACGTAAAATAAACAACAACAACAACAACAACAACGTCAAATAAATAACAACAACAACAACGTCAAATAAACAACAACCACAACAACGTCAACAACAACAACAACAACAACGTCAAATAAACAACAACAACAACAACGTCAAATAAACAATAACAATAATAACAACAATGTCAAATAAACAACAACAAAAACAACAACAACGTCAAATAAACAACAACAACAACAACGTCAAATAAACAACAACAACAATGTCAAATAAACCAAAACAAAAACAACAACAACATCAACAACAACAAAAACGTCAAATAAACAACAACAACAACAACAACAACGTCAACAACAACAACTACGTCAAATAAACAACAACAACAACGTCAAATAAACAATAACAACAACAAAAACGTCAACAACAACAACGTCAAATAAACAACAACAACAACGTCAAATAAACAACAACAACGTCAAATAAAGAACAACAACAACAATGTCAAATAAACAACAACAACGTCAACAACAACAACAACAATGTCAAATAAACAACAACAACAACACCGTCAACAACAACAACAATGTCAGATAAACAACAATAACGTCAAATAAACAACAATAACAACAACGTCAACAATAACAACAACGTCAAATAAACAACAACAACAACGTCAAATAAACAACAACGTCAACTACAACAACAACGTGAAATAAACAACAACAAATATGTCAACAACAACAACAACATCAAATAAACAACAACAACAACAACGTCAACAACAACAACAACGTCAAATAAACAACAACAACAACAACAACAACACCGTCAAATAAACAACAAAAACAACGTCAAATAAACAACAACAACAACGTCAAATAAACAACAACAACAACAACAATGTCAAATAAACAACAACAACAACAACAACAACAACAACAACAACAATGTCAACAACAACAACAACAACAACGTCAAATAAACAACAACAACAACAACAACTATGTCAACAACAACAACAACGTCAAATAAATAACAACAATAACAACGTCAACAACAACAACAACGTCAAATAAACAACAACAACAACAACAACAACAACAACGTCAAATAAACAACAACAACAACACCGTCAAATAAACAACAACAACAACAACGTCAAATAAACAACAACGTCAAATAAACAACATCAAAAACAACGTCAATAACAACAACAACGTCAAATAAACAACAACAACAACAACGTCAACAACAACAACAACAACAACGTCAAATAAACAACAACAACAACAACCACATCAAATAAACAATAACAACAACAACAACAATGTCAAATAAACAACAACAACAACGTCAAATAAGCAACAACAACAACAACAACGTCAATAATAACAACAACGTCAAATAAACAACAACAACAACAACCACGTCAAATAAACAACAATAACGTCAAATAAACAACAACAACAATAATAACAACAATAACAACAACAACAACAACGTCAAATAAACAACAACAACAACAACGTCAATTAAACAACAACAACAACGTCAAATAAACAACAACAAAAACAACAACAACATCAACAACAACAAAAACGTCAAATAAACAACAACAACAACAGCATCAACAACAACAACTACGTCAAATAAACAACAACAACAACAACAACAACAATGTCAAATAAACAACAACAACAACGTCAACAACAACAACAATGTCAAATAAATAACAACAACATCAAATAAACAACAACAACAACGTCAACAACAACAACGTCAAATAAACAACAAAAACAATAACGTCAAATAAACAACAACGTCAACAACAACAACAACGTCAAATAAACAACAACAACAACTAAGTCAACAACAAGCACAATAACAACGTCAAATAAACAACAACAACAACACAAACAACAACAAAGTCAAATAAACAACAACAACAACAACGTCAACAACAACAACAACAACAACGTCAAATAAACAACAACAACAACGTCAAATAAACAACAACAAAAACAACGTCAACAACAACAACGTCAAACAAACAACAACCACAACAACAACGTCAACAACAACAACGTCAAATAAACAACAACAACTATGTCAACAACAACAACGTCAAATAAACAACAACAACAACAACGTCAACAACAACAACGTCAAATAAACAACAACAACAACGTCAAATAAACAACAACAACAACACCGTCAAATAAACAACAACAACAACAACATCAAATAAACAACAACAACAACAATGTCAAATAAACAACAACAAAAACAACGTCAACAACAACAACAACGACAAATAAACAACAACAACAACAACAACGTCAACAACAACAACAACGTCAAATAAACAACAACAACAACAACGTCAACAACAACAACAACGTCAAATAAACAACAACAACATTAACGTCAAATAAACAATAACAACAACAACAACGTCAACAACAATAACGTCAAATAAACAACAATAACAACAACGTCAAATAACAACAACAACGTCAAATAAACAACAACAACAACGTCAACAACAACAACAATGTCAAATAAACAACAACAACAACACCGTCATCAACAACAACAATGTCAAATAAACAACAACAACAACAATGTCAAATAAACAACAACAACAACTATGTCAACAACAACGTCAAATAAACAACAACAACAACAACGTCAAGTAAACAACAACAACAACAACAACGTCAAATAAACAACAACAACAATGTCAAATAAACAACAACAACAACAACAACAACAACACCGTCAACAACAACAACAATGTCAAATAAACAACAACAACGACAACAACGTCAAATAAACAACAACAACAACTATGTCAACAACAACAACAACAACGACAACAACGTCAAATAAACAACAACAACAACTATGTCAACAACAACAACAACAACGTCAAATAAACAACAACAACAACAACGTCAAGTAAACAACAACAACAACAACAACAACAACAACGTCAAATAAACAACAACAACAACGTAAAATAAACAACAACAACAACAACGTCAAATAAATAACAACAACAACAACGTCAAATAAACAACAACCACAACAACGTCAACAACAACAACAACAACAACGTCAAATAAACAACGTCAACAACAACAACGTCAAATAAACAATAACAATAATAACAACAATGTCAAATAAACAACAACAAAAACAACAACAACGTCAAATAAACAACAACAACAACAACGTCAAATAAACAACAACAACAATGTCAAATAAACCAAAACAAAAACATTAACAACATCAACAACAACAAAAACGTCAAATAAACAACAACAACAACAACGTCAACAACAACAACTACGTCAAATAAACAACAACAACAACGTCAAATAAACAATAACAACAACAAAAACGTCAACAACAACAACGTCAAATAAACAACAACAACAACGTCAAATAAACAACAACAACGTCAAATAAAGAACAACAACAACAATGTCAAATAAACAACAACAACGTCAACAACAACAACAACAATGTCAAATAAACAACAACAACAACACCGTCAACAACAACAACAATGTCAGATAAACAACAATAACGTCAAATAAACAACAATAACAACAACGTCAACAATAACAACAACGTCAAATAAACAACAACAACAACGTCAAATAAACAACAACGTCAACTACAACAACAACGTGAAATAAACAACAACAAATATGTCAACAACAACAACAACATCAAATAAACAACAACAACAACAACGTCAACAACAACAACAACGTCAAATAAACAACAACAACAACAACAACACCGTCAAATAAACAACAAAAACAACGTCAAATAAACAACAACAACAACAACGTCAAATAAACAACAACAACAACAACAATGTCAAATAAACAACAACAACAACAACAACAACAATGTCAACAACAACAACAACAACAACGTCAAATAAACAACAACAACAACAACAACTATGTCAACAACAACAACAACGTCAAATAAATAACAACAATAACAACGTCAACAACAACAACAACGTCAAATAAACAACAACAACAACAACAACAACAACAACAACGTCAAATAAACAACAACAACAACACCGTCAAATAAACAACAACAACAACAACGTCAAATAAACAACAACGTCAAATAAACAACATCAAAAACAACGTCAATAACAACAACAACGTCAAATAAACAACAACAACAACAACAACGTCAACAACAACAACAACAACAACAACGTCAAATAAACAACAACAACAACAACCACATCAAATAAACAATAACAACAACAAAAACAATGTCAAATAAACAACAACAACAACAACAACGTCAAATAAGCAACAACAACAACAACAACAACGTCAATAATAACAACAACGTCAAATAAACAACAACAACAACAACCACGTCAAATAAACAACAATAACGTCAAATAAACAACAACAACAATAATAACAACAATAACAACAACAACAACGTCAAATAAACAACAACAACAACAACGTCAATTAAACAACAACAACAACGTCAAATAAACAACAACAAAAACAACAACAACATCAACAACAACAAAAACGTCAAATAAACAACAACAACAACAGCATCAACAACAACAACTACGTCAAATAAACAACAACAACAACAACAACAATGTCAAATAAACAACAACAACAACGTCAACAACAACAACAATGTCAAATAAATAACAATAACATCAAATAAACAACAACAACAACGTCAACAACAACAACGTCAAATAAACAACAAAAACAATAACGTCAAATAAACAACAACGTCAACAACAACAACAACGTCAAATAAACAACAACAACAACTAAGTCAACAACAAGCACAATAACAACGTCAAATAAACAACAACAACAACACAAACAACAACAAAGTCAAATAAACAACAACAACAACAACGTCAACAACAACAACAACAACAACGTCAAATAAACAACAACAACAACGTCAAATAAACAACAACAAAAACAACGTCAACAACAACAACGTCAAACAAACAACAACCACAACAACAACGTCACCAACAACAACGTCAAATAAACAACAACAACTATGTCAACAACAACAACGTCAAATAAACAACAACAACAATAACGTCAAATAAACAACAACGTCAACAACAACAACAACGTCAAATAAACAACAACAACAACAACCACATCAAATAAACAATAACAACAACAACAACAATTTCAAATAAACAACAACAACAACAACAACAACGTCAAATAAGCAACAACAACAACAACGTCAATAATAACAACAACGTCAAATAAACAACAACAACAACAACCACGTCAAATAAACAACAACAACGTCAAATAAACAACAACAACAATAATAACAACAATAACAACAACAACAACAACGTCAAATAAACAACAACAACAACAACGTCAATTAAACAACAACAACAACGTCAAATAAACAACAACAACAACAACATCAACAACAACAAAAACGTCAAATAAACAACAACAACAACAGCATCAACAACAACAACTACGTCAAATAAACAACAACAACAACAACAACAATGTCAAATAAACAACAACAACAACAACGTCAACAACAACAACAATGTCAAATAAATAACAACAACATCAAATAAACAACAACAACAACGTCAACAACAACAACGTTAAATAAACAACAAAAACAATAACGTCAAATAAACAACAACGTCAACAACAACAACAACGTCAAATAAACAACAACAACAACTAAGTCAACAACAACAACAATAACAACGTCAAATAAACAACAACAACAACACAAACAACAACAAAGTCAAATAAACAACAACAACAACAACGTCAACAACAACAACAACAACAACGTCAAATAAACAACAACAACGTCAAATAAACAACAACAAAAACAACGTCAACAACAACAACGTCAAACAAACAACAACCACAACAACAACGTCAACAACAACAACGTCAAATAAACAACAACAACTATGTCAACAACAACAACGTCAAATAAACAACAACAACAACAACGTCAACAACAACAACGTCAAATAAACAACAACAACAACGTCAAATAAACAACAACAACAACAACACCGTCAAATAAACAACAACAACAACAACAACATCAAATAAACAACAACAACAACAATGTCAAATAAACAACAACAAAAACAACGTCAACAACAACAACAACGACAAATAAACAACAACAACAACAACAACAACGTCAACAACAACAACAACGTCAAATAAACAACAACAACAACGTCAAATAAACAATAACAACAACAACAACAACAATGTCAAATAAACAACAACAACAACGTCAAATAAACAACAACAACAACAACGTCAACAACAACTACTACGTCAAATAAACAACAACAACATCAACGTCAAATAAACAATAACAACAACAATAACGTCAACAACAATAACGTCAAATAAACAACAACAACAACAACGTCAAATAAACAACAACAACGTCAAATAAACAACAACAACAACAACGTCAAATAAACAACAACAACAACGTCAACAACAACAACAATGTCAAATAAACAACAACAACAACAACACCGTCAACAACAACAACAATGTCAAATAAACAACAACAACAACGTCAAATAAACAACAACAACAACTATGTCAACAACAACAACGTCAAATAAACAACAACAACAACAACGTCAAGTAAACAACAACAACGTCAAATAAACAACAACAACAACAACGTCAAGTAAACAACAACAACAACAACAACAACGTCAAATAAACAACAACAACAATGTCAAATAAACAACAACAACAACAACACCGTCAACAACAACAACAATGTCAAATAAACAACAACAACAACAACGTCAAATAAACAACAACAACAACTTTGTCAACAACAACAACAACAACGTCAAATAAACAACAACAACAACAACGTCAAGTAAACAACAACAACAACAACAACGTCAAATAAACAACAACAACAACGTCAAATAAACCACAACAACAACAACAACGTCAAATAAATAACAACAACAACAACAACGTCAACAACAACAACGTCAAATAAACAACAACCACAACAACGTCAACAACAACAACAACAACGTCAAATAAACAACAACAACAACGTCAAATAAACAATAACAATAATAACAACAATGTCAAATAAACAACAACAGCAATAACAACAACGTCAAATAAACAACAACAACAACAACAACAACAACGTCAAATAAACAACAACAACAATGTCAAATAAACAAAAACAAAAACAACAACAACATCAACAACAACAAAAACGTCAAATAAACAACAACAACAACAACAACGTCAACAACAACAACTACGTCAAATAAACAACAACAACAACGTCAAATAAACAATAACAACAACAAAAACGTCAACAACAACAACGTCAAATAAACAACAACAACAACGTCAAATAAACAACAACAACGTCAAATAAAGAACAACAACAACAATGTCAAATAAACAACAACAACGTCAACAACAACAACAACAATGTCAAATAAACAACAACAACAACACCGTCAACAACAACAACAACAATGTCAGATAAACAACAATAACGTCAAATAAACAACAATAACAACAACGTCAACAATAACAACAACGTCAAATAAACAACAACAACAACACAAACAACAACAAAGTCAAATAAACAACAACAACAACGTCAACAACAACAACAACGTCAAATAAACAACAACAAAAACAACGTCAACAACAACAACAACAACAACGTCAAACAAACAACAACAACAACAACAACGTCAACAACAACAACAACGTCAAATAAACAACAACAACTATGTCAACAACAACAATGTCAAATAAACAACAACAACAATGTCAACAACAACAACGTCAAATAAACAACAACAACAACGTCAAATAAACAACAACAACAACAACACCGTCAAATAAACAACAACATCAAATAAACAACAACAACAACAACAACAATGTCAAATAAACAACAACAAAAACAACGTCAACAACAACAACAACGACAAATAAACAACAACAACAACAACAACGTCAACAACAACAACAACGTCAAATAAACAACAACAACAACGTCAACAACAACAACGTCAAATAAACAACAACAACAACAACGTCAAATAAACAACAACAACAACAACGTCAACAACAACAACTACGTCAAATAAACAACAAAAACATTAACGTCAAATAAACAATAACAACAACAACAATGTCAACAACAATAACGTCAAATAAACAACAATAACAACAACGTCAAATAACAACAACAACGTCAAATAAACAACAACAACAACAACGTCAAATAAACAACAACAACAACGTCAACAACAACAACAATGTCAAATAAACAACAACAACAACACCGTCAACAACAACAATGTCAAATAAACAACAACAACAACAACGTCAAATAAACAACAACAACAACTATGTCAACAACAACGTCAAATAAACAACAACAACAACAACGTCAAGTAAACAACAACAACAACAACAACAACAACAACAACAACAACGTCAAATAAACAACAACAACAATGTCAAATAAACAACAACAACAACAACAACAACACCGTCAACAACAACAACAATGTCAAATAAACAACAACAACGACAACAACGTCAAATAAACAACAACAACAACTATGTCAACAACAACAACAACAACGTCAAATAAACAACAACAACAACGTCAAGTAAACAACAACAACAACAACAACGTCAAATAAACAACAACAACAACAACGTAAAATAAACAACAACAACAACAACAACAACAACGTCAAATAAATAACAACAACAACAACGTCAAATAAACAACAACCACAACAACGTCAACAACAACAACAACAACAACGTCAAATAAACAACAACAACAACAACGTCAAATAAACAATAACAATAATAACAACAATGTCAAATAAACAACAACAAAAACAACAACAACGTCAAATAAACAACAACAACAACAACGTCAAATAAACAACAACAACAATGTCAAATAAACCAAAACAAAAACAACAACAACATCAACAACAACAAAAACGTCAAATAAACAACAACAACAACAACGTCAACAACAACAACTACGTCAAATAAACAACAACAACAACGTCAAATAAACAATAACAACAACAAAAACGTCAACAACAACAACGTCAAATAAACAACAACAACAACGTCAAATAAACAACAACAACGTCAAATAAAGAACAACAACAACAATGTCAAATAAACAACAACAACGTCAACAACAACAACAACAATGTCAAATAAACAACAACAACAACACCGTCAACAACAACAACAATGTCAGATAAACAACAATAACGTCAAATAAACAACAATAACAACAACGTCAACAATAACAACAACGTCAAATAAACAACAACAACAACGTCAAATAAACAACAACGTCAACTACAACAACAACGTGAAATAAACAACAACAAATATGTCAACAACAACAACAACATCAAATAAACAACAACAACAACAACGTCAACAACAACAACAACGTCAAATAAACAACAACAACAACAACAACACCGTCAAATAAACAACAAAAACAACGTCAAATAAACAACAACAACAACGTCAAATAAACAACAACAACAACAACAATGTCAAATAAACAACAACAACAACAACAACAACAACAACAACAATGTCAACAACAACAACAACAACAACGTCAAATAAACAACAACAACAACAACAACTATGTCAACAACAACAACAACGTCAAATAAATAACAACAATAACAACGTCAACAACAACAACAACGTCAAATAAACAACAACAACAACAACAACAACAACAACGTCAAATAAACAACAACAACAACACCGTCAAATAAACAACAACAACAACAACGTCAAATAAACAACAACGTCAAATAAACAACATCAAAAACAACGTCAATAACAACAACAACGTCAAATAAACAACAACAACAACAACGTCAACAACAACAACAACAACAACGTCAAATAAACAACAACAACAACAACCACATCAAATAAACAATAACAACAACAACAACAATGTCAAATAAACAACAACAACAACAACGTCAAATAAGCAACAACAACAACAACAACGTCAATAATAACAACAACGTCAAATAAACAACAACAACAACAACCACGTCAAATAAACAACAATAACGTCAAATAAACAACAACAACAATAATAACAACAATAACAACAACAACAACAACGTCAAATAAACAACAACAACAACAACGTCAATTAAACAACAACAACAACGTCAAATAAACAACAACAAAAACAACAACAACATCAACAACAACAAAAACGTCAAATAAACAACAACAACAACAGCATCAACAACAACAACTACGTCAAATAAACAACAACAACAACAACAACAATGTCAAATAAACAACAACAACAACGTCAACAACAACAACAATGTCAAATAAATAACAACAACATCAAATAAACAACAACAACAACGTCAACAACAACAACGTCAAATAAACAACAAAAACAATAACGTCAAATAAACAACAACGTCAACAACAACAACAACGTCAAATAAACAACAACAACAACTAAGTCAACAACAAGCACAATAACAACGTCAAATAAACAACAACAACAACACAAACAACAACAAAGTCAAATAAACAACAACAACAACAACGTCAACAACAACAACAACAACAACGTCAAATAAACAACAACAACAACGTCAAATAAACAACAACAAAAACAACGTCAACAACAACAACGTCAAACAAACAACAACCACAACAACAACGTCAACAACAACAACGTCAAATAAACAACAACAACTATGTCAACAACAACAACGTCAAATAAACAACAACAACAACAACGTCAACAACAACAACGTCAAATAAACAACAACAACAACGTCAAATAAACAACAACAACAACACCGTCAAATAAACAACAACAACAACAACATCAAATAAACAACAACAACAACAATGTCAAATAAACAACAACAAAAACAACGTCAACAACAACAACAACGACAAATAAACAACAACAACAACAACAACGTCAACAACAACAACAACGTCAAATAAACAACAACAACAACAACGTCAACAACAACAACAACGTCAAATAAACAACAACAACATTAACGTCAAATAAACAATAACAACAACAACAACGTCAACAACAATAACGTCAAATAAACAACAATAACAACAACGTCAAATAACAACAACAACGTCAAATAAACAACAACAACAACGTCAACAACAACAACAATGTCAAATAAACAACAACAACAACACCGTCATCAACAACAACAATGTCAAATAAACAACAACAACAACAACGTCAAATAAACAACAACAACAACTATGTCAACAACAACGTCAAATAAACAACAACAACAACAACGTCAAGTAAACAACAACAACAACAACAACGTCAAATAAACAACAACAACAATGTCAAATAAACAACAACAACAACAACAACAACACCGTCAACAACAACAACAATGTCAAATAAACAACAACAACGACAACAACGTCAAATAAACAACAACAACAACTATGTCAACAACAACAACAACAACGACAACAACGTCAAATAAACAACAACAACAACTATGTCAACAACAACAACAACAACGTCAAATAAACAACAACAACAACAACGTCAAGTAAACAACAACAACAACAACAACGTCAAATAAACAACAACAACAACGTAAAATAAACAACAACAACAACAACGTCAAATAAATAACAACAACAACAACGTCAAATAAACAACAACCACAACAACGTCAACAACAACAACAACAACAACAACGTCAAATAAACAACGTCAACAACAACAACGTCAAATAAACAATAACAATAATAACAACAATGTCAAATAAACAACAACAAAAACAACAACAACGTCAAATAAACAACAACAACAACAACGTCAAATAAACAACAACAACAATGTCAAATAAACCAAAACAAAAACATTAACAACATCAACAACAACAAAAACGTCAAATAAACAACAACAACAACAACAACAACAACGTCAACAACAACAACTACGTCAAATAAACAACAACAACAACGTCAAATAAACAATAACAACAACAAAAACGTCAACAACAACAACGTCAAATAAACAACAACAACAACGTCAAATAAACAACAACAACGTCAAATAAAGAACAACAACAACAATGTCAAATAAACAACAACAACGTCAACAACAACAACAACAATGTCAAATAAACAACAACAACAACACCGTCAACAACAACAACAATGTCAGATAAACAACAATAACGTCAAATAAACAACAATAACAACAACGTCAACAATAACAACAACGTCAAATAAACAACAACAACAACGTCAAATAAACAACAACGTCAACTACAACAACAACGTGAAATAAACAACAACAAATATGTCAACAACAACAACAACATCAAATAAACAACAACAACAACAACGTCAACAACAACAACAACGTCAAATAAACAACAACAACAACAACAACACCGTCAAATAAACAACAAAAACAACGTCAAATAAACAACAACAACAACGTCAAATAAACAACAACAACAACAACAATGTCAAATAAACAACAACAACAACAACAACAACAATGTCAACAACAACAACAACAACAACGTCAAATAAACAACAACAACAACAACAACTATGTCAACAACAACAACAACGTCAAATAAATAACAACAATAACAACGTCAACAACAACAACAACGTCAAATAAACAACAACAACAACAACAACAACAACAACAACGTCAAATAAACAACAACAACAACACCGTCAAATAAACAACAACAACAACAACGTCAAATAAACAACAACGTCAAATCAACAACATCAAAAACAACGTCAATAACAACAACAACGTCAAATAAACAACAACAACAACAACAACGTCAACAACAACAACAACAACAACAACAACAACGTCAAATAAACAACAACAACAACAACCACATCAAATAAACAATAACAACAACAACAACAATGTCAAATAAACAACAACAACAACAACGTCAAATAAGCAACAACAACAACAACAACGTCAATAATAACAACAACGTCAAATAAACAACAACAACAACAACCACGTCAAATAAACAACAATAACGTCAAATAAACAACAACAACAATAATAACAACAATAACAACAACAACAACAACAACGTCAAATAAACAACAACAACAACAACGTCAATTAAACAACAACAACAACGTCAAATAAACAACAACAAAAACAACAACAACATCAACAACAACAAAAACGTCAAATAAACAACAACAACAACAGCATCAACAACAACAACTACGTCAAATAAACAACAACAACAACAACAACAATGTCAAATAAACAACAACAACAACGTCAACAACAACAACAATGTCAAATAAATAACAACAACATCAAATAAACAACAACAACAACGTCAACAACAACAACGTCAAATAAACAACAAAAACAATAACGTCAAATAAACAACAACGTCAACAACAACAACAACGTCAAATAAACAACAACAACAACTAAGTCAACAACAAGCACAATAACAACGTCAAATAAACAACAACAACAACACAAACAACAACAAAGTCAAATAAACAACAACAACAACAACGTCAACAACAACAACAACAACAACGTCAAATAAACAACAACAACAACGTCAAATAAACAACAACAAAAACAACGTCAACAACAACAACGTCAAACAAACAACAACCACAACAACAACGTCAACAACAACAACGTCAAATAAACAACAACAACTATGTCAACAACAACAACGTCAAATAAACAACAACAACAACAACGTCAACAACAACAACGTCAAATAAACAACAACAACAACGTCAAATAAACAACAACAACAACACCGTCAAATAAACAACAACAACAACAACATCAAATAAACAACAACAACAACAATGTCAAATAAACAACAACAAAAACAACGTCAACAACAACAACAACGACAAATAAATAACAACAACAACAACAACGTCAACAACAACAACAACGTCAAATAAACAACAACAACAACAACGTCAACAACAACAACAACGTCAAATAAACAACAACAACATTAACGTCAAATAAACAATAACAACAACAACAACGTCAACAACAATAACGTCAAATAAACAACAATAACAACAACGTCAAATAACAACAACAACGTCAAATAAACAACAACAACAATGTCAACAACAACAACAATGTCAAATAAACAACAACAACAACACCGTCATCAACAACAACAATGTCAAATAAACAACAACAACAACAACGTCAAATAAACAACAACAACAACTATGTCAACAACAACGTCAAATAAACAACAACAACAACAACGTCAAGTAAACAACAACAACAACAACAACGTCAAATAAACAACAACAACAATGTCAAATAAACAACAACAACAACAACAACAACAACACCGTCAACAACAACAACAATGTCAAATAAACAACAACAACGACAACAATGTCAAATAAACAACAACAACAACTATGTCAACAACAACAACAACAACGTCAAATAAACAACAACAACAACAACGTCAAGTAAACAACAACAACAACAACAACAACAACGTCAAATAAACAACAACAACAACGTAAAATAAACAACAACAACAACAACGTCAAATAAATAACAACAACAACAACGTCAAATAAACAACAACCACAACAACGTCAACAACAACAACAACAACAACGTCAAATAAACAACGTCAACAACAACAACGTCAAATAAACAATAACAATAATAACAACAATGTCAAATAAACAACAACAAAAACAACAACAACGTCAAATAAACAACAACAACAACAACGTCAAATAAACAACAACAACAATGTCAAATAAACCAAAACAAAAACAACAACAACATCAACAATAACAAAAACGTCAAATAAACAACAACAACAACAACAACAACGTCAACAACAACAACTACGTCAAATAAACAACAACAACAACGTCAAATAAACAATAACAACAACAAAAACGTCAACAACAACAACGTCAAATAAACAACAACAACAACGTCAAATAAACAACAACAACGTCAAATAAAGAACAACAACAATGTCAAATAAACAACAACAACGTCAACAACAACAACAACAATGTCAAATAAACAACAACAACAACACCGTCAACAACAACAACAATGTCAGATAAACAACAATAACGTCAAATAAACAACAATAACAACAACGTCAACAATAACAACAACGTCAAATAAACAACAACAACAACGTCAAATAAACAACAACGTCAACTACAACAACAACGTGAAATAAACAACAACAAATATGTCAACAACAACAACAACATCAAATAAACAACAACAACAACAACGTCAACAACAACAACGTCAAATAAACAACAACAACAACAACAACAACGTCAAATAAACAACAAAAACAACGTCAAATAAACAACAACAACAACGTCAAATAAACAACAACAACAACAATGTCAAATAAACAACAACAACAACAACAACAATGTCAACAACAACAACAACGTCAAATAAACAACAACAACAACAACAACTATGTCAACAACAACAACAACGTCAAATAAATAACAACAATAACAACGTCAACAACAACAACAACGTCAAATAAACAACAACAACAACAACAACAACAACGTCAAATAAACAACAACAACAACAACACCGTCAAATAAACAACAACAACAACAACGTCAAATAAACAACAACGTCAAATAAACAACATCAAAAACAACGTTAATAACAACAACAACGTCAAATAAACAACAACAACAACAACGACGTCAACAACAACAACAACAACGTCAAATAAACAACAACAACAACAACCACATCAAATAAACAATAACAACAACAACAACAATGTCAAATAAACAACAACAACAACGTCAAATAAGCAACAACAACAACAACAACGTCAATAATAACAACAACGTCAAATAAACAACAACAACAACAACCACGTCAAATAAACAACAACAACGTCAAATAAACAACAACAACAATAATAACAACAATAACAACAACAACAACAACGTCAAATAAACAACAACAACGTCAATTAAACAACAACAACAACGTCAAATAAACAACAACAAAAACAACAACAACATCAACAACAACAAAAACGTCAAATAAACAACAACAACAACAACAACATCAACAACAACAACTACGTCAAATAAACAACAACAACAACAACAATAATGTCAAATAAACAACAACAACAACGTCAACAACAACAACAATGTCAAATAAATAACAACAACATCAAATAAACAACAACAACAACGTCAACAACAACAACGTCAAATAAACAACAAAAACAATAACGTCAAATAAACAACAACGTCAACAACAACAACAACGTCAAATAAACAACAACAACAACTAAGTCAACAAATACAACAATAACAACGTCAAATAAACAACAACAACAACACAAACAACAACAAAGTCAAATAAACAACAACAACAACAACGTCAACAACAACAACAACAACAACGTCAAATAAACAACAACAACAACGTCAAATAAACAACAACAACAACAACGTCAAATAAACAACAACAACAACAACGTCAACAACAACAACTACGTCAAATAAACAACAACAACATTAACGTCAAATAAACAATAACAACAACAACAACGTCAACAACAATAACGTCAAATAAACAACAATAACAACAACGTCAAATAACAACAACAACGTCAAATAAACAACAACAACAACAACGTCAAATAAACAACAACAACAACGTCAACAACAACAACAATGTCAAATAAACAACAACAACAACACCGTCAACAACAACAATGTCAAATAAACAACAACAACAACAACGTCAAATAAACAACAACAACAACTATGTCAACAACAACGTCAAATAAACAACAACAACAACAACGTCAAGTAAACAACAACAACAACAACAACAATGTCAAATAAATAACAACAACATCAAATAAACAACAACAACAACGTCAACAACAACAACGTTAAATAAACAACAAAAACAATAACGTCAAATAAACAACAACGTCAACAACAACAACAACGTCAAATAAACAACAACAACAACTAAGTCAACAACAACAACAATAACAACGTCAAATAAACAACAACAACAACACAAACAACAACAAAGTCAAATAAACAACAACAACAACAACGTCAACAACAACAACAACAACAACGTCAAATAAACAACAACAACAACGTCAAATAAACAACAATAAAAACAACGTCAACAACAACAACGTCAAACAAACAACAACCACAACAACAACGTCAACAACAACAACGTCAAATAAACAACAACAACTATGTCAACAACAACAACGTCAAATAAACAACAACAACAACAACGTCAACAACAACAACGTCAAATAAACAACAACAACAACGTCAAATAAACAACAACAACAACAACACCGTCAAATAAACAACAACAACATCAAATAAACAACAACAACAACAATGTCAAATAAACAACAACAAAAACAACGTCAACAACAACAACAACGACAAATAAACAACAACAACAACAACAACGTCAACAACAACAACAACGTCAAATAAACAACAACAACAACGTCAAATAAACAATAACAACAACAACAACAACAATGTCAAATAAACAACAACAACAACGTCAAATAAACAACAACAACAACAACAACGTCAACAACAACTACTACGTCAAATAAACAACAACAACATTAACGTCAAATAAACAATAACAACAACAATAACGTCAACAACAATAACGTCAAATAAACAACAACAACAACAACGTCAAATAAACAACAACAACGTCAAATAAACAACAACAACAACAACAACGTCAAATAAACAACAACAACAACGTCAACAACAACAACAATGTCAAATAAACAACAACAACAACAACACCGTCAACAACAACAACAATGTCAAATAAACAACAACAACAACGTCAAATAAACAACAACAACAACTATGTCAACAACAACAACGTCAAATAAACAACAACAACAACAACGTCAAGTAAACAACAACAACGTCAAATAAACAACAACAACAACAACGTCAAGTAAACAACAACAACAACAACAACAACGTCAAATAAACAACAACAACAATGTCAAATAAACAACAACAACAACAACAACACCGTCAACAACAACAACAATGTCAAATAAACAACAACAACAACAACGTCAAATAAACAACAACAACAACTATGTCAACAACAACAACGTCAAATAAACAACAACAACAACAACGTCAAGTAAACAACAACAACAACAACAACAACAACGTCAAATAAACAACAACAACAACGTCAAATAAACCACAACAACAACAACAACAACGTCAAATAAATAACAACAACAACAACAACGTCAACAACAACAACGTCAAATAAACAACAACCACAACAACGTCAACAACAACAACAACAACGTCAAATAAACAACAACAACAACGTCAAATAAACAATAACAATAATAACAACAATGTCAAATAAACAACAACAGCAACAACAACAACGTCAAATAAACAACAACAACAACAACAACGTCAAATAAACAACAACAACAATGTCAAATAAACAAAAACAAAAACAACAACAACATCAACAACAACAAAAACGTCAAATAAACAACAACAACAACAACAACGTCAACAACAACAACTACGTCAAATAAACAACAACAACAACGTCAAATAAACAATAACAACAACAAAAACGTCAACAACAACAACGTCAAATAAACAACAACAACAACGTCAAATAAACAACAACAACGTCAAATAAAGAACAACAACAACAATGTCAAATAAACAACAACAACGTCAACAACAACAACAATGTCAAATAAACAACAACAACAACACCGTCAACAACAACAACAACAATGTCACATAAACAACAATAACGTCAAATAAACAACAATAACAACAACGTCAACAATAACAACAACGTCAAATAAACAACAACAACAACACAAACAACAACAAAGTCAAATAAACAACAACAACAACGTCAACAACAACAACAACAACGTCAAATAAACAACAACAACAACAACGTCAAATAAACAACAACAAAAACAACGTCAACAATAACAACAACAACAACGTCAAACAAACAACAACAACAACAACAACGTCAACAACAACAACAACGTCAAATAAACAACAACAACTATGTCAACAACAACAATGTCAAATAAACAACAACAACAATGTCAACAACAACAACGTCAAATAAACAACAACAACAACGTCAAATAAACAACAACAACAACAACACCGTCAAATAAACAACAACATCAAATAAACAACAACAACAACAACAACAACAATGTCAAATAAACAACAACAAAAACAACGTCAACAACAACAACAACGACAAATAAACAACAACAACAACAACAACGTCAACAACAACAACAACGTCAAATAAACAACAACAACAACGTCAACAACAACAACGTCAAATAAACAACAACAACAACGTCAAATAAACAACAACAACAACAACGTCAACAACAACAACTACGTCAAATAAACAACAAAAACATTAACGTCAAATAAACAATAACAATAACAACAACGTCAAATAACAACAACAACGTCAAATAAACAACAACAACAACAACGTCAAATAAACAACAACAACAACGTCAACAACAACAACAATGTCAAATAAACAACAACAACAACACCGTCAACAACAACAATGTCAAATAAACAACAACAACAACAACGTCAAATAAACAACAACAACAACTATGTCAACAACAACGTCAAATAAACAACAACAACAACAACGTCAAGTAAACAACAACAACAACAACAACAACAACAACAACGTCAAATAAACAACAACAACAATGTCAAATAAACAACAACAACAACAACAACAACACCGTCAACAACAACAACAATGTCAAATAAACAACAACAACGACAACAACGTCAAATAAACAACAACAACAACTATGTCAACAACAACAACAACAACGTCAAATAAACAACAACAACAACGTCAAGTAAACAACAACAACAACAACAACGTCAAATAAACAACAACAACAACAACGTAAAATAAACAACAACAACAACAACAACAACGTCAAATAAATAACAACAACAACAACGTCAAATAAACAACAACCACAACAACGTCAACAACAACAACAACAACAACGTCAAATAAACAACAACAACAACAACGTCAAATAAACAATAACAATAATAACAACAATGTCAAATAAACAACAACAAAAACAACAACAACGTCAAATAAACAACAACAACAACAACGTCAAATAAACAACAACAACAATGTCAAATAAACCAAAACAAAAACAACAACAACATCAACAACAACAAAAACGTCAAATAAATAACAACAACAACAACAACAACGTCAACAACAACAACTACGTCAAATAAACAACAACAACAACGTCAAATAAACAATAACAACAACAAAAACGTCAACAACAACAACGTCAAATAAACAACAACAACAACGTCAAATAAACAACAACAACGTCAAATAAAGAACAACAACAACAATGTCAAATAAACAACAACAACGTCAACAACAACAACAACAATGTCAAATAAACAACAACAACAACACCGTCAACAACAACAACAATGTCAGATAAACAACAATAACGTCAAATAAACAACAATAACAACAACGTCAACAATAACAACAACGTCAAATAAACAACAACAACAACGTCAAATAAACAACAACGTCAACTACAACAACAACGTGAAATAAACAACAACAAATATGTCAACAACAACAACAACATCAAATAAACAACAACAACAACAACGTCAACAACATCAACAACGTCAAATAAACAACAACAACAACAACAACACCGTCAAATAAACAACAAAAACAACGTCAAATAAACAACAACAACAACGTCAAATAAACAACAACAACAACAATAATGTCAAATAAACAACAACAACAACAACAACAACAACAATGTCAACAACAACAACAACAACAACGTCAAATAAACAACAACAACAACAACAACTATGTCAACAACAACAACAACGTCAAATAAATAACAGCAATAACAACGTCAACAACAACAACAACGTCAAATAAACAACAACAACAACAACAACAACAACAACGTCAAATAAACAACAACAACAACACCGTCAAATAAACAACAACAACAACAACGTCAAATAAACAACAACGTCAAATAAACAACATCAAAAACAACGTCAATAACAACAACAACGTCAAATAAACAACAACAACAACAACGTCAACAACAACAACAACAACAACGTCAAATAAACAACAACAACAACAACCACATCAAATAAACAATAACAACAACAACAACAATGTCAAATAAACAACAACAACAACAACGTCAAATAAGCAACAACAACAACAACAACGTCAATAATAACAACAACGTCAAATAAACAACAACAACAACAACCACGTCAAATAAACAACAATAACGTCAAATAAACAACAACAATAATAATAACAACAATAACAACAACAACAACAACGTCAAATAAACAACAACAACAACAACAACGTCAATTAAACAACAACAACAACGTCAAATAAACAACAACAAAAACAACAACAACATCAACAACAACAAAAACGTCAAATAAACAACAACAACAACAGCATCAACAACAACAACTACGTCAAATAAACAACAACAACAACAACAACAATGTCAAATAAACAACAACAACAACGTCAACAACAACAACAATGTCAAATAAATAACAACAACATCAAATAAACAACAACAACAACGTCAACAACAACAACGTCAAATAAACAACAAAAACAATAACGTCAAATAAACAACAACGTCAACAACAACAACAACGTCAAATAAACAACAACAACAACTAAGTCAACAACAAGCACAATAACAACGTCAAATAAACAACAACAACAACACAAACAACAACAAAGTCAAATAAACAACAACAACAACAACGTCAACAACAACAACAACAACAACGTCAAATAAACAACAACAACAACGTCAAATAAACAACAACAAAAACAACGTCAACAACAACAACGTCAAACAAACAACAACCACAACAACAACGTCAACAACAACAACGTCAAATAAACAACAACAACTATGTCAACAACAACAACGTCAAATAAACAACAACAACAACAACGTCAACAACAACAACGTCAAATAAACAACAACAACAACGTCAAATAAACAACAACAACAACACCGTCAAATAAACAACAACAACAACAACATCAAATAAACAACAACAACAACAATGTCAAATAAACAACAACAAAAACAACGTCAACAACAACAACAACGACAAATAAACAACAACAACAACAACAACGTCAACAACAACAACAACGTCAAATAAACAACAACAACAACAACGTCAACAACAACAACAACGTCAAATAAACAACAACAACATTAATGTCAAATAAACAATAACAACAACAACAACGTCAACAACAATAACGTCAAATAAACAATAATAACAACAACGTCAAATAACAACAACAACGTCAAATAAACAACAACAACAACGTCAACAACAACAACAATGTCAAATAAACAACAACAACAACACCGTCATCAACAACAACAATGTCAAATAAACAACAACAACAACAACGTCAAATAAACAACAACAACAACTATGTCAACAACAACGTCAAATAAACAACAACAACAACAACGTCAAGTAAACAACAACAACAACAACAACGTCAAATAAACAACAACAACAATGTCAAATAAACAACAACAACAACAACAACAACAACACCGTCAACAACAACAACAATGTCAAATAAACAACAACAACGACAACAACGTCAAATAAACAACAACAACAACTATGTCAACAACAACAACAACAACGTCAAATAAACAACAACAACAACAACGTCAAGTAAACAACAACAACAACAACAACAACAACAACAACAACAACGTCAAATAAACAACAACAACAACGTAAAATAAACAACAACAACAACAACGTCAAATAAATAACAACAACAACAACGTCAAATAAATAACAACCACAACAACGTCAACAACAACAACAACAACGTCAAATAAACAACGTCAACAACAACAACGTCAAATAAACAATAACAATAATAACAACAATGTCAAATAAACAACAACAAAAACAACAACAACGTCAAATGAACAACAACAACAACAACGTCAAATAAACAACAACAACAATGTCAAATAAACCAAAACAAAAACAACAACAACATCAACAATAACAAAAACGTCAAATAAACAACAACAACAACAACAACAACAACGTCAACAACAACAACTACGTCAAATAAACAACAACAACAACGTCAAATAAACAATAACAACAACAAAAACGTCAACAACAACAACGTCAAATAAACAACAACAACAACGTCAAATAAACAACAACAACGTCAAATAAAGAACAACAACAATGTCAAATAAACAACAACAACGTCAACAACAACAACAACAATGTCAAATAAACAACAACAACAACACCGTCAACAACAACAACAATGTCAGATAAACAACAATAACGTCAAATAAACAACAATAACAACAACGTCAACAATAACAACAACGTCAAATAAACAACAACAACAACGTCAAATAAACAACAACGTCAACTACAACAACAACGTGAAATAAACAACAACAAATATGTCAACAACAACAACAACATCAAATAAACAACAACAACAACAACGTCAACAACAACAACGTCAAATAAACAACAACAACAACAACAACAACAACAACGTCAAATAAACAACAAAAACAACGTCAAATAAACAACAACAACAACGTCAAATAAACAACAACAACAACAATGTCAAATAAACAACAACAACAACAACAACAACAATGTCAACAACAACAACAACAACGTCAAATAAACAACAACAACAACAACAACTATGTCAACAACAACAACAACGTCAAATAAATAACAACAATAACAACGTCAACAACAACAACGTCAAATAAACAACAACAACAACAACAACAACAACGTCAAATAAACAACAACAACAACAACACCGTCAAATAAACAACAACAACAACAACGTCAAATAAACAACAACGTCAAATAAACAACATCAAAAACAACGTCAATAACAACAACAACGTCAAATAAACAACAACAACAACAACAACGTCAACAACAACAACAACAACGTCAAATAAACAACAACAACAACAACCACATCAAATAAACAATAACAACAACAACAACAATGTCAAATAAACAACAACAACAACGTCAAATAAGCAACAACAACAACAACAACAACAACGTCAATAATAACAACAACGTCAAATAAACAACAACAACAACAACCACGTCAAATAAACAACAACAACGTCAAATAAACAACAACAACAATAATAACAACAATAACAACAACAACAACAACAACGTCAAATAAACAACAACAACAACAACGTCAATTAAACAACAACAACAACGTCAAATAAACAACAACAAAAACAACAACAACATCAACAACAACAAAAACGTCAAATAAACAACAACAACAACAACAACATCAACAACAACAACTACGTCAAATAAACAACAACAACAACAACAATAATGTCAAATAAACAACAACAACAACGTCAACAACAACAACAATGTCAAATAAATAACAACAACATCAAATAAACAACAACAACAACGTCAACAACAACAACGTCAAATAAACAACAAAAACAATAACGTCAAATAAACAACAACGTCAACAACAACAACAACAACGTCAAATAAACAACAACAACAACTAAGTCAACAAATACAACAATAACAACGTCAAATAAACAACAACAACAACACAAACAACAACAAAGTCAAATAAACAACAACAACAACAACGTCAACAACAACAACAACAACAACGTCAAATAAACAACAACAACAACGTCAAATAAACAACAACAACAACAACGTCAAATAAACAACAACAACAACAACGTCAACAACAACAACTACGTCAAATAAACAACAACAACATTAACGTCAAATAAACAATAACAACAACAACAACGTCAACAACAATAACGTCAAATAAACAACAATAACAACAACGTCAAATAACAACAACAACGTCAAATAAACAACAACAACAACAACAACGTCAAATAAACAACAACAACAACGTCAACAACAACAACAATGTCAAATAAACAACAACAACAACACCGTCAACAACAACAATGTCAAATAAACAACAACAACAACAACGTCAAATAAACAACAACAACAACTATGTCAACAACAACGTCAAATAAACAACAACAACAACAACGTCAAGTAAACAACAACAACAACAACAACAACAACGTCAAATAAACAACAACAACAATGTCAAATAAACAACAACAACAACAACAACACCGTCAACAACAACAACAATGTCAAATAAACAACAACAACGACAACAACGTCAAATAAACAACAACAACAACTATGTCAACAACAACAACAACAACGTCAAATAAACAACAACAACAACGTCAAGTAAACAACAACAACAACAACAACAACAACAACGTCAAATAAACAACAACAACAACGTAAAATAAACAACAACAACAACAACAACAACGTCAAATAAATAACAACAACAACAACGTCAAATAAACAACAACCACAACAACGTCAACAACAACAACAACAACAACGTCAAATAAACAACAACAACAACAACGTCAAATAAACAATAACAATAATAACAACAATGTCAAATAAACAACAACAAAAACAACAACAACGTCAAATAAACAACAACAACAACAACAACGTCAAATAAACAACAACAACAATGTCAAATAAACCAAAACAAAAACAACAACAACATCAACAACAACAAAAACGTCAAATAAACAACAACAACAACAACAACGTCAACAACAACAACTACGTCAAATAAACAACAACAACAACGTCAAATAAACAATAACAACAACAAAAACGTCAACAACAACAACGTCAAATAAACAACAACAACAACGTCAAATAAACAACAACAACGTCAAATAAAGAACAACAACAACAATGTCAAATAAACAACAACAACGTCAACAACAACAACAACAATGTCAAATAAACAACAACAACAACACCGTCAACAACAACAACAATGTCAGATAAACAACAATAACGTCAAATAAACAACAATAACAACAACGTCAACAATAACAACAACGTCAAATAAACAACAACAACAACGTCAAATAAACAACAACGTCAACTACAACAACAACGTGAAATAAACAACAACAAATATGTCAACAACAACAACAACATCAAATAAACAACAACAACAACGTCAACAACAACAACAACGTCAAATAAACAACAACAACAACAACAACACCGTCAAATAAACAACAAAAACAACGTCAAATAAACAACAACAACAACGTCAAATAAACAACAACAACAACAACAACAATGTCAAATAAACAACAACAACAACAACAACAACAATGTCAACAACAACAACAACAACAACGTCAAATAAACAACAACAACAACAACAACTATGTCAACAACAACAACAACGTCAAATAAATAACAACAATAACAACGTCAACAACAACAACAACGTCAAATAAACAACAACAACAACAACAACAACAACAACAACAACAACGTCAAATAAACAACAACAACAACACCGTCAAATAAACAACAACAACAACAACGTCAAATAAACAACAACGTCAAATAAACAACATCAAAAACAACGTCAATAACAACAACAACGTCAAATAAACAACAACAACAACAACAACGTCAACAACAACAACAACAACGTCAAATAAACAACAACAACAACAACCACATCAAATAAACAATAACAACAACAACAACAATGTCAAATAAACAACAACAACAACAACGTCAAATAAGCAACAACAACAACAACGTCAATAATAACAACAACGTCAAATAAACAACAACAACAACAACCACGTCAAATAAACAACAATAACGTCAAATAAACAACAACAACAATAATAACAACAATAACAACAACAACAACAACAACGTCAAATAAACAACAACAACAACAACGTCAATTAAACAACAACAACAACGTCAAATAAACAACAACAAAAACAACAACAACATCAACAACAACAAAAACGTCAAATAAACAACAACAACAACAACATCAACAACAACAACTACGTCAAATAAACAACAACAACAACAACAACAACAATGTCAAATAAACAACAACAACAACGTCAACAACAACAACAATGTCAAATAAATAACAACAACATCAAATAAACAACAACAACAACG
Source organism: Vicia faba (assembly GCA_948472305.1). Lineage (NCBI taxonomy): Eukaryota > Viridiplantae > Streptophyta > Magnoliopsida > Fabales > Fabaceae > Vicia > Vicia faba. The sequence continues at coordinate 141,542,594 of OX451739.1, forward strand.
TCAACAACAACAACGTCAAATAAACAACAAAAACAATAACGTCAAATAAACAACAACGTCAACAACAACAACAACGTCAAATAAACAACAACAACAACTAAGTCAACAACAACAACAATAACAACGTCAAATAAACAACAACAACAACACAAACAACAACAAAGTCAAATAAACAACAACAACAACAACGTCAAATAAACAACAACAACAACGTCAAATAAACAACAACAACAACGTCAAATAAACAACAACAAAAACAACGTCAACAACAACAACGTCAAACAAACAACAACCACAACAACAACGTCAACAACAACAACGTCAAATAAACAACAACAACTATGTCAACAACAACAACGTCAAATAAACAACAACAACAACAACGTCAACAACAACAACGTCAAATAAACAACAACAACAACGTCAAATAAACAACAACAACAACACCGTCAAATAAACAACAACAACAACAACATCAAATAAACAACAACAACAACAACAATGTCAAATAAACAACAACAAAAACAACGTCAACAACAACAACAACGACAAATAAACAACAACAACAACAACAACGTCAACAACAACAACAACGTCAAATAAACAACAACAACAACAACGTCAACAACAACAACAACGTCAAATAAACAACAACAACATTAACGTCAAATAAACAATAACAACAACAACAACGTCAACAACAATAACGTCAAATAAACAACAATAACAACAACGTCAAATAACAACAACAACGTCAAATAAACAACAACAACAACGTCAACAACAACAACAATGTCAAATAAACAACAACAACAACACCGTCAACAACAACAACAATGTCAAATAAACAACAACAACAACAACGTCAAATAAACAACAACAACAACTAGGTCAACAACAACGTCAAATAAACAACAACAACAACAACGTCAAGTAAACAACAACAACAACAACAACAACAACGTCAAATAAACAACAACAACAATGTCAAATAAACAACAACAACAACAACAACACCGTCAACAACAACAACAATGTCAAATAAACAACAACAACGACAACAACGTCAAATAAACAACAACAACAACTATGTCAACAACAACAACAACAACGTCAAATAAACAACAACAACAACAACATCAAGTAAACAACAACAACAACAACAACAACAACAACAACAACAACAACGTCAAATAAACAACAACAACAACGTAAAATAAACAACAACAACAACAACGTCAAATAAACAACAACCACAACAACGTCAACAACAACAACAACAACAACGTCAAATAAACAACGTCAACAACAACAACGTCAAATAAACAATAACAATAATAACAACAATGTCAAATAAACAACAACAAAAACAACAACAACGTCAAATAAACAACAACAACAACAACGTCAAATAAACAACAACAACAACGTCAAATAAACAATAACAACAACAAAAACGTCAACAACAACAACGTCAAATAAACAACAACAACAACGTCAAATAAACAACAACAACGTCAAATAAAGAACAACAACAATGTCAAATAAACAACAACAACGTCAACAACAACAACAACAATGTCAAATAAACAACAACAACAACACCGTCAACAACAACAACAATGTCAGATAAACAACAATAACGTCAAATAAACAACAATAACAACAACGTCAACAATAACAACAACGTCAAATAAACAACAACAACAACGTCAAATAAACAACAACGTCAACTACAACAACAACGTGAAATAAACAACAACAAATATGTCAACAACAACAACAACATCAAATAAACAACAACAACAACAACGTCAACAACAACAACGTCAAATAAACAACAACAACAACAACAACGTCAAATAAACAACAAAAACAACGTCAAATAAACAACAACAACAACGTCAAATAAACAACAACAACAACAACAATGTCAAATAAACAACAACAACAACAACAACAACAATGTCAACAACAACAACAACAACGTCAAATAAACAACAACAACAACAACAACTATGTCAACAACAACAACAACGTCAAATAAATAACAACAATAACAACGTCAACAACAACAACAACGTCAAATAAACAACAACAACAACAACAACAACGTCAAATAAACAACAACAACAACAACACCGTCAAATAAACAACAACAACAACAACGTCAAATAAACAACAACGTCAAATAAACAACATCAAAAACAACGTCAATAACAACAACAACGTCAAATAAACAACAACAACAACAACAACGTCAACAACAACAACAACAACGTCAAATAAACAACAACAACAACAACCACATCAAATAAACAATAACAACAACAACAACAATGTCAAATAAACAACAACAACAACGTCAAATAAGCAACAACAACAACAACAACGTCAATAATAACAACAACGTCAAATAAACAACAACAACAACAACCACGTCAAATAAACAACAACGTCAAATAAACAACAACAACAATAATAACAACAATAACAACAACAACAACAACAACGTCAAATAAACAACAACAACAACAACAACGTCAATTAAACAACAACAACAACGTCAAATAAACAACAACAAAAACAACAACAACATCAACAACAACAAAAACGTCAAATAAACAACAACAACAACAACAACATCAACAACAACAACTACGTCAAATAAACAACAACAACAACAACAATAATGTCAAATAAACAACAACAACAACGTCAACAACAACAACAATGTCAAATAAATAACAACAACATCAAATAAACAACAACAACAACGTCAACAACAACAACGTCAAATAAACAACAAAAACAATAACGTCAAATAAACAACAACGTCAACAACAACAACAACGTCAAATAAACAACAACAACAACTAAGTCAACAACAACAACAATAACAACGTCAAATAAACAACAACAACAACACAAACAACAACAAAGTCAAATAAACAACAACAACAACGTCAACAACAACAACAACAACAACGTCAAATAAACAACAACAACAACGTCAAATAAACAACAACAACAACAACGTCAAATAAATAACAACAACAACAACGTCAACAACAACAACTACGTCAAATAAACAACAACAACATTAACGTCAAATAAACAATAACAACAACAACAACGTCAACAACAATAACGTCAAATAAACAACAATAACAACAACGTCAAATAACAACAACAACGTCAAATAAACAACAACAACAACAACGTCAAATAAACAACAACAACAACGTCAACAACAACAACAATGTCAAATAAACAACAACAACAACACCGTCAACAACAACAATGTCAAATAAACAACAACAACAACAACGTCAAATAAACAACAACAATAACTATGTCAACAACAACGTCAAATAAACAACAACAACAACAACGTCAAGTAAACAACAACAACAACAACAACAACGTCAAATAAACAACAACAACAATGTCAAATAAACAACAACAACAACAACAACACCGTCAACAACAACAACAATGTCAAATAAACAACAACAACGACAACAACGTCAAATAAACAACAACAACAACTATGTCAACAACAACAACAACAACGTCAAATAAACAACAACAACAACGTCAAGTAAACAACAACAACAACAACAACAACAACGTCAAATAAACAACAACAACAACGTAAAATAAACAACAACAACAACAACAACGTCAAATAAATAACAACAACAACAACGTCAAATAAACAACAACCACAACAACGTCAACAACAACAACAACAACAACGTCAAATAAACAACAACAACAACAACGTCAAATAAACAATAACAACAATAACAACAATGTCAAATAAACAACAACAAAAACAACAACAACGTCAAATAAACAACAACAACAACAACAACAACGTCAAATAAACAACAACAACAATGTCAAATAAACCAAAACAAAAACAACAACAACATCAATAACAACAAAAACGTCAAATAAACAACAACAACAACAACAACAACGTCAACAACAACAACTACGTCAAATAAACAACAACAACAACGTCAAATAAACAATAACAACAACAAAAACGTCAACAACAACAACGTCAAATAAACAACAACAACAACGTCAAATAAAGAACAACAACAACAATGTCAAATAAACAACAACAACGTCAACAACAACAACAACAATGTCAAATAAACAACAACAACAACACCGTCAACAACAACAACAATGTCAGATAAACAACAATAACGTCAAATAAACAACAATAACAACAACGTCAACAATAACAACAACGTCAAATAAACAACAACAACGTCAAATAAACAACAACGTCAACTACAACAACAACGTGAAATAAACAACAACAAATATGTCAACAACAACAACAACATCAAATAAACAACAACAACAACAACGTCAACAACAACAACAACGTCAAATAAACAACAACAACAACAACACCGTCAAATAAACAACAAAAACAACGTCAGATAAACAACAACAACAACGTCAAATAAACAACAACAACAACAACAATGTCAAATAAACAACAACAACAACAACAACAATGTCAACAACAACAACAACGTCAAATAAACAACAACAACAACAACAACTATGTCAACAACAACAACAACGTCAAATAAATAACAACAATAACAACGTCAACAACAACAACAACGTCAAATAAACAACAACAACAACAACAACAACGTCAAATAAACAACAACAACAACACCGTCAAATAAACAACAACAACAACAACGTCAAATAAACAACAACGTCAAATAAACAACATCAAAAACAACGTCAATAACAACAACAACGTCAAATAAACAACAACAACAACAACAACGTCAACAATAACAACAACAACGTCAAATAAACAACAACAACAACAACCACATCAAATAAACAATAACAACAACAACAATGTCAAATAAACAACAACAACAACAACGTCAAATAAGCAACAACAACAACAACAACGTCAATAATAACAACAACGTCAAATAAACAACAACAACAACAACCACGTCAAATAAACAACAACAACGTCAAATAAACAACAACAACAATAATAACAACAATAACAACAACAACAACAACGTCAAATAAACAACAACAACAACAACGTCAATTAAACAACAACAACAACGTCAAATAAACAACAACAAAAACAACAACAACATTAACAACAACAAAAACGTCAAATAAACAACAACAACAACAGCATCAACAACAACAACTACGTCAAATAAACAACAACAACAACAACAACAACAACAATGTCAAATAAACAACAACAACAACGTCAACAACAACAACAATGTCAAATAAATAACAACAACATCAAATAAACAACAACAACAACGTCAACAACAACAACGTCAAATAAACAACAAAAACAATAACGTCAAATAAACAACAACGTCAACAACAACAACAACGTCAAATAAACAACAACAACAACTAAGTCAACAACAACAACAATAACAACGTCAAATAAACAACAACAACAACACAAACAACAACAAAGTCAAATAAACAACAACAACAACAACGTCAACAACAACAACAACAACAACGTCAAATAAACAACAACAACAACAACGTCAAATAAACAACAACAAAAACAACGTCAACAACAACAACGTCAAACAAACAACAACCACAAAAACAACGTCAACAACAACAACGTCAAATAAACAACAACAACTATGTCAACAACAACAACGTCAAATAAACAACAACAACAACAACGTCAACAACAACAACGTCAAATAAACAACAACAACAACGTCAAATAAACAACAACAACAACAACAACACCGTCAAATAAACAACAACAACAACAACATCAAATAAACAACAACAACAACAATGTCAAATAAACAACAACAAAAACAACGTCAACAACAACAACAACGACAAATAAACAACAACAACAACAACAACGTCAACAACAACAACAACGTCAAATAAACAACAACAACAACAACGTCAACAACAACAACAACGTCAACTAAACAACAACAACATTAACGTCAAATAAACAATAACAACAACAACAACGTCAACAACAATAACGTCAAATAAACAACAATAACAACAACGTCAAATAACAACAACAACGTCAAATAAACAACAACAACAACGTCAACAACAACAACAATGTCAAATAAACAACAACAACAACACCGTCAACAACAACAACAATGTCAAATAAACAACAACAACAACGTCAAATAAACAACAACAACAACTATGTCAACAACAACGTCAAATAAACAACAACAACGTCAAGTAAACAACAACAACAACAACAACAACGTCAAATAAACAACAACAACAATGTCAAATAAACAACAACAACAACACCGTCAACAACAACAACAATGTCAAATAAACAACAACAACGACAACAACGTCAAATAAACAACAACAACAACTATGTCAACAACAACAACAACAACGTCAAATAAACAACAACAACAACAACGTCAAGTAAACAACAACAACAACAACAACAACAACAACAACGTCAAATAAACAACAACAACGTAAAATAAACAACAACAACAACAACAACGTCAAATAAATAACAACAACAACAACGTCAAATAAACAACAACCACAACAACGTCAACAACAACAACAACAACGTCAAATAAACAACATCAACAACAACAACGTCAAATAAACAATAACAATAATAACAACAATGTCAAATAAACAACAACAAAAACAACAACAACGTCAAATAAACAACGTCAACAACAACAACGTCAAATAAACAATAACAATAATAACAACAATGTCAAATAAACAACAACAAAAACAATAACAACGTCAAATAAACAACAACAACAACAACAACAACGTCAAATAAACAACAACAACAATGTCAAATAAACCAAAACAAAAACAACAACAACATCAACAATAACAAAAACGTCAAATAAACAACAACAACAACAACAACAACAACGTCAACAACAACAACTACGTCAAATAAACAACAACAACAACGTCAAATAAACAATAACAACAACAAAAACGTCAACAACAACAACGTCAAATAAACAACAACAACAACGTCAAATAAACAATAACAACGTCAAATAAAGAACAACAACAATGTCAAATAAACAACAACAACGTCAACAACAACAACAACAATGTCAAATAAACAACAACAACAACACCGTCAACAACAACAACAATGTCAGATAAACAACAATAACGTCAAATAAACAACAATAACAACAACGTCAACAATAACAACAACGTCAAATAAACAACAACAACAACGTCAAATAAACAACAACGTCAACTACAACAACAACGTGAAATAAACAACAACAAATATGTCAACAACAACAACAACATCAAATAAACAACAACAACAACAACGTCAACAACAACAACAACGTCAAATAAACAACAACAACAACAACGTCAAATAAACAACAAAAACAACGTCAAATAAACAACAACAACAACGTCAAATAAACAACAACAACAACAATGTCAAATAAACAACAACAACAACAACAACAACAATGTCAACAACAACAACAACAACGTCAAATAAACAACAACAACAACAACAACTATGTCAACAACAACAACAACGTCAAATAAATAACAACAATAACAACGTCAACAACAACAACAACGTCAAATAAACAACAACAACAACAACAACAACGTCAAATAAACAACAACAACAACAACACCGTCAAATAAACAACAATAACAACAACATCAAATAAACAACAACGTCAAATAAACAACATCAAAAACAACGTCAATAACAACAACAACGTCAAATAAACAACAACAACAACAACGTCAACAACAACAACAACAACGTCAAATAAACAACAACAACAACAACCACATCAAATAAACAATAACAACAACAACAACAATGTCAAATAAACAACAACAACAACATCAAATAAGCAACAACAACAACAACGTCAATAATAACAACAACGTCAAATAAACAACAACAACAACAACCACGTCAAATAAACAACAACAACGTCAAATAAACAACAACAACAATAATAACAACAATAACAACAACAACAACAACGTCAAATAAACAACAACAACAACAACGTCAATTAAACAACAACAACAACGTCAAATAAACAACAACAAAAACAACAACAACATCAACAACAACAAAAACGTCAAATAAACAACAACAACAACAACAACATCAACAACAACAACTACGTCAAATAAACAACAACAACAACAACAATAATGTCAAATAAACAACAACAACAACGTCAACAACAACAACAATGTCAAATAAATAACAACAACATCAAATAAACAACAACAACAACGTCAACAACAACAACGTCAAATAAACAACAAAAACAATAACGTCAAATAAACAACAACGTCAACAACAACAACAACGTCAAATAAACAACAACAACAACTAAGTCAACAACAACAACAATAACAACGTCAAATAAACAACAACAACAACACAAACAACAACAAAGTCAAATAAACAACAACAACAACAACGTCAAATAAACAACAACAAAAACAACGTCAACAACAACAACGTCAAACAAACAACAACCACAACAACAACGTCAACAACAACAACGTCAAATAAACAACAACAACTATGTCAACAACAACAACGTCAAATAAACAACAACAACAACAACGTCAACAACAACAACGTCAAATAAACAACAACAACAACGTCAAATAAACAACAACAACAACAACACCGTCAAATAAACAACAACAACAACAACATCAAATAAACAACAACAACAACAATGTCAAATAAACAACAACAAAAACAACGTCAACAACAACAACAACGACAAATAAACAACAACAACAACAACAACGTCAACAACAACAACAACGACAAATAAACAACAACAACAACAACGTCAACAACAACAACAACGTCAAATAAACAACAACAACAACGTCAAATAAACAATAACAACAACAACAACAATGTCAAATAAACAACAACAACAACAACGTCAACAACAACGTCAAATAAACAACAACAACAACAACGTCAACAACAACAACAACGTCAACAACAACAACAACGTCAAATAAACAACAACAACTATGTCAACAACAATAACAACAACGTCAAATAAACAACAACAACAACAACGTCAAATAAACAATAACAACAACAACAACAATGTTAAATAAACAATAACAATAACAACGTCAACTAAACAACAACAACAACAACGTCAACAACAACAACAACGTCAAATAAACAACAACAACAACAACGTCAAATAAACAATAACACAACAACAACAATGTCAAATAAACAACAACAACAACGTCATATAAACAACAACAACTACAACGTCAACAACAACAACAACGTCGAATAAACAACAACAACAACGTCAACAACAACAACAACGTCAAATAAACAACAACAACTATGTCAACAACAACAACAACGTCAAATAAAAAACAACAACAACAACAACATCAACAACAACAATGTCAAATAAACAACAACAACAACGTCAAATAAACAACCACAACAACAACACCGTCAAATAAACAACAACAACAAAATCAAATAAACAACAACAACAACAATGTCAAATAAACAACAACAAAAACAACGTCAACAACAACAACAACGTCAAATAAACAACAACAACAACAACGTCAACAACAACAACAACGTCAACAACAACAACAACGTCAAATAAACAACAACAACAACAACAACGTCAAATAAACATTAACAACAACGTCAAATAAACAATAACAACAACAACAACGTCAAATAAACAACAACAACAACAACGTCAACAACAACAACGTCAAATAAACAACAACAACAACGTCAAATAAACAACAACAACATCGTCAAATAAACAACAACAACAACATCAAATAAACAACAACAACAACAATGTCAAATAAACAACAACAAAAAAACCGTCAACAACAACAACAACGACAAATAAACAACAACAACAACAACGTCAACAACAACAACGTCAAATAAACAACAACAACAACAACAACAACGTCAACAACAACAACAACGTCAAATAAACAACAACAACAACGTCAAATAAACAATAACAACAACAACAACAATGTCAAATAAACAACAACAACAACGTCAACAACAACAACAACAACGTCAAATAAACAACAACAACAACAACGTCAACAACAACAACAACGTCAAATAAACAACAACAACCATGTCAACAACAACAACAACAACGTCAAATAAACAACAACAACAACAACGTCAAATAAACAATAACAACAACAACAACAACAATGTTAAATAAACAACGACAATAACAACGTCAAATAAACAACAACAACAACAACGTCAACAACAACAACAACGTCAAATAAACAACAACAACAACAATGTCAAATAAACAAAAACAACAACGTCAAATAAACAACAACAACAACAACGTCAACAACAACTACTACGTCAAATAAACAACAACAACAACGTCAACAACAACTACTACGTCAAATAAACAACAACAACATTAACGTCAAATAAACAATAACAACAACAACAACGTCAACAACAACAACAACGTCAAATAAACAACAACAACGTCAAATAAACAACAATAACAACGTCAACAACAACAACAATGTCAAATAAACAACAACAACAACACCGTCAACAACAACAACAATGTCAAATAAACAACAACAACAACGTCAAATAAACAACAACAACAACTATGTCAACAACAACAACGTCAAATAAACAACAACAACAACAACGTCAAATAAACAACAACAACAACTATGTCAACAACAACAACGTCAAATAAACAACAACAACAACAACGTCAAGTAAACAACAACAACAACAACAACAATAACGTCAAATAAACAACAACAACAATGTCAAATAAACAACAACAACAACAACAACAACACCATCAACAACAACAATAATGTCAAATAAACAACAACAACAACAACGTCAAATAAACAACACCAACAACTATGTCAACAACAACAACAACAACAACGTCAAATAAACAACAACAACAACAACGTCAAGTAAACAACAACAACAACAACAACAACGTCAAATAAACAACAACAACAACAACGTCAAATAAACAACAACAACAACAACAACGTCAAATAAATAACAACAACAACAACAACGTCAACAACAACAACGTAAAATAAACAACAACCACAACAACGTCAACAACAACAACAACAACGTCAAATAAACAACAACAACAACAACAACGTTAAATAAACAATAACAATAATAACAACAATGTCAAATAAACAACAACAACAACAACAACGTCAAATAAACAACAACAACAACAACAACGTCAAATAAACAACAACAACAATGTCAAATAAACAAAAACAAAAACAATAACAACATCAACAACAACAAAAACGTCAAATAAACAACAACAACAACAACAACGTCAACATCAACAACTACGTCAAATAAACAACAACAACAACAACGTCAAATAAACAATAACAACAACAAAAACGTCAACAACAACAACGTCAAATAAACAACAACAACAACGTCAAATAAACAACAACAACGTCAAATAAAGAACAACAACAACAATGTCAAATAAACAACAACAACGTCAACAACAACAACAACAATGTCAAATAAACAACAACAACAACACCGTCAACAACAACAACAATGTCAGATAAACAACAATAACGTCAAATAAACAACAATAACAACTACGTCAACAATAACAACAACGTCAAATAAACAACAACAACAACGTCAAATAAACAACAACGTCAACAACAACAATAACGTGAAATAAACAACAACAACTATGTCAACAACAACAACAACATCAAATAAACAACAACAACAACGTCAACAACAACAACAACGTCAAATAAACAACAACAACAACAACACCGTCAAATAAACAACAAAAACAACGTCAAATAAACAACAACAACAACGTCAAATAAACAACAACAACAACAATGTCAAATAAACAACAACAACAACAACAATGTCAACAACAACAACAACAACAACGTCAAATAAACAACAACAACAACAACAACTATGTCAACAACAACAACAACGTCAAATAAATAACAACAAAAACAACGTCAACAACAACAACAACGTCAAATAAACAACAACAACAACAACAACAACGTCAAATAAACAACAACAACAACAACACCGTCAAATAAACAACAACAACAACAACGTCAAATAAACAACAACGTCAAATAAACAACATCAAAAACAACGTCAACAACAACAACAACGTCAACAACAACAACAACAACGTCAAATAAACAACAACAACAACAACAACAACCACATCAAATAAACAATAACAACAACAACAATGTCAAATAAACAACAACAACAACGTCAAATAAGCAACAACAACAACAACAACGTTAATAATAACAACAACGTCAAATAAACAACAACAACAACAACCACGTCAAATAAACAACAACAACGTCAAATAAACAACAACAACAACAATAACAACAATAACAACAACAACAACAACAACAATGTCAAATAAACAACAACAACAACAACGTCAATTAAACAACAACAACAACGTCAAATAAATAACAACAAAAACAGCATCAACAACAACAACTACGTCAAATAAACAACAACAATAACAACAACAATGTCAAATAAACAACAACAACAGCAACAACGTCAACAACAACAACAATGTCAAATAAATAACAACAACGTCAAATAAACAACAACAACAACAACGTCAACAACAACAACAACGTCAAATAAACAACAACAACAACGTCAAATAAACAACAACGTCAACAACAACAACAACAACGTCAAATAAACAACAACAACAACTAAGTCAACAACAACAACAATAACAACGTCAAATAAACAACAACACTAACACAAACAACAACAAAGTCAAATAAACAACAACAACAACAACGTCAACAACAACAACAACAACGTCAAATAAACAACAACAAAAACAACGTCAACAACAACAACAACAACGTCAAACAAACAACAACAACAACAACAACATCAACAACAACAACAACAACGTCAAATAAACAACAACAACTATGTCAACAACAACAACGTCAAATAAACAACAACAACAACAACGTCAACAACAACAACGTCAAATAAACAACAACAACAACGTCAAATAAACAACAACAACAACAACACCGTCAAATAAACAACAACAACAACAACAACATCAAATAAACAACAACAACAACAATGTCAAATAAACAACAACAAAAACAACGTCAACAATAACAACAACGACATATAAACAACAACAACAACAACAACAACAACGTCAACAACAACAACAACGTCAAATAAACAACAACAACAACGTCAACAACAACAACAACGTCAAATAAACAACAACAACAACAACGTCAAATAAACAACAACAACAACAACGTCAACAACAACAACTACGTCAAATAAACAACAACAACATTAACGTCAAATAAACAATAACAACAACAACAACGTCAACAACAATAACGTCAAATAAACAACAACAACAACAACGTCAAATAAACAACAACAACGTCAAATAAACAACAACAACAACAACAACAACGTCAAATAAACAACAACAACAACGTCAACAACAACAACAATGTCAAATAAACAACAACAACAACAACACCGTCAACAACAACAACAATGTCAAATAAACAACAACAACAACAACGTCAAATAAACAACAACAACAACTATGTCAACAACAACAACGTCAAATAAACAATAACAACAACAACGTCAAGTAAACAACAACAACAACAACGTCAAATAAACAACAACAACAACAACACCGTCAAATAAACAACAAAAACAACGTCAAATAAACAACAACAACAACGTCAAATAAACAACAACAACAATGTCAAATAAACAACAACAACAACAACAACAACAATGTCAACAACAACAACAACAACAACGTCAAATAAACAACAACAACAACAACAACAACTATGTCAACAACAACAACAACGTCAAATACATAACAACAACAACAACGTCAACAACAACAACAACGTCAAATAAATAACAACAACAACAACAACAACAACAACGTCAAATAAACAACAACAACAACAACACCGTCAAATAAACAACAACAACAACAACGTCAAATAAACAACAACGTCAAATAAACAACATAAAAAACAACGTCAATAACAACAACAACGTCAAATAAACAACAACAACAACAACGTCAACAACAACAACAACAACGTCAAATAAACAACAACAACAACAACCACATCAAATAAACAATAACAACAATAACAACAATGTCAATTAAACAACAACAACAACGTCAAATAAGCAACAACAACAACAACAACGTCAATAATAACAACAACGTCAAATAAACAACAACAACAACCACGTCAAATAAACAACAACAACGTCAAATAAACAACAACAACAACAATAACAACAATAACAACAACAACAACAACAACGTCAAATAAACAACAACAACAACAACGTCAATTAAACAACAACAACAACGTCAATTAAACAACAACAAAAACAACAACAACATCAACAACAACAAAAACGTCAAATAAACAACAACAACAACAGCATCAACAACAACAACTACGTCAAATAAACAACAACAACAACAATGTCAAATAAACAACAACAACAGCAACAACGTCAACAACAACAACAATGTCAAATAAATAACAACAACGTCAAATAAACAACAACAACAACGTCAACAACAACAACAACAACGTCAAATAAACAACAACAACAACAACCTCAAATAAACAACAACGTCAACAACAACAACAACGTCAAATAAACAACAACAACAACTAAGTCAACAACAACAACAATAACAACGTCAAATAAACAACAACAACAACACAAACAACAACAAAGTCAAATAAACAACAACAACAACAACGTCAACAACAACAACAACAACAACGTCAAATAAACAACAACAACAACAACGTCAAATAAACAACAACAAAAACAACGTCAACAACAACAACAACAACGTCAAACAAACAACAACAACAACAACAACGTCAACAACAACAACAACGTCAAATAAACAACAAAAACTATGTCAACAACAACAACGTCAAATAAACAACAACAACAACAACGTCAACAACAACAACGTCAAATAAACAACAACAACAACGTCAAATAAACAACAACAACAACAACACCGTCAAATAAACAACAACAACAACAACGTCAACAACAACAACGTCAAATAAACAACAACAACAACAACGTCAAATAAACAACAACAACAACACCGTCAAATAAACAACAACAACAACAACAACATCAAATAAACAACAACAACAACAATGTCAAATAAACAACAACAAAAACAACGTCAACAACAACAACAACGACAAATAAACAACAACAACAACAACAACAACAACGTCAACAACAACAACAACGTCAAATAAACAACAACAACAATAACGTCAACAACAACAACTACGTCAAATAAACAACAACAACATTAACATCAAATAAACAATAACAACAACAACAACGTCAACAACAATAACGTCAAATAAACAACAACAACAACAACGTCAAATAAACAACAACAACGTCAAATAAACAACAACAACAACAACAACAACGTCAAATAAACAACAACAACAACGTCAACAACAGCAACAATGTCAAATAAACAAAAACAACAACAACACCGTCAACAACAACAACAATGTCAAATAAACAACAACAACAACAACGTCAAATAAACAACAACAACAACTATGTCAACAACAACAACGTCAAATAAACAACAACAACAACAACGTCAAGTAAACAACAACAACAACAACAACAACAACGTCAAATAAACAACAACAACAATGTCAAATAAACAACAACAAATACAACAACACCGTCAACAACAACAACAATGTCAAATAAACAACAACAACAACAACAACGTCAAATAAACAACAACAACAACTATGTCAACAACAACAACAACAACGTCAAATAAACAACAACAACAACGTCAAGTAAACAACAACAACAACAACAACAACAACCTCAAATAAACAACAACAACAACGTCAAACAAACAATAACAACAACAACAACAACGTCAAATAAATAACAACGACAACAACGTCAACAACAACAACGTCAAATAAACAACAACCACAACAACGTCAACAACAACAACAACAACGTCAAATAAACAACAACAACAACAACAACGTCAAATAAACAATAACAATAATAACAACAATGTCAAATAAACAACAACAACAACGTCAAATAAACAACAACAACAACAACGTCAAATAAACAACAACAACAATGTCAAATAAACAAAAACAAAAACAACAACAACATCAACAACAACAAAAACGTCAAATAAACAACAACAACAACAACGTCAACAACAACAACGTCAAATAAACAACAACAACAACAACAACGTCAAATAAATAACAACAACAACAACAACGTCAACAACAACAACGTCAAATAAACAACAACCACAACAACGTCAACAACAACAACAACAACGTCAAATAAACAACAACAACAACAACAACGTTAAATAAACAATAACAATAATAACAACAATGTCAAATAAACAACAACAACAACAACAACATCAAATAAACAACAACAACAACGTCAAATAAACAACAACAACAATGTCAAATAAACAAAAACAAAAACAATAACAACATCAACAACAACAAAAACGTCAAATAAACAACAACAACAACAACAACGTCAACATCAACAACTACGTCAAATAAACAACAACAACAACGTCAAATAAACAATAACAACAACAAAAACGTCAACAACAACAACGTCAAATAAACAACAACAACAACGTCAAATAAACAACAACAACGTCAAATAAAGAACAACAACAACAATGTCAAATAAACAACAACAACGTCAACAACAACAACAACAATGTCAAATAAACAACAACAACAACACCGTCAACAACAACAACAATGTCAGATAAACAACAATAACGTCAAATAAACAACAATAACAACTACGTCAACAATAACAACAACGTCAAATAAACAACAACAACAACGTCAAATAAACAACAACGTCAACAACAACAATAACGTGAAATAAACAACAACAACTATGTCAACAACAACAACAACATCAAATAAACAACAACAACAACGTCAACAACAACAACAACGTCAAATAAACAACAACAACAACAACAACACCGTCAAATAAACAACAAAAACAACGTCAAATAAACAACAACAACAACGTCAAATAAACAACAACAACAACAATGTCAAATAAACAACAACAACAACAACAATGTCAACAACAACAACAACAACAACGTCAAATAAACAACAACAACAACAACAACTATGTCAACAACAACAACAACGTCAAATAAATAACAACAAAAACAACGTCAACAACAACAACAACGTCAAATAAACAACAACAACAACAACAACGTCAAATAAACAACAACAACAACAACACCGTCAAATAAACAACAACAACAACAACGTCAAATAAACAACAACGTCAAATAAACAACATCAAAAACAACGTCAACAACAACAACAACGTCAACAACAACAACAACAACGTCAAATAAACAACAACAACAACAACAACAACCACATCAAATAAACAATAACAACAACAACAATGTCAAATAAACAACAACAACAACAACGTCAAATAAGCAACAACAACAACAACAACGTTAATAATAACAACAACGTCAAATAAACAACAACAACAACAACCACGTCAAATAAACAACAACAACGTCAAATAAACAACAACAACAACAATAACAACAATAACAACAACAACAACAACAACAATGTCAAATAAACAACAACAACAACAACGTCAATTAAACAACAACAACAACGTCAAATAAACAACAACAACAACAACATCAACAACAACAACTACGTCAAATAAACAACAACAATAACAACAACAATGTCAAATAAACAACAACAACAGCAACAACGTCAACAACAACAACAATGTCAAATAAATAACAACAACGTCAAATAAACAACAACAACAACAACGTCAACAACAACTACAACGTCAAATAAACAACAACAACAACAACGTCAAATAAACAACAACGTCAACAACAACAACAACGTCAAATAAACAACAACAACAACTA
Source organism: Vicia faba (assembly GCA_948472305.1). Lineage (NCBI taxonomy): Eukaryota > Viridiplantae > Streptophyta > Magnoliopsida > Fabales > Fabaceae > Vicia > Vicia faba. Next base: position 141,560,860 of record OX451739.1, read on the forward strand.
AGTCAACAACAACAACAATAACAACGTCAAATAAACAACAACAACAACACAAACAACAACAAAGTCAAATAAACAACAACAACAACGTCAACAACAACAACAACAACGTCAAATAAACAACAACAAAAACAACGTCAACAACAACAACAACAACGTCAAACAAACAACAACAACAACAACAACGTCAACAACAACAACAACAACGTCAAATAAACAACAACAACTATGTCAACAACAACAACGTCAAATAAACAACAACAACAACAACGTCAACAACAACAACGTCAAATAAACAACAACAACAACGTCAAATAAACAACAACAACAACAACACCGTCAAATAAACAACAACAACAACAACAACATCAAATAAACAACAACAACAACAATGTCAAATAAACAACAACAAAAACAACGTCAACAATAACAACAACGACATATAAACAACAACAACAACAACAACAACGTCAACAACAACAACAACGTCAAATAAACAACAACAACAACGTCAACAACAACAACAACGTCAAATAAACAACAACAACAACAACGTCAAATAAACAACAACAACAACAACGTCAACAACAACAACTACGTCAAATAAACAACAACAACATTAACGTCAAATAAACAATAACAACAACAACAACGTCAACAACAATAACGTCAAATAAACAACAACAACAACAACGTCAAATAAACAACAACAACGTCAAATAAATAACAACAACAACAACAACAACGTCAAATAAACAACAACAACAACGTCAACAACAACAACAATGTCAAATAAACAACAACAACAACAACACCGTCAACAACAACAACAATGTCAAATAAACAACAACAACAACAACGTCAAATAAACAACAACAACAACTATGTCAACAACAACAACGTCAAATAAACAATAACAACAACAACGTCAAGTAAACAACAACAACAACAACGTCAAATAAACAACAACAACAACAACAACACCGTCAAATAAACAACAAAAACAACGTCAAATAAACAACAACAACAACGTCAAATAAACAACAACAACAATGTCAAATAAACAACAACAACAACAACAACAACAATGTCAACAACAACAACAACAACGTCAAATAAACAACAACAACAACAACAACAACTATGTCAACAACAACAACAACGTCAAATACATAACAACAACAACAACGTCAACAACAACAACAACGTCAAATAAATAACAACAACAACAACAACAACAACGTCAAATAAACAACAACAACAACAACACCGTCAAATAAACAACAACAACAACAACGTCAAATAAACAACAACGTCAAATAAACAACATAAAAAACAACGTCAATAACAACAACAATGTCAAATAAACAATAACAACAACAACGTCAACAACAACAACAACAACGTCAAATAAACAACAACAACAACAACCACATCAAATAAACAATAACAACAATAACAACAATGTCAATTAAACAACAACAACAACGTCAAATAAGCAACAACAACAACAACAACGTCAATAATAACAACAACGTCAAATAAACAACAACAACAACCACGTCAAATAAACAACAACAACGTCAAATAAACAACAACAACAACAATAACAACAATAACAACAACAACAACAACAACAACGTCAAATAAACAACAACAACAACAACGTCAATTAAACAACAACAACAACGTCAATTAAACAACAACAAAAACAACAACAACATCAACAACAACAAAAACGTCAAATAAACAACAACAACAACAGCATCAACAACAACAACTACGTCAAATAAACAACAACAACAACAACAATGTCAAATAAACAACAACAACAGCAACAACGTCAACAACAACAACAATGTCAAATAAATAACAACAACGTCAAATAAACAACAACAACAACGTCAACAACAACAACAACAACGTCAAATAAACAACAACAACAACAACCTCAAATAAACAACAACGTCAACAACAACAACAACGTCAAATAAACAACAACAACAACTAAGTCAACAACAACAACAATAACAACTTCAAATAAACAACAACAACAACACAAACAACAACAAAGTCAAATAAACAACAACAACAACGTCAACAACAACAACAACAACAACGTCAAATAAACAACAACAACAACAACGTCAAATAAACAACAACAAAAACAACGTCAACAACAACAACAACAACGTCAAACAAACAACAACAACAACAACAACGTCAACAACAACAACAACGTCAAATAAAAAACAAAAACTATGTCAACAACAACAACGTCAAATAAACAACAACAACAACAACGTCAACAACAACAACGTCAAATAAACAACAACAACAACGTCAAATAAACAACAACAACAACAACACCGTCAAATAAACAACAACAACAACAACGTCAACAACAACAACGTCAAATAAACAACAACAACAACGTCAAATAAACAACAACAACAACACCGTCAAATAAACAACAACAACAACAACATCAAATAAACAACAACAACAACAATGTCAAATAAACAACAACAAAAACAACGTCAACAACAACAACAACGACAAATAAACAACAACAACAACAACAACAACAACGTCAACAACAACAACAACGTCAAATAAACAACAACAACAACAACGTCAACAACAACAACAACGTCAAATAAACAACAACAACAACGTCAAATAAAAAACAATAACAATAACGTCAACAACAACAACTACGTCAAATAAACAACAACAACATTAACATCAAATAAACAATAACAACAACAACAACGTCAACAACAATAACGTCAAATAAACAACAACAACAACAACGTCAAATAAACAACAACAACGTCAAATAAACAACAACAACAACAACAACGTCAAATAAACAACAACAACAACGTCAACAACAGCAACAATGTCAAATAAACAAAAACAACAACAACACCGTCAACAACAACAACAATGTCAAATAAACAACAACAACAACAACGTCAAATAAACAACAACAACAACTATGTCAACAACAACAACGTCAAATAAACAACAACAACAACAACGTCAAGTAAACAACAACAACAACAACAACAACGTCAAATAAACAACAACAACAATGTCAAATAAACAACAACAAATACAACAACACCGTCAACAACAACAACAATGTCAAATAAACAACAACAACAACAACAACGTCAAATAAACAACAACAACAACTATGTCAACAACAACAACAACAACGTCAAATAAACAACAACAACAACGTCAAGTAAACAACAACAACAACAACAACAACAACCTCAAATAAACAACAACAACAACGTCAAACAAACAATAACAACAACAACAACAACGTCAAATAAATAACAACGACAACAACGTCAACAACAACAACGTCAAATAAACAACAACCACAACAACGTCAACAACAACAACAACAACGTCAAATAAACAACAACAACAACAACAACAACAACGTCAAATAAACAATAACAATAATAACAACAATGTCAAATAAACAACAACAACAACGTCAAATAAACAACCACAACAACAACGTCAAATAAACAACAACAACAATGTCAAATAAACAAAAACAAAAACAACAACAACATCAACAACAACAAAAACGTCAAATAAACAACAACAACAACAACGTCAACAACAATAACTACGTCAAATAAACAACAACAACGTCAAATAAACAATAACAACAACAAAAACGTCAACAACAACAACGTCAAATAAACAACAACAACAACGTCAAATAAACAACAAAAACGTCAAATAAAGAACAACAACAACAATGTCAAATAAACAACAACAACGTCAACAACAACAACAACAATGTCAAATAAACAACAACAACAACACCGTCAACAACAACAACAATGTCAGATAAACAACAATAACGTCAAATAAACAACAATAACAACAACGTCAACAATAACAACAACGTCAAATAAACAACAACAACAACGTCAAATAAACAACAACGTCAACAACAACAACGTGAAATAAACAACAACAACTATGTCAACAACAACAACAACATCAAATAAACAACAACAACAACAACGTCAACAACAACAACAACGTCAAATAAACAACAACAACAACAACACCATCAAATAAACAACAAAAACAACGTCAAATAAACAACAACAACAACGTCAAATAAACAACAACAACAACAATGTCAAATAAACAACAACAACAACAACAACAATGTCAACAACAACAACAACAACAACAACGTCAAATAAACAACAACAACAACAACAACAACTATGTCAACAACAACAACAACGTCAAATAAATAACAACAACAACGTCAACAACAACAACGTCAAATAAACAACAACAACAACAATGTCAAATAAGCAACAACAACAACAACAACAATGTCAACAACAACAACAACAACGTCAAATAAACAACAAAAACAACAACAACTATGTCAACAACAACAACAACAACAACAACTATGTCAACAACAACAACAACGTCAAATAAATAACAACAACAACAACGTCAACAACAACAACGTCAAATAAACAACAACGTCAAATAAACAACAACAACAACAACACCGTCAAATAAACAACAACAACAACAACGTCAAATAAGCAACAACGTCAAATAAACAACATCAAAAACAACGTCAATAACAACAACAACGTCAAATAAACAACAACAACAACAACGTCAACAACAACAACAACAACGCCAAATAAACAACAACAATAACAACCACATCAAATAAACAATAACAACAACAACAACAATGTCAAATAAACAACAACAACAACGTCAAATAAGCAACAAAAACAACAACATTGTCAATAATAACAACAACGTCAAATAAACAACAACAACAACAACCACGTCAAATAAACAACAACAACGTCAAATAAACAACAACAATAACAATAACAACAATAACAACAACAACAACAACAACGTCAAATAAACAACAACAATAACAATAACAACAATAACAACAACAACAACAACGTCAAATAAACAACAACAACAACAACGTCAATTAAACAACAACAACAACGTCAAATAAACAACAACAAAAACAACAACAACATCAACAACAACAAAAACGTCAAATAAACAACAACAACAACAGCATCAACAACAACAACTACGTCAAATAAACAACAACAACAACAACAATGTCAAATAAACAACAACAACAGCAACAACGTCAACAACAACAACAATGTCAAATAAATAACAACAACGTCAAATAAACAACAACAACAACGTCAACAACAACAACAACGTCAAATAAACAACAACAACAACGTCAAATAAACAACAACGTCAACAACAACAACAACGTCAAATAAACAACAACAACAACTAAGTCAACAACAACAGTAACAACGTCAAATAAACAACAACAACAACAACACAAACAACAACAAAGTCAAATAGACAACAACAACAACAACGTCAACAACAACAACAACAACGTCAAATAAACAACAACAACAACGTCAAATAAAAAACAACAACAACGTCAAATAAACAACAACAACAATGTCAAATAAACAAAAACAAAAACAATAACAACATCAACAACAACAAAAACGTCAAATAAACAACAACAACAACAACGTCAACATCAACAACTACGTCAAATAAACAACAACAACAAAGTCAAATAAACAATAATAACAACAAAAACGTCAACAACAACAACGCCAAATAAACAACAACAACAACGTCAAATAAACAACAACAACGTCAAATAAAGAACAACAACAACAATGTCAAATAAACAACAACAACGTCAACAACAACAACAACAATGTCAAATAAACAACAACAACAACACCGTCAACAACAACAACAATGTCAGATAAACAACAATAACGTCAAATAAACAACAATAACAACTACGTCAACAATAACAACAACGTCAAATAAACAACAACAACAACGTCAAATAAACAACAACGTCAACAACAACAATAACGTGAAATAAACAACAACAACTATGTCAACAACAACAACAACATCAAATAAACAACAACAACAACGTCAACAACAACAACAACGTCAACTAAACAACAACAACAACACCGTCAAATAAACAACAAAAACAACGTCAAATAAACAACAACAACAACGTCAAATAAACAACAACAACAACAACAATGTCAAATAAACAACAACAACAACAACAACAATGTCAACAACAACAACAACAACGTCAAATAAACAACAACAACAACAACAACTATGTCAACAACAACAACAACGTCAAATAAATAACAACAAAAACAACGTCAACAACAACAACAACGTCAAATAAACAACAACAACAACAACAACAACGTCAAATAAACAACAACAACAACAACACCGTCAAATAAACAACAACAACAACAACGTCAAATAAACAACAACGTCAAATAAACAACATCAAAAACAACGTCAATAACAACAACAACGTCAAATAAACAACAACAACAACAACGTCAACAACAACAACAACAACGTCAAATAAACAACAACAACAACAACAACAACCACATCAAATAAACAATAACAACAACAACAATGTCAAATAAACAACAACAACAACGTCAAATAAGCAACAACAACAACAACAACGTTAATAATAATAACAACGTCAAATAAACAACAACAACAACCACGTCAAATAAACAACAACAACGTCAAATAAACAACAACAACAACAATAACAACAATAACAACAACAACAACAACAACAATGTCAAATAAACAACAACAACAACAACAACGTCAATTAAACAACAACAACAACGTCAAATAAAGAACAACAAAAACAACAACAACATCAACAACAACAAAAACGTCAAATAAACAACAACAACAACAACAATGTCAATAACAACAACAATGTCAAATAAACAACAACAACAGCAACAATGTCAACAACAACAACAATGTCAAATAAACAACAACAACGTCAAATAAACAACAACAATAACGTCAACAACAACAACAACGTCAAATAAACAACAACAACAACAACAACTTCAAATAAACAACAACGTCAACAACAACAACAACGTCAAATAAACAACAACGACAACTAAGTCAACAACAACAACAATAACAATGTCAAATAAACAACAACAACAACACAAACAACAACAAAGTCAAATAAACAACAACAACAACAACGTCAACAACAACAACAACAACAACGTCAAATAAACAACAACAAAAACAACGTCAACAACAACAACAACAACGTCAAACAAACAACAACAACAACAACAACAACGTCAACAACAACAACAACAACGTCAAATAAACAACAACAACTATGTCAACAACAACAACGTCAAATAAACAACAACAACAACAACGTCAACAACAACAACGTCAAATAAACAACAACAACAACATCAAATAAACAACAACAACAACAACAACACCGTCAAATAAACAACAACAACAACAACAACAACATCAAATAAACAACAACAACAACAACAATGTCAAATAAACAACAACAAAAACAACGTCAACAACAACAACAACGACATATAAACAACAACAACAACAACAACAACGTCAACAACAACAACAACGTCAAATAAACAACAACAACAACGTCAACAACAACAACAACGTCAAATAAACAACAACAACAACAACGTCAAATAAACAACAACAACAACGTCAACAACAACAACTACGTCAAATAAACAACAACAACATTAACGTCAAATAAACAATAACAACAACAACAACGTCAACAACAATAACGTCAAATAAACAACAACAACAACGTCAAATAAACAACAACAACGTCAAATAAACAACAACAACAACAACAACGTCAAATAAACAACAACAACAACGTCAACAACAACAACAATGTCAAATAAACAACAACAACAACAACACCGTCAACAACAACAACAATGTCAAATAAACAACAACAACAACAACAACGTCAAATAAACAACAACAACAACTATGTCAACAACAACAACGTCAAATAAACAACAACAACAACAACGTCAAGTAAACAACAACAACAACAACAACGTCAAATAAACAACAACAACAACAACAACACCGTCAAATAAACAACAAAAACAACGTCAAATAAACAACAACAACAACAACGTCAAATAAACAACAACAACAATGTCAAATAAACAACAACAACAACAACAACAATGTCAACAACAACAACAACAACAACGTCAAATAAACAACAACAACAACAACAACAACAACTATGTCAACAACAACAACAACGTCAAATAAATAACAACAACAACAACGTCAATAACAACAACAACGTCAAATAAATAACAACAACAACAACAACAACAACGTCAAATAAACAACAACAACAACAACACCGTCAAATAAACAACAACAACAACAACGTCAAATAAACAACAACGTCAAATAAACAACATAAAAAACAATGTCAATAACAACAACAACGTCAAATAAACAACAACAACAACAACGTCAACAACAACAACAACAACAACGTCAAATAAACAACAACAACAACAACAACCACATCAAATAAACAATAACAACAACAACAACAATGTCAAATAAACAACAACAACAACGTCAAATAAGCAACAACAACAACAACAACAACGTCAATAATAACAACAACGTCAAATAAACAACAACAACAACCACGTCAAATAAACAACAACAACGTCAAATAAACAACAACAACAACAATAACAACAATAACAACAACAACAACAATAACAACGTCAAATAAACAACAACAACAACAACAACGTCAATTAAACAACAACAACAACGTCAATTAAACAACAACAAAAACAACAACAACATCAACAACAACAAAAACGTCAAATAAACAACAACAACAACAGCATCAACAACAACAACTACGTCAAATAAACAACAACAACAACAACAATGTCAAATAAACAACAACAACAACAACAACGTCAACAACAACAACATTGTCAAATAAATAACAACAACGTCAAATAAACAACAACAACAACGTCAACAACAACAACAACGTCAAATAAACAACAACAACAACAACCTCAAATAAACAACAACGTCAACAACAACAACAACGTCAAATAAACAACAACCACAACTAAGTCAACAACAACAACAATAACAACGTCAAATAAACAACAACAACAACACAAACAACAACAAAGTCAAATAAACAACAACAACAACAACGTCAACAACAACAACAACAACGTCAAATAAACAACAACAACAACGTCAAATAAACAACAACAAAAACAACGTCAACAACAACAACGTCAAACAAACAACAACAACAACAACAACAACGTCAACAACAACAACAACGTCAAATAAACAACAACAACTATGTCAACAACAACAACATCAAATAAACAACAACAACAACAACGTCAACAACAACAACGTCAAATAAACAACAACAACATCGTCAAATAAACAACAACAACAACACCGTCAAATAAACAACAACAACAACAACATCAAATAAACAACAACAACAACAATGTCAAATAAACAACAACAAAAACAACGTCAACAACAACAACAACGACAAATAAACAACAACAACAACGTCAACAACAACAACAACGTCAAATAAACAACAACAACAACAACGTCAACAACAACAACGTCAAATAAACAACAACAACAACGTCAAATAAAAAAAACAACAATAACGTCAACAACAACAACTACGTCAAATAAACAACAACAACATTAACATCAAATAAACAATAACAACAATAACAACGTCAACAACAATAACGTCAAATAAACAACAACAACAACAACAACAACGTCAAATAAACAACAACAACGTCAAATAAACAACAACAACAACAACAACGTCAAATACACAACAACAACAACGTCAACAACAGCAACAATGTCAAATAAACAAAAACAACAACAACACCGTCAACAACAACAACAATGTCAAATAAACAACAACAACAACAACGTCAAATAAACAACAACAACAACTATGTCAACAACAACAACGTCAAATAAACAACAACAACAACAACAACGTCAAGTAAACAACAACAACAACAACAACGTCAAATAAACAACAACAACAATGTCAAATAAACAACAACAAATACAACAACATCGTCAACAACAACAACAATGTCAAATAAACAACAACAACAACAACAACGTCAAATAAACAACAACAACAACTATGTCAACAGCAACAACAACAACGTCAAATAAACAACAACAACAACAACGTCAAGTAAACAACAACAACAACAACAACAACAACCTCAAATAAACAACAACAACAACGTCAAACAAACAACAACAACAACAACAACAACGTCAAATAAATAACAACAACAACAACGTCAACAACAACAACGTCAAATAAACAACAACCACAACAACGTCAACAACAACAACAACAACGTCAAATAAACAACAACAACAACAACAACAACGTCAAATAAACAATAACAATAATAACAACAATGTCAAATAAACAACAACAACAACAACGTCAAATAAACAACAACAACAACGTCAAATAAACAACAACAACAATGTCAAATAAACAAAAACAAAAACAACAACAACATCAACAACAACAAAAACGTCAAATAAACAACAACAACAACAACAACGTCAACAACAACAACTACATCAAATAAACAACAACAACAACGTCAAATAAACAATAACAACAACAAAAACGTCAACAACAACAACGTCAAATAAACAACAACAACAACGTCAAATAAACAACAACAACGTCAAATAAAGAACAACAACAACAATGTCAAATAAACAACAACAACGTCAACAACAACAACAACAATGTCAAATAAACAACAACAACAACACCGTCAACAACAACAACAATGTCAGATAAACAACAATAACGTCAAATAAACAACAATAACAACAACGTCAACAATAACAACAACGTCAAATAAACAACAACAACAACGTCAAATAAACAACAACGTCAACAACAACAACAACGTGAAATAAACAACAACAACTATGTCAACAACAACAACAACATCAAATAAACAACAACAACAACAACAACGTCAACAACAACAACAACGTCAAATAAACAACAACAACAACAACACCATCAAATAAACAACAAAAACAACGTCAAATAAACAACAACAACAACGTCAAATAAACAACAACAACAACAATGTCAAATAAACAACAACAACAACAACAACAATGTCAACAACAACAACAACAACAACGTCAAATAAACAACAACAACAACAACAACTATGTCAACAACAACAACAACGTCAAATAAATAACAACAACAACAACGTCAACAACAACAACGTCAAATAAACAACAACAACAACAACGTCAAATAAACAACAACAACAACAACACCGTCAAATAAACAACAACAACAACAACGTCAAATAAACAACAACGTCAAATAAACAACATCAAAAACAACGTCAATAACAACAACAACGTCAAATAAACAACAACAACAACAACGTCAACAACAACAACAACAACGTCAAATAAACAACAACAACAACCACATCAAATAAACAATAACAACAACAACAACAATGTCAAATAAACAACAACAACAACATCAAATAAGCAACAAAAACAACAACAATGTCAATAATAACAACAACGTCAAATAAACAACAACAACAACAACCACGTCAAATAAACAACAACAACGTCAAATAAACAACAACAATAACAATAACAACAATAACAAAAACAACAACAACAACGTCAAATAAACAACAACAATAACAATAACAACAATAACAACAACAACAACAACGTCAAATAAACAACAACAACAACAACGTCAATTAAACAACAACAACAACGTCAAATAAACAACAACAAAAACAACAACAACATCATCAACAACAAAAACGTCAAATAAACAACAACAACAGCATCAACAACAACAACTACGTCAAATAAACAACAACAACAACAACAACAATGTCAAATAAACAACAACAACAGCAACAACGTCAACAACAACAACAATGTCAAATAAATAACAACAACGTCAAATAAACAACAACAACAACGTCAATAACAACAACGTCAAATAAACAACAACAACAACGTCAAATAAACAACAACGTCAACAACAACAACAACGTCAAATAAACAACAACAACAACTAAGTCAACAACAACAGTAACAACGTCAAATAAACAACAACAACAACAATAACACAAACAACAACAAAGTCAAATAGACAACAACAACAACAACGTCAACAACAACAACAACAACGTCAAGTAAACAACAACAACAACGTCAAATAAACAACAACAAAAACAACGTCAACAACAACAACGTCAAACAAACAACAACAACAACAACAACAACGTCAACAACAACAACAACGTCAAATAAACAACAACAACAACAACGTCAACATCAACAACTACGTCAAATAAACAACAACAACAAAGTCAAATAAACAATAATAACAACAAAAACGTCAACAACAACAACGCCAAATAAACAACAACAACAACGTCAAATAAACAACAACAACGTCAAATAAAGAACAACAACAACAATGTCAAATAAACAACAACAACGTCAACAACAACAACAACAATGTCAAATAAACAACAACAACAACACCGTCAACAACAACAACAATGTCAGATAAACAACAATAACGTCAAATAAACAACAATAACAACTACGTCAACAATAACAACAACGTCAAATAAACAACAACAACAACGTCAAATAAACAACAACGTCAACAACAACAATAACGTGAAATAAACAACAACAACTATGTCAACAACAACAACAACATCAAATAAACAACAACAACAACGTCAACAACAACAACAACGTCAACTAAACAACAACAACAACACCGTCAAATAAACAACAAAAACAACGTCAAATAAACAACAACAACAACGTCAAATAAACAACAACAACAACAACAATGTCAAATAAACAACAACAACAACAACAACAATGTCAACAACAACAACAACAACGTCAAATAAACAACAACAACAACAACAACTATGTCAACAACAACAACAACGTCAAATAAATAACAACAAAAACAACGTCAACAACAACAACAACGTCAAATAAACAACAACAACAACAACAACAACGTCAAATAAACAACAACAACAACAACACCGTCAAATAAACAACAACAACAACAACGTCAAATAAACAACAACGTCAAATAAACAACATCAAAAACAACGTCAATAACAACAACAACGTCAAATAAACAACAACAACAACAACGTCAACAACAACAACAACAACGTCAAATAAACAACAACAACAACAACAACAACCACATCAAATAAACAATAACAACAACAACAATGTCAAATAAACAACAACAACAACGTCAAATAAGCAACAACAACAACAACAACGTTAATAATAATAACAACGTCAAATAAACAACAACAACAACCACGTCAAATAAACAACAACAACGTCAAATAAACAACAACAACAACAATAACAACAATAACAACAACAACAACAACAACAATGTCAAATAAACAACAACAACAACAACAACGTCAATTAAACAACAACAACAACGTCAAATAAAGAACAACAAAAACAACAACAACATCAACAACAACAAAAACGTCAAATAAACAACAACAACAACAACAATGTCAATAACAACAACAATGTCAAATAAACAACAACAACAGCAACAATGTCAACAACAACAACAATGTCAAATAAACAACAACAACGTCAAATAAACAACAACAATAACGTCAACAACAACAACAACGTCAAATAAACAACAACAACAACAACAACTTCAAATAAACAACAACGTCAACAACAACAACAACGTCAAATAAACAACAACGACAACTAAGTCAACAACAACAACAATAACAATGTCAAATAAACAACAACAACAACACAAACAACAACAAAGTCAAATAAACAACAACAACAACAACGTCAACAACAACAACAACAACAACGTCAAATAAACAACAACAAAAACAACGTCAACAACAACAACAACAACGTCAAACAAACAACAACAACAACAACAACAACGTCAACAACAACAACAACAACGTCAAATAAACAACAACAACTATGTCAACAACAACAACGTCAAATAAACAACAACAACAACAACGTCAACAACAACAACGTCAAATAAACAACAACAACAACATCAAATAAACAACAACAACAACAACAACACCGTCAAATAAACAACAACAACAACAACAACAACATCAAATAAACAACAACAACAACAACAATGTCAAATAAACAACAACAAAAACAACGTCAACAACAACAACAACGACATATAAACAACAACAACAACAACAACAACGTCAACAACAACAACAACGTCAAATAAACAACAACAACAACGTCAACAACAACAACAACGTCAAATAAACAACAACAACAACAACGTCAAATAAACAACAACAACAACGTCAACAACAACAACTACGTCAAATAAACAACAACAACATTAACGTCAAATAAACAATAACAACAACAACAACGTCAACAACAATAACGTCAAATAAACAACAACAACAACGTCAAATAAACAACAACAACGTCAAATAAACAACAACAACAACAACAACGTCAAATAAACAACAACAACAACGTCAACAACAACAACAATGTCAAATAAACAACAACAACAACAACACCGTCAACAACAACAACAATGTCAAATAAACAACAACAACAACAACAACGTCAAATAAACAACAACAACAACTATGTCAACAACAACAACGTCAAATAAACAACAACAACAACAACGTCAAGTAAACAACAACAACAACAACAACGTCAAATAAACAACAACAACAACAACAACACCGTCAAATAAACAACAAAAACAACGTCAAATAAACAACAACAACAACAACGTCAAATAAACAACAACAACAATGTCAAATAAACAACAACAACAACAACAACAATGTCAACAACAACAACAACAACAACGTCAAATAAACAACAACAACAACAACAACAACAACTATGTCAACAACAACAACAACGTCAAATAAATAACAACAACAACAACGTCAATAACAACAACAACGTCAAATAAATAACAACAACAACAACAACAACAACGTCAAATAAACAACAACAACAACAACACCGTCAAATAAACAACAACAACAACAACGTCAAATAAACAACAACGTCAAATAAACAACATAAAAAACAATGTCAATAACAACAACAACGTCAAATAAACAACAACAACAACAACGTCAACAACAACAACAACAACAACGTCAAATAAACAACAACAACAACAACAACCACATCAAATAAACAATAACAACAACAACAACAATGTCAAATAAACAACAACAACAACGTCAAATAAGCAACAACAACAACAACAACAACGTCAATAATAACAACAACGTCAAATAAACAACAACAACAACCACGTCAAATAAACAACAACAACGTCAAATAAACAACAACAACAACAATAACAACAATAACAACAACAACAACAATAACAACGTCAAATAAACAACAACAACAACAACAACGTCAATTAAACAACAACAACAACGTCAATTAAACAACAACAAAAACAACAACAACATCAACAACAACAAAAACGTCAAATAAACAACAACAACAACAGCATCAACAACAACAACTACGTCAAATAAACAACAACAACAACAACAATGTCAAATAAACAACAACAACAACAACAACGTCAACAACAACAACATTGTCAAATAAATAACAACAACGTCAAATAAACAACAACAACAACGTCAACAACAACAACAACGTCAAATAAACAACAACAACAACAACCTCAAATAAACAACAACGTCAACAACAACAACAACGTCAAATAAACAACAACCACAACTAAGTCAACAACAACAACAATAACAACGTCAAATAAACAACAACAACAACACAAACAACAACAAAGTCAAATAAACAACAACAACAACAACGTCAACAACAACAACAACAACGTCAAATAAACAACAACAACAACGTCAAATAAACAACAACAAAAACAACGTCAACAACAACAACGTCAAACAAACAACAACAACAACAACAACAACGTCAACAACAACAACAACGTCAAATAAACAACAACAACTATGTCAACAACAACAACATCAAATAAACAACAACAACAACAACGTCAACAACAACAACGTCAAATAAACAACAACAACATCGTCAAATAAACAACAACAACAACACCGTCAAATAAACAACAACAACAACAACATCAAATAAACAACAACAACAACAATGTCAAATAAACAACAACAAAAACAACGTCAACAACAACAACAACGACAAATAAACAACAACAACAACGTCAACAACAACAACAACGTCAAATAAACAACAACAACAACAACGTCAACAACAACAACGTCAAATAAACAACAACAACAACGTCAAATAAAAAAAACAACAATAACGTCAACAACAACAACTACGTCAAATAAACAACAACAACATTAACATCAAATAAACAATAACAACAATAACAACGTCAACAACAATAACGTCAAATAAACAACAACAACAACAACAACAACGTCAAATAAACAACAACAACGTCAAATAAACAACAACAACAACAACAACGTCAAATACACAACAACAACAACGTCAACAACAGCAACAATGTCAAATAAACAAAAACAACAACAACACCGTCAACAACAACAACAATGTCAAATAAACAACAACAACAACAACGTCAAATAAACAACAACAACAACTATGTCAACAACAACAACGTCAAATAAACAACAACAACAACAACAACGTCAAGTAAACAACAACAACAACAACAACGTCAAATAAACAACAACAACAATGTCAAATAAACAACAACAAATACAACAACATCGTCAACAACAACAACAATGTCAAATAAACAACAACAACAACAACAACGTCAAATAAACAACAACAACAACTATGTCAACAGCAACAACAACAACGTCAAATAAACAACAACAACAACAACGTCAAGTAAACAACAACAACAACAACAACAACAACCTCAAATAAACAACAACAACAACGTCAAACAAACAACAACAACAACAACAACAACGTCAAATAAATAACAACAACAACAACGTCAACAACAACAACGTCAAATAAACAACAACCACAACAACGTCAACAACAACAACAACAACGTCAAATAAACAACAACAACAACAACAACAACGTCAAATAAACAATAACAATAATAACAACAATGTCAAATAAACAACAACAACAACAACGTCAAATAAACAACAACAACAACGTCAAATAAACAACAACAACAATGTCAAATAAACAAAAACAAAAACAACAACAACATCAACAACAACAAAAACGTCAAATAAACAACAACAACAACAACAACGTCAACAACAACAACTACATCAAATAAACAACAACAACAACGTCAAATAAACAATAACAACAACAAAAACGTCAACAACAACAACGTCAAATAAACAACAACAACAACGTCAAATAAACAACAACAACGTCAAATAAAGAACAACAACAACAATGTCAAATAAACAACAACAACGTCAACAACAACAACAACAATGTCAAATAAACAACAACAACAACACCGTCAACAACAACAACAATGTCAGATAAACAACAATAACGTCAAATAAACAACAATAACAACAACGTCAACAATAACAACAACGTCAAATAAACAACAACAACAACGTCAAATAAACAACAACGTCAACAACAACAACAACGTGAAATAAACAACAACAACTATGTCAACAACAACAACAACATCAAATAAACAACAACAACAACAACAACGTCAACAACAACAACAACGTCAAATAAACAACAACAACAACAACACCATCAAATAAACAACAAAAACAACGTCAAATAAACAACAACAACAACGTCAAATAAACAACAACAACAACAATGTCAAATAAACAACAACAACAACAACAACAATGTCAACAACAACAACAACAACAACGTCAAATAAACAACAACAACAACAACAACTATGTCAACAACAACAACAACGTCAAATAAATAACAACAACAACAACGTCAACAACAACAACGTCAAATAAACAACAACAACAACAACGTCAAATAAACAACAACAACAACAACACCGTCAAATAAACAACAACAACAACAACGTCAAATAAACAACAACGTCAAATAAACAACATCAAAAACAACGTCAATAACAACAACAACGTCAAATAAACAACAACAACAACAACGTCAACAACAACAACAACAACGTCAAATAAACAACAACAACAACCACATCAAATAAACAATAACAACAACAACAACAATGTCAAATAAACAACAACAACAACATCAAATAAGCAACAAAAACAACAACAATGTCAATAATAACAACAACGTCAAATAAACAACAACAACAACAACCACGTCAAATAAACAACAACAACGTCAAATAAACAACAACAATAACAATAACAACAATAACAAAAACAACAACAACAACGTCAAATAAACAACAACAATAACAATAACAACAATAACAACAACAACAACAACGTCAAATAAACAACAACAACAACAACGTCAATTAAACAACAACAACAACGTCAAATAAACAACAACAAAAACAACAACAACATCATCAACAACAAAAACGTCAAATAAACAACAACAACAGCATCAACAACAACAACTACGTCAAATAAACAACAACAACAACAACAACAATGTCAAATAAACAACAACAACAGCAACAACGTCAACAACAACAACAATGTCAAATAAATAACAACAACGTCAAATAAACAACAACAACAACGTCAATAACAACAACGTCAAATAAACAACAACAACAACGTCAAATAAACAACAACGTCAACAACAACAACAATGTCAAATAAACAACAACAACAACTAAGTCAACAACAACAGTAACAACGTCAAATAAACAACAACAACAACAATAACACAAACAACAACAAAGTCAAATAGACAACAACAACAACAACGTCAACAACAACAACAACAACGTCAAGTAAACAACAACAACAACGTCAAATAAACAACAACAAAAACAACGTCAACAACAACAACGTCAAACAAACAACAACAACAACAACAACAACGTCAACAACAACAACAACGTCAAATAAACAACAACAACTATGTCAACAACAACAACGTCAAATAAACAACAACAACAACAACAACGTCAACAATTACAACGTCAAATAAACAACAACAACAACAACAACAACGTCAAATAAACAACAACAACAACAACACCGTCAAATAAACAACAACAACAACAACAACATCAAATAAACAACAACAACAACAATGTCAAATAAACAACAACAAAAACAACGTCAACAACAACAACAACGACAAATAAACAACAACAACAACAACAACGTCAACAACAACAACAACGTCAAATAAACAACAACAACAACGTCAACAACAACAACAACGTCAAATAAACAACAACAACAACGTTGTGATCGGTGGATTTGGAACTGACTGTTTAACGCTGGTTCGCGAAATGTCGCGGAAGCAAGAGCCGCCACCGTCTTTTATTTTCTCCAAATGGAAAGGACAAAAGTACAGAAAAATTCCTTAAAGAGATTGCTCTCGGTTCGGGAGGTAGGTTATAGAAAGGGAAGGTGTTAGCACCCTTTCTATCCATGGTTATCCATGGGCTCTTAGATACTTGCTCAATGTGTTTTCAAAATTGTTTGTTTGCTTTTCAATGTGGGTTTAAAAAAGTTTCTTTGAAAAAATTTCAGTTCGACTCGTACGTCAGAGTGTTTGAAAAGTTTGTTTTGAAAGCTTTTGAAAATGTGTTGGTGTGAAAAGTATTTTTGTTTGAAATTAGAGCAAGTATCCTTGAGAACCTACCTACCCTAAGGAATTCGTCTGTATAAAAGTCCTTTAAAGTAGTGCCATCCCACCATTGAGAGGTAGGTAGCACCACCGTTGGAGGTGTTCGGGTCAATTCGAGTTTATAGGGACATGGTGATCACCAGAGCAATGGGAAGACACCTTAGAAGCTACCCTCATGCCAGGTTCCCGGATCATGAGGACTTACTAAGACATCCTCTACTCGACGATCACCTTTCGAAAGGCAACAGTGAGGCGTACCCTAGGGGTGGTGTGTGATTTGTGTGTCGTTTTCATTGATGTTTGTCTTGTCATGTTCATTGGTGTTCTACGCTTGATTTTATTTTAAGTCCATACATTCTTTCATGCTTGGTTAACAGTTAAAAGTTTGCGGGAAAAATAAATCTAAGCTATTACAAATGGCGCGGGTCCACATCGCCGAAATTAAACCGGACCCGATTTGACGGAAAATAAATAAAGAAAATAACGGTGCGAGAAGTTTAAGTTACAATGCTTCGGGAGAGATACATAATTATTTAAGCGAAATAAAATAAATACGCAAATTAAATAAATTACGAACGAGGGCGTTGGACCCTTTTGCAAAATATTATTAATAAGGAATTAAAATTAAGCATTAAAAGAAAATGTTTTTTAGTATTTTTGTGTTTTTTGAGATTTAATAAAAAAGAATTAATTAAAAACCAAAATGAAATGTTAAACCTAGTTCTAATTATTTTTAAGTTTATTATGAAAGTATTAAAATTTAACCTAAATGCAACCCTAATTAGTTTACAAGTTTAATTATGAAAATAAATAAATCACTAATATTATGGCAAAAAAAAAGGAAAATTAAAAGGAATAAAAAGTCATTAAACCTAATGCTATATTTTTGGATTTTTTATGAAAAAAAGAATTAATATTGCAAACCCTAATTTAAATTGAATTTATTTACATGCTAATTTATGTATAAGGAAATAATTAAAATTTATCACATTTTTGTCTTTTCTGATTTTTTATGATGTTTTTTTTTATATTTGTGAAAAAAATAATTAATTAAATTAAAACAAATCAAGGAAATAAAATAGCAATTAAAAATAAAATAAAAAATAAAAAGAATTGCAAACCAGGGGGTTCAGGCCCTAAAGTGGAGGTGTGGATCCAGTAAATTGAGCCCAATAGCATTCAGAGTCGTTGACCCTCCCAGACATCATGTGGCAACGTTGACTAGGGTTTATTGTGCCCTTTGAATCTCTGCCTTTGATTTGACTTCATGAGACGCGTGTATGCTTAGATTATGGGGATGTATGGTGCACTCCAATGATGAACCTGCATGTGAATGTGAACAAGAAAATAATATTGAAATTATTGAAGACCTGGGGATCGAACCCGGGTCTTGTGCATTGCCCATACGTTCGCTTGCCATCTGTGCCACTTAACCACTTTGTTATATAATAAGCAAAGAAATATTATAAAAGAAAAACAAGATTAGTGCTGGAAAACGCGCGAGATTTTAAATGAGCCAGTCAGCATGTGACATGTAATCGTCTTCTCCACCTTCCCTGAAAACAAAACCATATGGCAACGGTTTCTTAAGCGTGGTTCAAGGTTGCTTTAGAGAAAATAGCGACTAGCGCTATACAACTCATAAATTAATCGCGACCATGGCTTCTTCTTCGTCTAAGTCTGCTGATTGCAATGGTGGTGGTCTGGGGTCCTGATTTTTCCTAATTTGAGAAACCCCAATTTCAAGCTTCTGTAAACCCTAACAGTTGTCAATGGCAAATCTCCAAATATGGCATGAAAACGAAATTAAACTACATGATTAGCTTCAGAATACATTAGTTAACATGAATGCATAGAAAAAACATAATGAAAATGTCTGAATGTGAAGATACGATTATGCATTTTGTTTGACACAGCCTGAATCCATGGTACCAATTCTGGGCGTTTTGATGGATGTTAATGATTGGAATGCGTTCAGGGGACCACAAGGAAGCTTTTGGAATCAATATTAGGACTTGAATCAACCTCTAACAATCAATTCAGTTTTTTTTTTTTCAACAATTTTCCAAGTTTTCAATGAGCTTTTGGGCGCAGCATTCAGTGTGTGGGCATTAGGTTTTGACTCAGCACTTATGAAGGAAGGGAATTAGGTCATTAGCTGGCCTTGATCCATGCCCATGAGAGAATTAGTCTTAGGTCTTTCACCATTAACAAACTTTCCCTTTTTTAAGCAAAACCAAGACTTGGTGTGTAACCTAACCCTAGCATGAGTTTGTGAGCTGGCACATGATATATGGAAGCTATTCCAATTCAAATGACACTATTCCATTGATTTTTAAATTTTATTTGAATTTTTAAAGATTTAAAATGAATTAAATTATCAAAAATTAAATAAAATAGAAAAATCAATGTTTGATCTTGAAATTAATCATGGGACACGTGTGTGGCATGACAAGGCTGAATCAAGTGGAAGAAAGTGGGCCCTTTTGTCAAAAATTGAAGTTTCAAGGATAGTTGACTTTTGCCATTTCACAAAACTTTCCCAACTTCTCCAATGCATAACTTGCTCAATTTTTAAGCTTTTCTCATGTTCTTGGACATTTTGGAAAGGTCTTTGAGTACTTTAACCAATGCATTTGGTCCCATGTCATTTTGATTTTCCAATCTCAAGTTATGGCCTTTGACTTAAAGTCCCTTTTTGTTGACTTTTGAAAATGACCTATAATGTTGAAATTGATAACTTTTTGTGAGAGCATTTCTTGGACTTGAAGTATGAAGATGAGTTGTAGGAAATGTCTTTCTCTTCAAAATGAGCTTTGGATGGAATTTTTCTGATAATCCATGTGAAAGTTATGCCCTGGTCAATTTCAGTTGACTTTTTCAGCTGTCCAAATAAGGAAACTTTTGCATCTTGATGATTTTCTGAGCCAAATTTTGAGAATCATGATCAAGCATTGATCAAATGATGTTTGTGGCTTCAAAATGATATGTTGATCAAAAATTTGAACTTTTGACTGTCAAATGACCATTTTGCCCCTACAGTTGACTGTAGTGCAATTTAGGGTTTTGACTGTGCAATCTTGAGCTGAATGCCTTGAAACTTGATATGAGGATGCTTGACCATGTTTGTAAGCATATGAGACTTGATTGAGCCTTTGAACACTCCCTTTTCTTGATCAGACTCAAAACCCTAATTTTGGCTGTTTAGGAGGCCCTTGCACTGTGCAACCCTTGGGGAATTTTGTGACTTGCCTTGGCAATTTCTTGAAGAATATGGGAGGGCAAATTTTGGGGTACAACAGCTGCCCCTGTTCAATCTTCTTAGACCTGAGGATGCAGATTGGCGGACGTGCCTTTCGTAATCCGAGGGTAGAAGATGATTGGACACTAGAGTGCCCAGAAATTTGCGCTCACATAGTGGCAGTGATGGTGAAATGGGCTTATAGATGCCATCTGGATGTTTGATTGCGTAAGAGATTCCTTGGCGAGAACCTGTATACCTGCAAAATAGAAAATGAGTACCTGACACGTTGCAGGAGCTGATTTTTAGATGCCTGGTATAGATGTGTCCTGACTGGTTACAGGAGCTGAGTCTGGAGCTTCAAACGGCGATGAAAGAACCAGGGATGGTTACTACCTTAGCATGAATGGTAAGAGAACCTTGGGCGACTTTAACTTCAACAACGCTCGTTGAGAAAAAATCTTGGGTGACTTTAACTTCAACAACGCTCGTTGAGAAAAACATCTTGGATGTCTTCTACTGGGATAAGAATCAGGGAGATCTTAGGGTCGATCTGACTGAACCAGAGAGGGCCTTTGACTGGATAAGCATCAGGAAAATCTTAGGGTCGATTTAACTGAACCGGTCTAGGTCTTGAAATGTCTTCAACTGGATAAGCATCAGGGAGATCTTAGGGTCGATCTGACTGAACCAGAGAGGCCTTTGACTGGGTAAGAATCAGGAAAATCTTAGGGTCGACTTAACTGAACCGGTCTAGGTCTTGAAATGTCTTCAACTGGATAAGCATCAGGGAGATCTTAGGGTCGATCTGACTGAACCAGAGAAGGCCTTTGACTGGATAAGCATCAGGAAAATCTTAGGGTCGATTTAACTGAACCG
The DNA here is from genome assembly GCA_948472305.1 of Vicia faba. Taxonomy (NCBI): domain Eukaryota; kingdom Viridiplantae; phylum Streptophyta; class Magnoliopsida; order Fabales; family Fabaceae; genus Vicia; species Vicia faba. The sequence goes on from OX451739.1 coordinate 141,584,957, forward strand.
GACAAGGTCTTGAAATATCTTCAACTGGATAAGCATCAGGGAGATCTTAGGGTCGATCTGACTGAACCAAGAGAAGGCCTTTGACTGGATAAGCATCAGGAAAATCTTAGAGTCGATTTAACTGAACCGGACAAGGTCTTGAAATATCTTCAACTGGATAAGCATCAGGGAGATCTTAGGGTCGATCTGACTGAACCAAGAGAAGGCCTTTGACTGGATAAGCATCAGGAAAATCTTAGGGTCGATTTAACTGAACCGGACAAGGTCTTGAAATATCTTCAACTGGATAAGCATCAGGGAGATCTTAGGGTCGATCTGACTGAACCAGAGAAGGCCTTTGACTGGATAAGCATCAGGAAAATCTTAGGGTCGATTTAACTGAACCGGACAAGGTCTTGAAATATCTTCAACTGGATAAGCATCAGGGAGATCTTAGGGTCGATCTGACTGAACCAAGAGAAGGCCTTGGAATATCTTCAACTGGAATAAGTGTCAGAATGTCGCCATATCTGGTTTACATCTGGACTATATCTGGAAGGAAATCTGGAAGCAGTATCAGAACGTCACCATATCTGGTTTACATCTGAAACTATATCTAGAAGGATATCTGGAAGCAGCATCAGAACGTCGCCATCTCTGGGTCATATCTGAAACTATATCTAGAAGGAAATCTGGAAGCAGTATCAGAACGTCACCATATCTGGGTCATATCTGAAACTATATCTAGAAGGATATCTGGAAGCAGTATCAGAACGTCACCATCATCTGGGTCATATCTGAAACTATATCTAGAAGGATATCTGGAAGCAGTATCAGAACGTCACCATCATCTGGATCATATCTGAAACTATATCTAGAAGGAATATTTGGAAGCAGTATCAGAACGTCACCATATCTGGGTCATATCTGAAACTATATCTAGAAAGAATTGCGTTAGTTGATAGTAATCATTTTTGTATTGATCTTTTTCCTGAAAAGGCAAAACATAATTGTATGCAAAATCATGATGCATGAATTGTATGTCTTCAAAATTAATGAGATTCGTGCCATATGATGCATATACATGCTACAATGTACGAAGATATGATGTTTATGACTGTATTTTTGTCTAAGAAAATAAATCCTTGACGGGTGCCGGGAAGTCGTATCCTGGGCTGATGTTGAAGAATAGTTTTTTTTGCCTCCGCTGGGGATGATAGTTGCAAGTATACCGGTGGGAGAAGATAACTCTGTTGGGGAATAAACTTGGCAAATGACGGATTCTGCGGGGAGAAAAGATACTCTAGTGACCATGCTGAGAAGTAATACTCTGTGGAAAGAGAGATGCCTTGCTGAGTGTTAATAGTAACCTGCTGAGGATATCCTTGTTGTTGGAAGTGTCGATAGACTTCGCTGGGGATAGGAAGACTTTGTCGACGACGCTCTTTCCGTGGCTTTTGGCTGAGGATAACCCAGTTATATCCTGTTAAGGAAATAACTCTTTGAATAAAGCCGGGAGACGCGTTCGTGTTCTGCGAGGGGATAAGCTTCCAGAATCTACTGGGGATAAGCTTATTGCTTGGGGATATGGATTCCAATTTTTCTTGGGGAAACTGGATTGGACTCTCTCGGGGGAGTATTGAACTGTATTGGTTATGTTCTTCAACGGAACTTACCCTGATGCCTTGAAGGATAGAACAATCAGACTGCTTAGACCACTCTTCATTGCCCCTGTTTCTATGGGGGAGGAAGACCTATGAGGTGCTGATTGTTGTTGACGGGCGAACCTTCTTCTGATAGGCAGGTGACAAGATGGCAGGACATAGTCGTATGCTTTGATCCCTAATTTTTTCTGCTTGGACCGCCCTTTCGGATTTTCAGTCCACCGGGATACCCATTTTTGCTCAAGCCGCCTTTTCAGGTTTTCGACTTGCCGGGTGTACAGATTTTTTTTCATTTCATCCCTTCATTTTGCCCGAACCCTTTTGGTTCGCCGGGAAGCCCTTATTTTTGCCTAGGTGTGTCAACCTAGCGGGTCTTTGATTATGCGTAGTATATTTTTTTTCCGACTATGTCCGCTCTCTCAGAATATAGGGAGTTGCCCCTGTTAGAATTTGTGTTGTCATGCCACCAGAAGATGTTTGATCAGGCAAGATTCGTTGTTGAGATGCCCCAAGCGATTCAGGCAGAGATTTGTCCCCAGGCTATTTGGCCTTTGAGAGATTCTCCGAATCTTGGTTGGGCTGCCCCAGATGGTAGACCATGATCATGCCGTGCCCCTTGATTGGAGATACTCTTGTTCATTAGACTTTCGTCATGCGAATTTCTATGCTGTTCAAACAAAAAGTCATATGCAAACAAAGTTATGTTAAAAATGCAAAGTCAAATAAACAACAACAACTATGTCAACAACAACAACAACAACGTCAAATAAACAACTACAACAACAACAACGTCAAATAAACAACAACAACAACAACGTCAACAACAACAACAACGTCAAATAAACAACAACAACAACAACCACATCAAATAAACAATAACAACAACAACAACAATGTCAAATAAACAACAACAACAACGTCAAATAAGCAACAACAACAACAACAACGTCAATAATAACAACAATGTCAAATAAACAACAACAACAACAACCACGTCAAATAAACAACAACAACGTCAAATAAACAACAACAACAATAATAACAACAATAACAACAACAACAACAACAACATCAAATAAACAACAACAACAACAACAACGTCAATTAAACAACAACAACAACGTCAAATAAACAACAACAAAAACAACAACAACATCAACAACAACAAAAACGTCAAATAAACAACAACAACAACAGCATCAACAACAACAACTACGTCAAATAAACAACAACAACAACAACAATGTCAAATAAACAACAACAACAGCAACAACGTCAACAACAACAACAATGTCAAATAAATAACAACAACATCAAATAAACAACAACAACAACGTCAACAACAACAACGTCAAATAAACAACAAAAACAATAACGTCAAATAAACAACAACGTCAACAACAACAACAACGTCAAATAAACAACAACAACAACTAAGTCAACAACAACAACAATAACAACGTCAAATAAACAACAACGACAACACAAACAACAACAAAGTCAAATAAACAACAACAACAACAACGTTAACAACAACAACAACAACAACAACAACAACGTCAAATAAACAACAACAACAACGTCAAATAAACAACAACAAAAACAACGTCAACAACAACAACGTCAAACAAACAACAACCACAACAACAACGTCAACAACAACAACAACGTCAAATAAACAACAACAACTATGTCAACAACAACAACGTCAAATAAACAACAACAACAACAACGTCAACAACAACAACGTCAAATAAACAACAACAACAACAACGTCAAATAAACAACAACAACAATAACACCGTCAAATAAACAACAACAACAATAACAACAACATCAAATAAACAACAACAACAACAATGTCAAATAAACAACAACAAAAACAACGTCAACAACAACAACAACGACAAATAAACAACAACAACAACAACAACAACGTCAACAACAACAACGTCAAATAAACAACAACAACAACAACAACGTCAACAACAACAACAACAACGTCAAATAAACAACAACAACAACGTCAAATAAACAATAACAACAACAACAACAATGTCAAATAAACAACAACAACAACAACGTCAACAACAACGTCAACAACAACAACAACGTCAAATAAACAACAACAACAACAACGTCAACATCAACAACAACGTCAACAACAACAACAACGTCAAATAAACAACAACAACTATGTCAACAACAACAACAACGTCAAATAAACAACAACAACAACAACAACGTCAAATAAACAATAACAACAACAACAACAATGTTAAATAAACAACAACAATAACAACGTCAACTAAACAACAACAACAACGTCAACAACAACAACAACGTCAAATAAACAACAACAACAACGTCAAATAAACAATAACAACAACAACAACAACGTCAAATAAACAACAACAACAACAACAACAACGTCAAATAAACAACAACAACAACAACACCGTCAAATAAACAACAACAACAACAACAACAACAACAACGTCAAATAAACAACAACGTCAAATAAACAACATCAAAAACAACGTCAATAACAACAACAACGTCAAATAAACAACAACAACAACAACGTCAACAACAACAACAACAACGTCAAATAAACAACAACAACAACAACCACATCAAATAAACAATAACAACAACAACAATGTCAAATAAACAACAACAACAATGTCAAATAAGCAACAACAACAACAACAACGTCAATAATAACAACAACGTCAAATAAACAACAACAACAACAACCACGTCAAATAAACAACAACAACGTCAAATAAACAACAACAACAATAATAACAACAATAACAACAACAACAACAACGTCAAATAAACAACAACAACAACAACGTCAAGTCAACAACAACAACAACGTCAAATAAACAACAACAAAAACAACAACAACATCAACAACAACAAAAACGTCAAATAAACAACAACAACAACAACAACAGCATCAACAACAACAACTACGTCAAATAAACAACAACAACAACAACAACAACAGCAACAACGTCAACAACAACAACAATGTCAAATAAATAACAACAACATCAAATAAACAACAACAACAACGTCAACAACAACAACGTCAAATAAACAACAAAAACAATAACGTCAAATAAACAACAACGTCAACAACAACAACAACGTCAAATAAACAACAACAACAACTAAGTCAACAACAACAACAATAACAACGTCAAATAAACAACAACGACAACACAAACAACAACAAAGTCAAATAAACAACAACAACAACAACGTCAACAACAACAACAACAACAACGTCAAATAAACAACAACAACAACGTCAAATAAACAACAACAAAAACAACGTCAACAACAACAACGTCAAACAAACAACAACCACAACAACAACGTCAACAGCAACAACAACGTCAAATAAACAACAACAACTATGTCAACAACAATAACGTCAAATAAACAACAACAACGTCAACAACAACAACGTCAAATAAACAACAACAACAATAACACCGTCAAATAAACAACATCAAATAAACAACAACAACAACAATGTCAAATAAACAACAACAAAAACAACGTCAACAACAACAACAACGACAAATAAACAACAACAACAACAACAACGTCAACAACAACAACAACGTCAAATAAACAACAACAACAACAACGTCAACAACAACAACAACGTCAAATAAACAACAACAACAACGTCAAATAAACAATAACAACAACAACAACAATGTCAAATAAACAACAACAACAACAACGTCAACAACAACAACAACGTCAAATAAACAACAACAACAACAACGTCAACATCAACAACAACGTCAACAACAACAACAACGTCAAATAAACAACAACAACTATGTCAACAACAACAACAACAACGTCAAATAAACAACTACAACAACAACAACGTCAAATAAACAACAACAACAACAACGTCAACAACAACAACAACGTCAAATAAACAACAACAACAACAACCACATCAAATAAACAATAACAACAACAACAACAATGTCAAATAAACAACAACAACGTCAAATAAGCAACAACAACAACAACAACAACGTCAATAATAACAACAATGTCAAATAAACAACAACAACAACAACCACGTCAAATAAACAACAACAACGTCAAATAAACAACAACAACAATAATAACAACAATAACAACAACAACAACAACAACGTCAAATAAACAACAACAACAACAACGTCAATTAAACAACAACAACAACGTCAAATAAACAACAACAAAAACAACAACAACATCAACAACAACAAAAACGTCAAATAAACAACAACAACAACAGCATCAACAACAACAACTACGTCAAATAAACAACAACAACAACAACAACAATGTCAAATAAACAACAACAACAGCAACAACGTCAACAACAACAACAATGTCAAATAAATAACAACAACATCAAATAAACAACAACAACAACGTCAACAACAACAACGTCAAATAAACAACAAAAACAATAACGTCAAATAAACAACAACGTCAACAACAACAACAACGTCAAATAAACAACAACAACAACTAAGTCAACAACAACAACAATAACAACGTCAAATAAACAACAACGACAACACAAACAACAACAAAGTCAAATAAACAACAACAACAACAACGTTAACAACAACAACAACAACAACAACAACGTCAAATAAACAACAACAACAACGTCAAATAAACAACAACAAAAACAACGTCAACTACAACAACGTCAAACAAACAACAACCACAACAACAACGTCAACAACAACAACAACGTCAAATAAACAACAACAATTATGTCAACAACAACAACGTCAAATAAACAACAACAACAACGTCAACAACAACAACGTCAAATAAACAACAACAACAACAACGTCAAATAAACAACAACAACAATAACACCGTCAAATAAACAACAACAACAATAACAACAACATCAAATAAACAACAACAACAACAATGTCAAATAAACAACAACAAAAACAACGTCAACAACAACAACAACGACAAATAAACAACAACAACAACAACGTCAACAACAACAACGTCAAATAAACAACAACAACAACAACGTCAACAACAACAACAACAACGTCAAATAAACAACAACAACAACGTCAAATAAACAATAACAACAACAACAACAATGTCAAATAAACAACAACAACAACAACGTCAACAACAACAACAACGTCAAATAAACAACAACAACAACAACGTCAACATCAACAACAACGTCAACAACAACAACAACGTCAAATAAACAACAACAACTATGTCAACAACAACAACAACGTCAAATAAACAACAACAACAACAACGTCAAATAAACAATAACAACAACAACAACAATGTTAAATAAACAACAACAATAACAACGTCAACTAAACAACAACAACAACGTCAACAACAACAACAACGTCAAATAAACAACAACAACAACGTCAAATAAACAATAACAACAACAACAACAATGTCAAATAAACAACAACAACAACGTCAAATAAACAACAACAACTACAACGTCAACAATAACAACAACGTTGAATAAACAACAACAACAACAACAAAAACGTCAACAACAACAACGTCAAATAAACAACAACAACTATGTCAACAACAACAACAACGTCAAATAAAAAACAACAACAACAACAACGTCAACAACAACAATGTCAAATAAACAACAACAACAACGTCAAATAAACAACCACAACAACAACACCGTCAAATAAACAACAACAACAACATCAAATAAACAACAACAACAACAATGTCAAATAAACAACAACAAAAACAACGTCAACAACAACAACAACGTCAAATAAACAACAACAACAACAACATCAACAACAACAACAACGTCAACAATAACAACAACGTCAAATAAACAACAACAACAACAACGTCAACAACAACAACAACGTCAAATAAACATTAACAACAACGTCAAATAAACAATAACAACAACAACAACGTCAAATAAACAACAACAACAACAACGTCAACAACAACAACGTCAAATAAACAACAACAACAACGTCAAATAAACAACAACAACAACAACATCGTCAAATAAACAACAACAACAACAACATCAAATAAACAACAACAACAACAATGTCAAATAAACAACAACAAAAAAACCGTCAACAACAACAACAACGACAAATAAACAACAACAACAACAACAACGTCAACAACAACAACAATGTCAAATAAACAAAAACAAAAACAAACAACAACAACAACGTCAAATAAACAACAACAACAACGTCAAATAAACAATAACAACAACAACAACAACAATGTCAAATAAACAACAACAACAACGTCAACAACAACAACAACGTCAAATAAACAACAACAACAACTAAGTCAACAACAACAACAATAACAACGTCAAATAAACAACAACGACAACACAAACAACAACAAAGTCAAATAAACAACAACAACAACAACGTTAACAACAACAACAACAACAACAACAACAACAACAACGTCAAATAAACAACAACAACAACGTCAAATAAACAACAACAAAAACAACGTCAACAACAACAACGTAAAACAAACAACAACCACAACAACAACGTCAACAACAACAACAACGTCAAATAAACAACAACGTCAAATAAACAACAACAACAACAACGTCAACAACAACAACGTCAAATAAACAACAACAACAACAACGTCAAATAAACAACAACAACAACAATAACACCGTCAAATAAACAACAACAACAACAACAACATCAAATAAACAACAACAACAACAATGTCAAATAAACAACAACAAAAACAACGTCAACAACAACAACAACGACAAATAAACAACAACAACAACAACAACGTCAACAACAACAACAACGTCAAATAAACAACAACAACAACAACGTCAACAACAACAACGACGTCAAATAAACAACAACAACAACAACGTCAACATCAACAATAACGTCAACAACAACAACAACGTCAAATAAACAACAACAACTATGTCAACAACAACAACAACAACAACGTCAAATAAACAACAACAACAACAACGTCAAATAAACAATAACAACAACAACAACAATGTTAAATAAACAACAACAATAACAACGTCAACTAAACAACAACAACAACGTCAACAACAACAACAACGTCAAATAAACAACAACAACAACGTCAAATAAACAATAACAACAACAACAACAATGTCAAATAAACAACAACAACAACGTCAAATAAACAACAACAACTACAACGTCAACAACAACAACAACGTCGAATAAACAACAACAACAACAACGTCAACAACAACAACAACGTCAAATAAACAACAACAACTATGTCAACAACAACAACAACGTCAAATAAAAAACAACAACAACAACAACGTCAACAACAACAATGTCAAATAAACAACAACAACAACGTCAAATAAACAATCACAACAACAACACCGTCAAATAAACAACAACAACAACATCAAATAAACAACAACAACAACAATGTCAAATAAACAACAACAAAAACAACGTCAACAACAACAACAACGTCAAATAAACAACAACAACAACATCAACAACACAACAACGTCAACAACAACAACAACGTCAAATAAACAACAACAACAACAACGTCAACAACAACAACAACGTCAAATAAACATTAACAACAACGTCAAATAAACAATAACAACAACAACAACGTCAAATAAACAACAACAACAACAACGTCAAATAAACAACAACAACAACGTCAAATAAACAACAACAACAACATCGTCAAATAAACAACAACAACAACATCAAATAAACAACAACAACAACAATGTCAAATAAACAACAACAAAAAAACCGTCAACAACAACAACAACGACAAATAAACAACAACAACGTCAACAACAACAACAACGTCAAATAAACAACAACAACAACAACGTCAACAACAACAACAACGTCAAATAAACAACAACAACAACGTCAAATAAACAATAACAACAACAACAACAATGTCAAATAAACAACAACAACAACGTCAACAACAACAACAACGTCAAATAAACAACAACAACAACAACAACGTCAACAACAACAACAACGTCAAATAAACAACAACAACCATGTCAACAACAACAACAACGTCAAATAAACAACAACAACAACGTCAAATAAACAATAACAACAACAACAACAACAATGTTGAATAAACAACAACAATAACAACGTCAAATAAACAACAACAACAACAACGTCAACAACAACAACAACGTCAAATAAACAACAACAACATTAACGTCAAATAAACAATAACAACAACAATAACGTCAACAACAATAACGTCAAATAAACAACAACAACAACAACGTCAAATAAACAACAACAACGTCAAATAAACAACAACAACAACAACGTCAAATAAACAACAACAACAACGTCAACAACAACAACAATGTCAAATAAACAACAACAACAACAACACCGTCAACAACAACAACAATGTCAAATAAACAACAACAACAACGTCAAATAAACAACAACAACAACTATGTCAACAACAACAACGTCAAATAAACAACAACAACAACAACGTCAAGTAAACAACAACAACAACAACAACGTCAAATAAACAACAACAACAATGTCAAATAAACAACAACAACAACAACACCGTCAACAACAACAACAATGTCAAATAAACAACAACAACAACAACGTCAAATAAACAACAACAACAACTATGTCAACAACAACAACAACAACGTCAAATAAACAACAACAACAACAACGTCAAGTAAACAACAACAACAACAACAACAACGTCAAATAAACAACAACAACAACGTCAAATAAACCACAACAACAACAACAACAACGTCAAATAAATAACAACAACAACAACAACGTCAACAACAACAACGTCAAATAAACAACAACCACAACAACGTCAACAACAACAACAACAACGTCAAATAAACAACAACAACAACAACAACGTCAAATAAACAATAACAATAATAACAACAATGTCAAATAAACAACAACAACAACAACAACAACGTCAAATAAACAACAACAACAACAACAACGTCAAATAAACAACAACAACAATGTCAAATAAACAAAAACAAAAACAACAACAACATCAACAACAACAAAAACGTCAAATAAACAACAACAACAACAACAACGTCAACAACAACAACTACATCAAATAAACAACAACAACAACGTCAAATAAACAATAACAACAACAAAAACGTCAACAACAACAACGTCAAATAAACAACAACAACAACGTCAAATAAACAACAACAACGTCAAATAAAGAACAACAACAACAATGTCAAATAAACAACAACAACGTCAACAACAACAACAACAATGTCAAATAAACAACAACAACAACACCGTCAACAACAACAACAACAATGTCAGATAAACAACAATAACGTCAAATAAACAACAATAACAACAACGTCAACAATAACAACAACGTCAAATAAACAACAACAACAACACAAACAACAACAAAGTCAAATAAACAACAACAACAACAACGTCAACAACAACAACAACAACGTCAAATAAACAACAACAACAACAACGTCAAATAAACAACAACAAAAACAACGTCAACAACAACAACAACAACAACGTCAAACAACAACAACAACAACAACAACAACGTCAACAACAACAACAACGTCAAATAAACAACAACATCTATGTCAACAACAACAACGTCAAATAAACAACAACAACAATGTCAACAACAACAACGTCAAATAAACAACAACAACAACGTCAAATATACAACAACAACAACAACACCGTCAAATAAACAACAACATCAAATAAACAACAACAACAACAACAATGTCAAATAAACAACAACAAAAACAACGTCAACAACAACAACAACGACAAATAAACAACAACAACAACAACAACGTCAACAACAACAACAACGTCAAATAAACAACAACAACAACGTCAACAACAACAACAACGTCAAATAAACAACAACAACAACAACATCAAATAAACAACAACAACAACAACGTCAACAACAACAACTACGTCAAATAAACAACAACAACATTAACGTCAAATAAACAATAACAACAACAACAACGTCAACAACAATAACGTCAAATAAACAACAATAACAACAACGTCAAATAACAACAACAACGTCAAATAAACAACAACAACAACGTCAAATAAACAACAACAACAACGTCAACAACAACAACAATGTCAAATAAACAACAACAACAACACCGTCAACAACAACAATGTCAAATAAACAACAACAACAACGTCAAATAAACAACAACAACAACTATGTCAACAACAACGTCAAATAAACAACAACAACAACAACGTCAAGTAAACAACAACAACAACAACAACAACAACGTCAAATAAACAACAACAACAATGTCAAATAAACAACAACAACAACAACAACACCGTCAACAACAACAACAATGTCAAATAAACAACAACAACGACAACAACGTCAAATAAACAACAACAACAACTATGTCAACAACAACAACAACAACGTCGAATAAACAACAACAACAACGTCAAGTAAACAACAACAACAACAACAACGTCAAATAAACAACAACAACAACGTAAAATAAACAACAACAACAACAACAACGTCAAATAAATAACAACAACAACAACGTCAAATAAACAACAACCACAACAACGTCAACAACAACAACAACAACAACGTCAAATAAACAACAACAACAACAACGTCAAATAAACAATAACAATAATAACAACAATGTCAAATAAACAACAACAAAAACAACAACAACGTCAAATAAACAACAACAACAACAACGTCAAATAAACAACAACAACAACAACAACGTCAAATAAACAACAACAACAATGTCAAATAAACCAAAACAAAAACAACAACAACATCAACAACAACAAAAACGTCAAATAAACAACAACAACAACAACAACAACAACGTCAACAACAACAACTACGTCAAATAAACAACAACAACAACGTCAAATAAACAATAACAACAACAAAAACGTCAACAACAACAACGTCAAATAAACAACAACAACAACGTCAAATAAACAACAACAACGTCAAATAAAGAACAACAACAACAATGTCAAATAAACAACAACAACGTCAACAACAACAACAACAATGTCAAATAAACAACAACAACAACACCATCAACAACAACAACAATATCAGATAAACAACAATAACGTCAAATAAACAACAATAACAACAACGTCAACAATAACAACAACGTCAAATAAACAACAACAACAACGTCAAATAAACAACAACGTCAACTACAACAACAACGTGAAATAAACAACAACAAATATGTCAACAACAACAACAACATCAAATAAACAACAACAACAACAACGTCAACAACAACAACAACGTCAAATAAACAACAACAACAACAACACCGTCAAATAAACAACAAAAACAACGTCAAATAAACAACAACAACAACGTCAAATAAACAACAACAACAACAACAATGTCAAATAAACAACAACAACAACAACAACAATGTCAACAACAACAACAACAACAACGTCAAATAAACAACAACAACAACAACAACTATGTCAACAACAACAACAACGTCAAATAAATAACAACAATAACAACGTCAACAACAACAACAACGTCAAATAAACAACAACAACGTCAACAACAACAACAACGTCAAATAAACAACAACAACAACAACAACAACAACGTCAAATAAACAACAACAACAACACCGTCAAATAAACAACAACAACAACAACGTCAAATAAACAACAACGTCAAATAAACAACATCAAAAACAACGTCAATAACAACAACAACGTCAAATAAACAACAACAACAACAACAACGTCAACAACAACAACAACAACAACGTCAAATAAACAACAACAACAACAACCACATCAAATAAACAATAACAACAACAACAACAATGTCAAATAAACAACAACAACAACAACGTCAAATAAGCAACAACAACAACAACAACGTCAATAATAACAACAACGTCAAATAAACAACAACAACAACAACCACGTCAAATAAACAACAATAACGTCAAATAAACAACAACAACAATAATAACAACAATAACAACAACAACAACAACGTCAAATAAACAACAACAACAACAACGTCAATTAAACAACAACAACAACGTCAAATAAACAACAACAAAAACAACAACAACATCAACAACAACAAAAACGTCAAATAAACAACAACAACAACAGCATCAACAACAACAACTACGTCAAATAAACAACAACAACAACAACAACAATGTCAAATAAACAACAACAACAACGTCAACAACAACAACAATGTCAAATAAATAACAACAATATCAAATAAACAACAACAACAACGTCAACAACAACAACGTCAAATAAACAACAAAAACAATAACGTCAAATAAACAACAACGTCAACAACAACAACAACGTCAAATAAACAACAACAACAACTAAGTCAACAACAACAACAATAACAACGTCAAATAAACAACAACAACAACACAAACAACAACAAAGTCAAATAAACAACAACAACAACAACGTCAACAACAACAACAACAACGTCAAATAAACAACAACAACAACGTCAAATAAACAACAACAACAACGTCAAATAAACCACAACAACAACAACAACAACAACGTCAAATAAATAACAACAACAACAACAACGTCAACAACAACAACGTCAAATAAACAACAACCACAACAACGTCAACAACAACAACAACAACGTCAAATAAACAACAACAACAACAACAACGTCAAATAAACAATAACAATAATAACAACAATGTCAAATAAACAACAACAACAACAACAACAACGTCAAATAAACAACAACAACAACAACAACGTCAAATATACAACAACAACAATGTCAAATAAACAAAAACAAAAACAACAACAACATCAACAACAACAAAAACGTCAAATAAACAACAACAACAACAACAACGTCAACAACAACAACTACGTCAAATAAACAACAACAACAACGTCAAATAAACAATAACAACAACAAAAACGTCAACAACAACAACGTCAAATAAACAACAACAACAACGTCAAATAAACAACAACAACGTCAAATAAAGAACAACAACAACAATGTCAAATAAACAACAACAACGTCAACAACAACAACAACAATGTCAAATAAACAACAACAACAACACCGTCAACAACAACAACAACAATGTCAGATAAACAACAATAACGTCAAATAAACAACAATAACAACAACGTCAACAATAACAACAACGTCAAATAAACAACAACAACAACACAAACAACAACAAAGTCAAATAAACAACAACAACAACGTCAACAACAACAACAACAACGTCAAATAAACAACAACAACAACAACGTCAAATAAACAACAACAAAAACAACGTCAACAACAACAACAACAACAACGTCAAACAACAACAACAACAACAACAACAACGTCAACAACAACAACAACGTCAAATAAACAACAACAACTATGTCAACAACAACAACGTCAAATAAACAACAACAACAATGTCAACAACAACAACGTCAAATAAACAACAACAACAACGTCAAATAAACAACAACAACAACAACACCGTCAAATAAACAACAACATCAAATAAACAACAACAACAACAACAATGTCAAATAAACAACAACAAAAACAACGTCAACAACAACAACAACGACAAATAAACAACAACAACAACAACAACGTCAACAACAACAACAACGTCAAATAAACAACAACAACAACGTCAACAACAACAACAACGTCAAATAAACAACAACAACAACAACGTCAAATAAACAACAACAACAACAACGTCAACAACAACAACTACGTCAAATAAACAACAACAACATTAACGTCAAATAAACAATAACAACAACAACAACGTCAACAACAATAACGTCAAATAAACAACAATAACAACAACGTCAAATAACAACAACAACGTCAAATAAACAACAATAACAACGTCAAATAAACAACAACAACAACGTCAACAACAACAACAATGTCAAATAAACAACAACAACAACACCGTCAACAACAACAATGTCAAATAAACAACAACAACAACGTCAAATAAACAACAACAACAACTATGTCAACAACAACGTCAAATAAACAACAACAACAACAACGTCAAGTAAACAACAACAACAACAACAACAACAACGTCAAATAAACAACAACAACAATGTCAAATAAACAACAACAACAACAACAACACCGTCAACAACAACAACAATGTCAAATAAACAACAACAACGACAACAACGTCAAATAAACAACAAAACAACTATGTCAACAACAACAACAACAACGTCAAATAAACAACAACAACAACGTCAAGTAAACAACAACAACAACAACAACGTCAAATAAACAACAACAACAACGTAAAATAAACAACAACAACAACAACAACGTCAAATAAATAACAACAACAACAACGTCAAATAAACAACAACCACAACAACGTCAACAACAACAACAACAACAACGTCAAATAAACAACAACAACAACGTCAAATAAACAATAACAATAATAACAACAATGTCAAATAAACAACAACAAAAACAACAACAACGTCAAATAAACAACAACAACAACAACGTCAAATAAACAACAACAACAATGTCAAATAAACCAAAACAAAAACAACAACAACATCAACAACAACAAAAACGTCAAATAAACAACAACAACAACAACAACAACGTCAACAACAACAACTACGTCAAATAAACAACAACAACAACGTCAAATAAACAATAACAACAACAAAAACGTCAACAACAACAACGTCAAATAAACAACAACAACAACGTCAAATAAACAACAACAACGTCAAATAAAGAACAACAACAACAATGTCAAATAAACAACAACAACGTCAACAACAACAACAACAATGTCAAATAAACAACAACAACAACACCGTCAACAAAAACAACAATGTCAGATAAACAACAATAACGTCAAATAAACAACAATAACAACAACGTCAACAATAACAACAACGTCAAATAAACAACAACGTCAACTACAACAACAACGTGAAATAAACAACAACAAATATGTCAACAACAACAACAACATCAAATAAACAACAACAACAACAACGTCAACAACAACAACAACGTCAAATAAACAACAACAACAACAACAACACCGTCAAATAAACAACAAAAACAACGTCAAATAAACAACAACAACAACGTCAAATAAACAACAACAACAACAACAATGTCAAATAAACAACAACAACAACAACAACAACAATGTCAACAACAACAACAACAACAACGTCAAATAAACAACAACAACAACAACAACTATGTCAACAACAACAACAACGTCAAATAAATAACAACAATAACAACGTCAACAACAACAACAACGTCAAATAAACAACAACAACAACAACAACAACGTCAAATAAACAACAACAACAACACCGTCAAATAAACAACAACAACAACAACGTCAAATAAACAACAACGTCAAATAAACAACATCAAAAACAACGTCAATAACAACAACAACGTCAAATAAACAACAACAACAACAACAACAACGTCAACAACAACAACAACAACAACGTCAAATAAACAACAACAACAACAACCACATCAAATAAACAATAACAACAACAACAACAATGTCAAATAAACAACAACAACAACAACGTCAAATAAGCAACAACAACAACAACAACGTCAATGATAACAACAACGTCAAATAAACAACAACAACAACCACGTCAAATAAACAACAATAACGTCAAATAAACAACAACAACAATAATAACAACAATAACAACAACAACAACAACGTCAAATAAACAACAACAACAACAACGTCAATTAAACAACAACAACAACGTCAAATAAACAACAACAAAAACAACAACAACATCAACAACAACAAAAACGTCAAATAAACAACAACAACAACAGCATCAACAACAACAACTACGTCAAATAAACAACAACAACAACAACAACAATGTCAAATAAACAACAACAACAACGTCAACAACAACAACAATGTCAAATAAATAACAACAATATCAAATAAACAACAACAACAACGTCAACAACAACAACGTCAAATAAACAACAAAAACAATAACGTCAAATAAACAACAACGTCAACAACAACAACAACGTCAAATAAACAACAACAACAACTAAGTCAACAACAACAACAATAACAACGTCAAATAAACAACAACAACAACACAAACAACAACAAAGTCAAATAAACAACAACAACAACAACGTCAACAACAACAACAACAACGTCAAATAAACAACAACAACAACGTCAAATAAACAACAACAACAACGTCAAATAAACCACAACAACAACAACAACAACAACGTCAAATAAATAACAACAACAACAACAACGTCAACAACAACAACGTCAAATAAACAACAACCACAACAACGTCAACAACAACAACAACAACGTCAAATAAACAACAACAACAACAACAACGTCAAATAAACAATAACAATAATAACAACAATGTCAAATAAACAACAACAACAACAACAACAACGTCAAATAAACAACAACAACAACAACAACGTCAAATATACAACAACAACAATGTCAAATAAACAAAAACAAAAACAACAACAACATCAACAACAACAAAAACGTCAAATAAACAACAACAACAACAACAACGTCAACAACAACAACTACGTCAAATAAACAACAACAACAACGTCAAATAAACAATAACAACAACAAAAACGTCAACAACAACAACGTCAAATAAACAACAACAACAACGTCAAATAAACAACAACAACGTCAAATAAAGAACAACAACAACAATGTCAAATAAACAACAACAACGTCAACAACAACAACAACAATGTCAAATAAACAACAACAACAACACCGTCAACAACAACAACAACAATGTCAGATAAACAACAATAACGTCAAATAAACAACAATAACAACAACGTCAACAATAACAACAACGTCAAATAAACAACAACAACAACACAAACAACAACAAAGTCAAATAAACAACAACAACAACGTCAACAACAACAACAACAACGTCAAATAAACAACAACAACAACAACGTCAAATAAACAACAACAAAAACAACGTCAACAACAACAACAACAACAACGTCAAACAACAACAACAACAACAACAACAACGTCAACAACAACAACAACGTCAAATAAACAACAACAACTATGTCAACAACAACAACGTCAAATAAACAACAACAACAATGTCAACAACAACAACGTCAAATAAACAACAACAACAACGTCAAATAAACAACAACAACAACAACACCGTCAAATAAACAACAACATCAAATAAACAACAACAACAACAACAATGTCAAATAAACAACAACAAAAACAACGTCAACAACAACAACAACGACAAATAAACAACAACAACAACAACAACGTCAACAACAACAACAACGTCAAATAAACAACAACAACAACGTCAACAACAACAACAACGTCAAATAAACAACAACAACAACAACGTCAAATAAACAACAACAACAACAACGTCAACAACAACAACTACGTCAAATAAACAACAACAACATTAACGTCAAATAAACAATAACAACAACAACAACGTCAACAACAATAACGTCAAATAAACAACAATAACAACAACGTCAAATAACAACAACAACGTCAAATAAACAACAATAACAACGTCAAATAAACAACAACAACAACGTCAACAACAACAACAATGTCAAATAAACAACAACAACAACACCGTCAACAACAACAATGTCAAATAAACAACAACAACAACGTCAAATAAACAACAACAACAACTATGTCAACAACAACGTCAAATAAACAACAACAACAACAACGTCAAGTAAACAACAACAACAACAACAACAACAACGTCAAATAAACAACAACAACAATGTCAAATAAACAACAACAACAACAACAACACCGTCAACAACAACAACAATGTCAAATAAACAACAACAACGACAACAACGTCAAATAAACAACAAAACAACTATGTCAACAACAACAACAACAACGTCAAATAAACAACAACAACAACGTCAAGTAAACAACAACAACAACAACAACGTCAAATAAACAACAACAACAACGTAAAATAAACAACAACAACAACAACAACGTCAAATAAATAACAACAACAACAACGTCAAATAAACAACAACCACAACAACGTCAACAACAACAACAACAACAACGTCAAATAAACAACAACAACAACGTCAAATAAACAATAACAATAATAACAACAATGTCAAATAAACAACAACAAAAACAACAACAACGTCAAATAAACAACAACAACAACAACGTCAAATAAACAACAACAACAATGTCAAATAAACCAAAACAAAAACAACAACAACATCAACAACAACAAAAACGTCAAATAAACAACAACAACAACAACAACAACGTCAACAACAACAACTACGTCAAATAAACAACAACAACAACGTCAAATAAACAATAACAACAACAAAAACGTCAACAACAACAACGTCAAATAAACAACAACAACAACGTCAAATAAACAACAACAACGTCAAATAAAGAACAACAACAACAATGTCAAATAAACAACAACAACGTCAACAACAACAACAACAATGTCAAATAAACAACAACAACAACACCGTCAACAAAAACAACAATGTCAGATAAACAACAATAACGTCAAATAAACAACAATAACAACAACGTCAACAATAACAACAACGTCAAATAAACAACAACGTCAACTACAACAACAACGTGAAATAAACAACAACAAATATGTCAACAACAACAACAACATCAAATAAACAACAACAACAACAACGTCAACAACAACAACAACGTCAAATAAACAACAACAACAACAACAACACCGTCAAATAAACAACAAAAACAACGTCAAATAAACAACAACAACAACGTCAAATAAACAACAACAACAACAACAATGTCAAATAAACAACAACAACAACAACAACAACAATGTCAACAACAACAACAACAACAACGTCAAATAAACAACAACAACAACAACAACTATGTCAACAACAACAACAACGTCAAATAAATAACAACAATAACAACGTCAACAACAACAACAACGTCAAATAAACAACAACAACAACAACAACAACGTCAAATAAACAACAACAACAACACCGTCAAATAAACAACAACAACAACAACGTCAAATAAACAACAACGTCAAATAAACAACATCAAAAACAACGTCAATAACAACAACAACGTCAAATAAACAACAACAACAACAACAACAACGTCAACAACAACAACAACAACAACGTCAAATAAACAACAACAACAACAACCACATCAAATAAACAATAACAACAACAACAACAATGTCAAATAAACAACAACAACAACAACGTCAAATAAGCAACAACAACAACAACAACGTCAATGATAACAACAACGTCAAATAAACAACAACAACAACCACGTCAAATAAACAACAATAACGTCAAATAAACAACAACAACAATAATAACAACAATAACAACAACAACAACAACGTCAAATAAACAACAACAACAACAACGTCAATTAAACAACAACAACAACGTCAAATAAACAACAACAAAAACAACAACAACATCAACAACAACAAAAACGTCAAATAAACAACAACAACAACAGCATCAACAACAACAACTACGTCAAATAAACAACAACAACAACAACAACAATGTCAAATAAACAACAACAACAACGTCAACAACAACAACAATGTCAAATAAATAACAACAACATCAAATAAACAACAACAACAACGTCAACAACAACAACGTCAAATAAACAACAAAAACAATAACGTCAAATAAACAACAACGTCAACAACAACAACAACGTCAAATAAACAACAACAACAACTAAGTCAACAACAACAACAATAACAACGTCAAATAAACAACAACAACAACACAAACAACAACAAAGTCAAATAAATAACAACAACAACAACGTCAACAACAACAACAACAACAACGTCAAATAAACAACAACAACAACGTCAAATAAACAACAACAAAAACAACGTCAACAACAACAACGTCAAACAAACAACAACAACGTCAAATAAACAACAACAACTATGTCAACAACAACAACGTCAAATAAACAACAACAACAACAACGTCAACAACAACAACGTCAAATAAACAACAACAACAACGTCAAATAAACAACAACAACAACACCGTCAAATAAACAACAACAACAACAACAACATCAAATAAACAACAACAACAACAATGTCAAATAAACAACAACAAAAACAACGTCAACAACAACAACAACGACAAATAAACAACAACAACAACAACAACGTCAACAACAACAACAACGTCAAATAAACAACAACAACAACAACGTCAACAACAACAACAACGTCAAATAAACAACAACAACATTAACGTCAAATAAACAATAACAACAACAACAACGTCAACAACAATAACGTCAAATAAACAACAATAACAACAACGTCAAATAACAACAACAACGTCAAATAAACAACAACAACAACGTCAACAACAACAACAATGTCAAATAAACAACAACAACAACACCGTCAACAACAACAACAATGTCAAATAAACAACAACAACAACAACGTCAAATAAACAACAACAACAACTATGTCAACAACAACGTCAAATAAACAACAACAACAACAACGTCAAGTAAACAACAACAACAACAACAACAACGTCTAATAAACAACAACAACAATGTCAAATAAACAACAACAACAACAACAACACCGTCAACAACAACAACAATGTCAAATAAACAACAACAGCGACAACAACGTCAAATAAACAACAACAACAACTATGTCAACAACAACAACAACAACGTCAAATAAACAACAACAACAACAACGTCAAATAAACAACAACAACAATGTCAAATAAACCAAAACAAAAACAACAACAACATCAACAATAACAAAAACGTCAAATAAACAACAACAACAACAACAACAACGTCAACAACAACAACTACGTCAAATAAACAACAACAACAACGTCAAATAAACAATAACAACAACAAAAACGTCAACAACAACAACGTCAAATAAACAACAACAACAACGTCAAATAAACAACAACAACGTCAAATAAAGAACAACAACAATGTCAAATAAACAACAACAACGTCAACAACAACAACAACAATGTCAAATAAACAACAACAACAACACCGTCAACAACAACAACAATGTCAGATAAACAACAATAACGTCAAATAAACAACAATAACAACAACGTCAACAATAACAACAACGTCAAATAAACAACAACAACAACGTCAAATAAACAACAACGTCAACTACAACAACAACGTGAAATAAACAACAACAAATATGTCAACAACAACAACAACATCAAATAAACAACAACAACAACAACGTCAACAACAACAACGTCAAATAAACAACAACAACAACAACAACGTCAAATAAACAACAAAAACAACGTCAAATAAACAACAACAACAACGTCAAATAAACAACAACAACAACAATGTCAAATAAACAATAACAACAACAACAACAACAACAACAATGTCAACAACAACAACAACAACGTCAAATAAACAACAACAACAACAACAACTATGTCAACAACAACAACAACGTCAAATAAATAACAACAATAACAACGTCAACAACAACAACAACGTCAAATAAACAACAACAACAACAAGAACAACAACGTCAAATAAACAACAACAACAACAACACCGTCAAATAAACAACAACAACAACAACGTCAAATAAACAACAACGTCAAATAAACAACATCAAAAACAACGTCAATAACAACAACAACGTCAAATAAACAACAACAACAACAACAACGTCAACAACAACAACAACAACGTCAAATAAACAACAACAACAACAACCACATCAAATAAACAATAACAACAACAACAACAACGTCAAATAAACAACAACAACAACACCGTCAAATAAACAACAACAACAACATCAAATAAACAACAACAACAACAATGTCAAATAAACAACAACAAAAACAACGTCAACAACAACAACAACGACAAATAAACAACAACAACAACAACAACGTCAACAACAACAACAACGTCAAATAAACAACAACAACAACAATGTCAACAACAACAACAACGTCAAATAAACAACAACAACATTAACGTCAAATAAACAATAACAACAACAACAACGTCAACAACAATAACGTCAAATAAACAACAATAACAACAACGTCAAATAACAACAACAACGTCAAATAAACAACAACAACAACGTCAACAACAACAACAATGTCAAATAAACAACAACAACAACACCGTCAACAACAACAACAATGTCAAATAAACAACAACAACAACAACGTCAAATAAACAACAACAACAACTATGTCAACAACAACGTCAAATAAACAACAACAACAACAACGTCAAGTAAACAACAACAACAACAACAACAACGTCAAATAAACAACAACAACAATGTCAAATAAACAACAACAACAACAACAACAACACCGTCAACAACAACAACAATGTCAAATAAACAACAACAACGACAACAACGTCAAATAAACAACAACAACAACTATGTCAACAACAACAACAACAACGTCAAATAAACAACAACAACAACAACGTCAAGTAAACAACAACAACAACAACAACAACAACAACAACGTCAAATAAACAACAACAACAACGTAAAATAAACAACAACAACAACAACGTCAAATAAATAACAACAACAACAACGTCAAATAAACAACAACCACAACAACGTCAACAACAACAACAACAACAACGTCAAATAAACAACGTCAACAACAACAACGTCAAATAAACAATAACAATAATAACAACAATGACAAATAAACAACAACAATAACAACAACAACGTCAAATAAACAACAACAACAACAACGTCAAATAAACAACAACAACAATGTCAAATAAACCAAAACAAAAACAACAACAACATCAACAATAACAAAAACGTCAAATAAACAACAACAACAACAACAACAACGTCAACAACAACAACTACGTCAAATAAACAACAACAACAACGTCAAATAAACAATAACAACAACAAAAACGTCAACAACAACAACGTCAAATAAACAACAACAACAACGTCAAATAAACAACAACAACGTCAAATAAAGAACAACAACAATGTCAAATAAACAACAACAACGTCAACAACAACAACAACAACACCGTCAACAACAACAACAATGTCAGATAAACAACAATAACGTCAAATAAACAACAATAACAACAACGTCAAATAAACAACAACAACAACGTCAAATAAACAACAACGTCAACTACAACAACAACGTGAAATAAACAACAACAAATATGTCAACAACAACAACAACATCAAATAAACAACAACAACAACAACGTCAACAACAACAACGTCAAATAAACAACAACAACAACAACAACGTCAAATAAACAACAAAAACAACGTCAAATAAACAACAACAACAACGTCAAATAAACAACAACAACAATAATGTCAAATAAACAACAACAACAACAACAACAACAACAACAACAATGTCAACAACAACAACAACAACGTCAAATAAACAACAACAACAACAACAACTATGTCAACAACAACAACAACGTCAAATAAATAACAACAATAACAACGTCAACAACAACAACAACGTCAAATAAACAACAACAACAACAAGAACAACAACGTCAAATAAACAACAACAACAACAACACCGTCAAATAAACAACAACAACAACAACGTCAAATAAACAACAACGTCAAATAAACAACATCAAAAACAACGTCAATAACAACAACAACGTCAAATAAACAACAACAACAACAACAACGTCAACAACAACAACAACGTCAAATAAACAACAACAACAACAACCACATCAAATAAACAATAACAACAACAACAACAATGTCAAATAAACAACAACAACAACGTCAAATAAGCAACAACAACAACAACAACGTCAATAATAACAACAACGTCAAATAAACAACAACAACAACAACCACGTCAAATAAACAACAACAACGTCAAATAAACAACAACAACAATAATAACAACAATAACAACAACAACAACAACAACGTCAAATAAACAACAACAACAACAACGTCAATTAAACAACAACAACAACGTCAAATAAACAACAACAAAAACAACAACAACATCAACAACAACAAAAACGTCAAATAAACAACAACAACAACAACAACATCAACAACAACAACTACGTCAAATAAACAACAACAACAACAACAATAATGTCAAATAAACAACAACAACAACGTCAACAACAACAACAATGTCAAATAAATAACAACAACATCAAATAAACAACAACAACAACGTCAACAACAACAACGTCAAATAAACAACAAAAACAATAACGTCAAATAAACAACAACGTCAACAACAACAACAATAACAACGTCAAATAAACAACAACAACAACACAAACAACAACAAAGTCAAATAAACAACAACAACAACAACGTCAACAACAACAACAACAACAACGTCAAATAAACAACAACAACAACGTCAAATAAACAACAACAACAACAACGTCAAATAAACAACAACAACAACAACGTCAACAACAACAACTACGTCAAATAAACAACAACAACATTAACGTCAAATAAACAATAACAACAACAACAACGTCAACAACAATAACGTCAAATAAACAACAATAACAACAACGTCAAATAACAACAACAACGTCAAATAAACAACAACAACAACAACGTCAAATAAACAACAACAACAACGTCAACAACAACAACAATGTCAAATAAACAACAACAACAACACCGTCAACAACAACAATGTCAAATAAACAACAACAACAACAACGTCAAATAAACAACAACAATAACTATGTCAACAACAACGTCAAATAAACAACAACAACAACAACGTCAAGTAAACAACAACAACAACAACAACAACGTCAAATAAACAACAACAACAATGTCAAATAAACAACAACAACAACAACAACACCGTCAACAACAACAACAATGTCAAATAAACAACAACAACGACAACAACGTCAAATAAACAACAACAACAACTATGTCAACAACAACAACAACAACGTCAAATAAACAACAACAACAACGTCAAGTAAACAACAACAACAACAACAACAACAACGTCAAATAAACAACAACAACAACGTAAAATAAACAACAACAACAACAACGTCAAATAAATAACAACAACAACAACGTCAAATAAACAACAACCACAACAACGTCAACAACAACAACAACAACAACGTCAAATAAACAACAACAACAACAACGTCAAATAAACAATAACAACAATAACAACAATGTCAAATAAACAACAACAAAAACAACAACAACGTCAAATAAACAACAACAACAACAACAACAACAACGTCAAATAAACAACAACAACAATGTCAAATAAACCAAAACAAAAACAACAACAACATCAATAACAACAAAAACGTCAAATAAACAACAACAACAACAACAACAACGTCAACAACAACAACTACGTCAAATAAACAACAACAACAACGTCAAATAAACAATAACAACAACAAAAACGTCAACAACAACAACGTCAAATAAACAACAACAACAACGTCAAATAAACAACAACAACGTCAAATAAAGAACAACAACAACAATGTCAAATAAACAACAACAACGTCAACAACAACAACAACAATGTCAAATAAACAACAACAACAACACCGTCAACAACAACAACAATGTCAGATAAACAACAATAACGTCAAATAAACAACAATAACAACAACGTCAACAATAACAACAATGTCAAATAAACAACAACAGCAACGTCAAATAAACAACAACGTCAACTACAACAACAACGTGAAATAAACAACAACAAATATGTCAACAACAACAACAACATCAAATAAACAACAACAACAACAACGTCAACAACAACAACAACGTCAAATAAACAACAACAACAACAACACCGTCAAATAAACAACAAAAACAACGTCAGATAAACAACAACAACAACGTCAAATAAACAACAACAACAACAACAATGTCAAATAAACAACAACAACAACAACAACAATGTCAACAACAACAACAACAACAACGTCAAATAAACAACAACAACAACAACAACTATGTCAACAACAACAACAACGTCAAATAAATAACAACAATAACAACGTCAACAACAACAACAACGTCAAATAAACAACAACAACAACAACAACAACAACGTCAAATAAACAACAACAACAACACCGTCAAATAAACAACAACAACAACAACGTCAAATAAACAACAACGTCAAATAAACAACATCAAAAACAACGTCAATAACAACAACAACGTCAAATAAACAACAACAACAACAACAACGTCAACAATAACAACAACAACGTCAAATAAACAACAACAACAACAACCACATCAAATAAACAATAACAACAACAACAATGTCAAATAAACAACAACAACAACAACGTCAAATAAGCAACAACAACAACAACAACGTCAATAATAACAACAACGTCAAATAAACAACAACAACAACAACCACGTCAAATAAACAACAACAACGTCAAATAAACAACAACAACAATAATAACAACAATAACAACAACAACAACAACGTCAAATAAACAACAACAACAACAACGTCAATTAAACAACACCAACAACGTCAAATAAACAACAACAAAAACAACAACAACATCAACAACAACAAAAACGTCAAATAAACAACAACAACAACAACAGCATCAACAACAACAACTACGTCAAATAAACAACAACAACAACAACAACAATGTCAAATAAACAACAACAACAACGTCAACAACAACAACAATGTCAAATTAATAACAACAACATCAAATAAACAACAACAACAACGTCAACAACAACAACGTCAAATAAACAACAAAAACAATAACGTCAAATAAACAACAACGTCAACAACAACAACAACGTCAAATAAACAACAACAACAACTAAGTCAACAACAACAACAATAACAACGTCAAATAAACAACAACAACAACACAAACAACAACAAAGTCAAATAAACAACAACAACAACAACGTCAACAACAACAACAACAACAACGTCAAATAAACAACAACAACAACGTCAAATAAACAACAACAAAAACAACGTCAACAACAACAACGTCAAACAAACAACAACCACAACAACAACGTCAACAACAACAACGTCAAATAAACAACAACAACTATGTCAACAACAACAACGTCAAATAAACATCAACAACAACGTCAACAACAACAACGTCAAATAAACAACAACAACAACGTCAAATAAACAACAACAACAACAACACAGTCAAATAAACAACAACAACAACAACATCAAATAAACAACAACAACAACAATGTCAAATAAACAACAACAAAAACAACGTCAACAACAACAACAACGACAAATAAACAACAACAACAACAACAACGTCAACAACAACAACAACGTCAAATAAACAACAACAACAACAACGTCAACAACAACAACAACGTCAACTAAACAACAACAACATTAACGTCAAATAAACAATAACAACAACAACAACGTCAACAACAATAACGTCAAATAAACAACAATAACAACAACGTCAAATAACAACAACAACGTCAAATAAACAACAACAACAACGTCAACAACAACAACAATGTCAAATAAACAACAACAACAACACCGTCAACAACAACAACAATGTCAAATAAACAACAACAACAACAACGTCAAATAAACAACAACAACAACTATGTCAACAACAACGTCAAATAAACAACAACAACGTCAAGTAAACAACAACAACAACAACAACAACGTCAAATAAACAACAACAACAATGTCAAATAAACAACAACAACAACACCGTCAACAACAACAACAATGTCAAATAAACAACAACAACGACAACAACGTCAAATAAACAACAACAACAACTATGTCAACAACAACAACAACAACGTCAAATAAACAACAACAACAACAACGTCAAGTAAACAACAACAACAACAACAACAACAACGTCAAATAAACAACAACAACAACGTCAAGTAAACAACAACAACAACAACAACAACGTCAAATAAACAACAACAACAACGTCAAATAAACAACAACAACAACAACAACAACGTCAAATAAATAACAACAACAACAACGTCAAATAAACAACAACCACAACAACGTCAACAACAACAACAACAACAACGTCAAATAAACAACGTCAACAACAACAACGTCAAATAAACAATAACAATAATAACAACAATGTCAAATAAACAACAACAAAAACAACAACAACGTCAAATAAACAACGTCAACAACAACAACGTCAAATAAACAATAACAATAATAACAACAATGTCAAATAAACAACAACAAAAACAACAACAACGTAACAACAACAACGTCAAATAAACAACAACAACAATGTCAAATAAACCAAAACAAAAACAACAACAACATCAACAATAACAAAAACGTCAAATAAACAACAACAACAACAACAACGTCAACAACAACAACTACGTCAAATAAACAACAACAACAACGTCAAATAAACAATAACAACAACAAAAACGTCAACAACAACAACGTCAAATAAACAACAACAACAACGTCAAATAAACAACAACAACGTCAAATAAAGAACAACAACAATGTCAAATAAACAACAACAACGTCAACAACAACAACAACAATGTCAAATAAACAACAACAACAACACCGTCAACAACAACAATGTCAGATAAACAACAATAACGTCAAATAAACAACAATAACAACAACGTCAACAATAACAACAACGTCAAATAAACAACAACAACAACGTCAAATAAACAACAACGTCAACTACAACAACAACGTGAAATAAACAACAACAAATATGTCAACAACAACAACAACATCAAATAAACAACAACAACAACAACGTCAACAACAACAACAACGTCAAATAAACAACAACAACAACAACAACGTCAAATAAACAACAAAAACAACGTCAAATAAACAACAACAACAACGTCAAATAAACAACAACAACAACAATGTCAAATAAACAACAACAACAACAACAACAACAACAATGTCAACAACAACAACAACAACGTCAAATAAACAACAACAACAACAACAACTATGTCAACAACAACAACAACGTCAAATAAATAACAACAATAACAACGTCAACAACAACAACAACGTCAAATAAACAACAACAACAACAACAACGTCAAATAAACAACAACAACAACAACACCGTCAAATAAACAACAACAACAACAACATCAAATAAACAACAACGTCAAATAAACAACATCAAA
This sequence comes from Vicia faba, assembly GCA_948472305.1. NCBI lineage: Eukaryota > Viridiplantae > Streptophyta > Magnoliopsida > Fabales > Fabaceae > Vicia > Vicia faba. Next base: position 141,616,239 of record OX451739.1, read on the forward strand.
AACAACGTCAATAACAACAACAACGTCAAATAAACAACAACAACAACAACGTCAACAACAACAATAACAACGTCAAATAAACAACAACAACAACCACATCAAATAAACAATAACAACAACAACAACAATGTCAAATAAACAACAACAACAACGTCAAATAAGCAACAACAACAACAACAACGTCAATAATAACAACAACGTCAAATAAACAACAACAACAACAACCACGTCAAATAAACAACAACAACGTCAAATAAACAACAACAACAATAATAACAACAATAACAACAACAACAACAACGTCAAATAAACAACAACAACAACAACGTCAATTAAACAACAACAACAACGTCAAATAAACAACAACAAAAACAACAACAACATCAACAACAACAAAAACGTCAAATAAACAACAACAACAACAACATCAACAACAACAACTACGTCAAATAAACAACAACAACAACAACAATAATGTCAAATAAACAACAACAACAACGTCAACAACAACAACAATGTCAAATAAATAACAACAACATCAAATAAACAACAACAACAACGTCAACAACAACAACGTCAAATAAACAACAAAAACAATAACGTCAAATAAACAACAACGTCAACAACAACAACAACGTCAAATAAACAACAACAACAACTAAGTCAACAACAACAACAATAACAACGTCAAATAAACAACAACAACAACACAAACAACAACAAAGTCGAATAAACAACAACAACAACAACGTCAACAACAACAACAACAACAACGTCAAATAAACAACAACAACAACAACGTCAAATAAACAACAACAAAAACAACGTCAACAACAACAACGTCAAACAAACAACAACCACAACAACAACGTCAACAACAACAACGTCAAATAAACAACAACAACTATGTCAACAACAACAACGTCAAATAAACAACAACAACAACAACGTCAACAACAACAACGTCAAATAAACAACAACAACAACGTCAAATAAACAACAACAACAACAACACCGTCAAATAAACAACAACAACAACAACATCAAATAAACAACAACAACAACAACGTCAAATAAACAACAACAAAAACAACGTCAACAACAACAACAACGACAAATAAACAACAACAACAACAACGTCAACAACAACAACAACGTCAAATAAACAACAACAACAACAACGTCAACAACAACAACAACGTCAAATAAACAACAACAACAACGTCAAATAAACAATAACAACAACAACAACAATGTCAAATAAACAACAACAACAACAACGTCAACAACAACAACGTCAAATAAACAACAACAACAACAACAACAACGTCAACAACAACAACAACGTCAACAACAACAACAACGTCAAATAAACAACAACAACTATGTCAACAACAACAACAACAACGTCAAATAAACAACAACAACAACAACGTCAAATAAACAATAACAACAACAACAACAATGTTAAATAAACAACAACAATAACAACGTCAACTAAACAACAACAACAACAACGTCAACAACAACAACAACGTCAAATAAACAACAACAACAACAACAACGTCAAATAAACAATAACACAACAACAACAATGTCAAATAAACAACAACAACAACGTCATATAAACAACAACAACTACAACGTCAACAACAACAACAACGTCGAATAAACAACAACAACAACGTCAACAACAACAACAACGTCAAATAAACAACAACAACTATGTCAACAACACCAACAACGTCAAATAAACAACCACAACAACAACACCGTCAAATAAACAACAACAACAAAATCAAATAAACAACAACAACAACAACAATGTCAAATAAACAACAACAAAAACAACGTCAACAACAACAACAACGTCAAATAAACAACAACAACAACAACGTCAACAACAACAACAACGTCAACAACAACAACAACGTCAAATAAACAACAACAACAACAACGTCAACAACAACAACAACAACGTCAAATAAACATTAACAACAACGTCAAATAAACAATAACAACAACAACAACGTCAAATAAACAACAACAACAACAACGTCAACAACAACAACGTCAAATAAACAACAACAACAACGTCAAATAAACAACAACAACATCGTCAAATAAACAACAACAACAACATCAAATAAACAACAACAACAACAATGTCAAATAAACAACAACAAAAAAACCGTCAATAACAACAACAACGACAAATAAACAACAACAACAACAACGTCAACAACAACAACGTCAAATAAACAACAACAACAACAACAACGTCAACAACAACAACAACGTCAAATAAACAACAACAACAACGTCAAATAAACAATAACAACAACAACAACAATGTCAAATAAACAACAACAACAACGTCAACAACAACAACAACGTCAAATAAACAACAACAACAACAACGTCAACAACAACAACAACGTCAAATAAACAACAACAACCATGTCAACAACAACAACAACAACGTCAAATAAACAACAACAACAACAACGTCAAATAAACAATAACAACAACAACAACAACAATGTTAAATAAACAACGACAATAACAACGTCAAATAAACAACAACAACAACAACGTCAACAACAACAACAACGTCAAATAAACAACAACAACAACAACAATGTCAAATAAACAAAAACAACAACGTCAAATAAACAACAACAACAACAACATCAACAACAACTACTACGTCAAATAAACAACAACAACAACATTAACGTCAAATAAACAATAACAACAACAACAACGTCAACAACAATAACGTCAAATAAACAACAACAACAACAACGTCAAATAAACAACAACAACGTCAAATAAACAACAATAACAACGTCAACAACAACAACAATGTCAAATAAACAACAACAACAACACCGTCAACAACAACAACAATGTCAAATAAACAACAACAACAACGTCAAATAAACAACAACAACAACTATGTCAACAACAACAACGTCAAATAAACAACAACAACAACAACGTCAAATAAACAACAACAACAACTATGTCAACAACAACAACGTCAAATAAACAACAACAACAACAACGTCAAGTAAACAACAACAACAACAACAACAACGTCAAATAAACAACAACAACAATGTCAAATAAACAACAACAACAACAACAACAACACCATCAACAACAACAATAATGTCAAATAAACAACAACAACAACAACGTCACATAAACAACACCAACAACTATGTCAACAACAACAACGTCAAATAAACAACAACAACAACGTCAAGTAAACAACAACAACGTCAAATAAACAACAACAACAACAACGTCAAATAAACAACAACAACAACAACGTCAAATAAACAACAACAACAATGTCAAATAAACAAAAACAAAAACAATAACAACATCAACAACAACAAAAACGTCAAATAAACAACAACAACAACAACAACGTCAACATCAACAACTACGTCAAATAAACAACAACAACAACGTCAAATAAACAATAACAACAACAAAAACGTCAACAACAACAACGTCAAATAAACAACAACAACAACGTCAAATAAACAACAACAACGTCAAATAAAGAACAACAACAACAATGTCAAATAAACAACAACAACGTCAACAACAACAACAACAATGTCAAATAAACAACAACAACAACACCGTCAACAACAACAACAATGTCAGATAAACAACAATAACGTCAAATAAACAACAATAACAACTACGTCAACAATAACAACAACGTCAAATAAACAACAACAACAACGTCAAATAAACAACAACGTCAACAACAACAATAACGTGAAATAAACAACAACAACTATGTCAACAACAACAACAACATCAAATAAACAACAACAACAACGTCAACAACAACAACAACGTCAAATAAACAACAACAACAACAACACCGTCAAATAAACAACAAAAACAACGTCAAATAAACAACAACAACAACGTCAAATAAACAACAACAACAACAATGTCAAATAAACAACAACAACAACAACAATGTCAACAACAACAACAACAACAACGTCAAATAAACAACAACAACAACAACAACTATGTCAACAACAACAACAACGTCAAATAAATAACAACAATAACAACGTCAACAACAACAACAACGTCAAATAAACAACAACAACAACAACAACGTCAAATAAACAACAACAACAACAACACCGTCAAATAAACAACAACAACAACAACGTCAAATAAACAACAACGTCAAATAAACAACATCAAAAACAACGTCAACAACAACAACAACGTCAACAACAACAACAACAACGTCAAATAAACAACAACAACAACAACAACCACATCAAATAAACAATAACAACAACAACAATGTCAAATAAACAACAACAACAACGTCAAATAAGCAACAACAACAACAACAACGTTAATAATAACAACAACGTCAAATAAACAACAACAACAACAACCACGTCAAATAAACAACAACAACGTCAAATAAACAACAACAACAACAATAACAACAATAACAACAACAACAACAACAACAACAATGTCAAATAAACAACAACAACAACAACGTCAATTAAACAACAACAACAACGTCAAATAAACAACAACAAAAACAGCATCAACAACAACAACTACGTCAAATAAACAACAACAATAACAACAACAATGTCAAATAAACAACAACAACAGCAACAACGTCAACAACAACAACAATGTCAAATAAATAACAACAACGTCAAATAAACAACAACAACAACAACGTCAACAACAACAACGTCAAATAAACAACAACAACAACAACGTCAAATAAACAACAACGTCAACAACAACAACAACGTCAAATAAACAACAACAACAACTAAGTCAACAACAACAACAATAACAACGTCAAATAAACAACAACAACAACACAAACAACAACAAAGTCAAATAAACAACAACAACAACAACGTCAACAACAACAACAACGTCAAATAAACAACAACAAAAACAACGTCAACAACAACAACAACAATGTCAAACAAACAACAACAACAACAACAACGTCAACAACAACAACAACAACGTCAAATAAACAACAACAACTATGTCAACAACAACAACGTCAAATAAACAACAACAACAACAACGTCAACAACAACAACGTCAAAATAAATAACAACAACAACGTCAAATAAACAACAACAACAACAACACCGTCAAATAAACAACAACAACAACAACAACAACATCAAATAAACAACAACAACAACAACAATGTCAAATAAACAACAACAAAAACAACGTCAACAACAACAACAACAACAACAACGTCAAATAAACAACAACAACAACAACGTCAACAACAACAACTACGTCAAATAAACAACAACAACATTAACGTCAAATAAACAATAACAACAACAACAACGTCAACAACAATAACGTCAAATAAACAACAACAACAACGTCAAATAAACAACAACAACGTCAAATAAATAACAACAACAACAACAACAACGTCAAATAAACAACAACAACAACGTCAACAACAACAACAATGTCAAATAAACAACAACAACAACAACACCGTCAACAACAACAACAATGTCAAATAAACAACAACAACAACAACGTCAAATAAACAACAACAACAACTATGTCAACAACAACAACGTCAAATAAACAATAACAACAACAACGTCAAGTAAACAACAACAACAACAACGTCAAATAAACAACAACAACAACAACACCGTCAAATAAACAACAAAAACAACGTCAAATAAACAACAACAACAACAACGTCAAATAAACAACAACAACAATGTCAAATAAACAACAACAACAACAACAACAATGTCAACAACAACAACAACAACGTCAAATAAACAACAACAACAACAACAACAACAACAACAACGTCAAATAAATAACAACAACAACAACGTCAACAACAACAACAACGTCAAATAAATAACAACAACAACAACAACAACGTCAAATAAACAACAACAACAACAACACCGTCAAATAAACAACAACAACAACAACGTCAAATAAACAACATAAAAACCAACGTCAATAACAACAACAACGTCAAATAAACAACAACAACAACAACGTCAACAACAACAACAACAACGTCAAATAAACAACAACAGCAACAACCACATCAAATAAACAACAACAACAATAACAACAATGTCAATTAAACAACAACAACAACGTCAAATAAGCAACAACAACAACAACAACGTCAATAATAACAACAACGTCAAATAAACAACAACAACAACCACGTCAAATAAACAACAACAACGTCAAATAAACAACAACAACAACAATAACAACAATAACAACAACAACAACAACAACGTCAAATAAACAACAACAACAACAACGTCAATTAAACAACAACAACAACGTCAATTAAACAACAACAAAAACAACAACAACATCAACAACAACAAAAACGTCAAATAAACAACAACAACAACAGCATCAACAACAACAACTACGTCAAATAAACAACAACAACAACAACAATGTCAAATAAACAACAACAACAGCAACAACGTCAACAACAACAACAATGTCAAATAAATAACAACAACGTCAAATAAACAACAACAACAACGTCAACAACAACAACAACAACGTCAAATAAACAACAACAACAACAACCTCAAATAAACAACAACGTCAACAACAACAACAACGTCAAATAAACAACAACAACAACTAAGTCAACAACAACAACAATAACAACGTCAAATAAACAACAACAACAACACAAACAACAACAAAGTCAAATAAACAACAACAACAACAACGTCAACAACAACAACAACAACAACGTCAAATAAACAACAACAACAACGTCAAATAAACAACAACAAAAACAACGTCAACAACAACAACAACAACGTCAAACAAACAACAACAACAACAACAACGTCAACAACAACAACAACGTCAAATAAACAACAAAAACTATGTCAACAACAACAACGTCAAATAAACAACAACAACAACAACGTCAACAACAACAACGTCAAATAAACAACAACAACAACGTCAAATAAACAACAACAACAACGTCAAATAAACAACAACAACAACAACACCATCAAATAAACAACAACAACAACAACGTCAACAACAACAACGTCAAATAAACAACAACAACAACAACACCGTCAAATAAACAACAACAACAACAACATCAAATAAACAACAACAACAACAATGTCAAATAAACAACAACAAAAACAACGTCAACAACAACAACAACGACAAATAAACAACAACAACAACAACAACAACGTCAACAACAACAACAACGTCAAATAAACAACAACAACAACAACGTCAACAACAACAACAACGTCAAATAAACAACAACAACAACGTCAAATAAAAAACAATAACAATAACGTCAACAACAACAACTACGTCAAATAAACAACAACAACATTAACATCAAATAAACAATAACAACAACAACAACGTCAACAACAATAACGTCAAATAAACAACAACAACAACAACGTCAAATAAACAACAACAACGTCAAATAAACAACAACAACAACAACAACAACGTCAAATAAACAACAACAACAACGTCAACAACATCAACAATGTCAAATAAACAAAAACAACAACAACACCGTCAACAACAACAACAATGTCAAATAAACAACAACAACAACAACGTCAAATAAACAACAACAATAACTATGTCAACAACAACAACGTCAAATAAACAACAACAACAACAACGTCAAGTAAACAACAACAACAACAACAACAACGTCAAATAAACAACAACAACAATGTCAAATAAACAACAACAAATACAACAACACCGTCAACAACAACAACAATGTCAAATAAACAACAACAACAACAACAACGTCAAATAAACAACAACAACAACTATGTCAACAACAACAACAACAACGTCAAATAAACAACAACAACAACGTCAAGTAAACAACAACAACAACAACAACAACCTCAAATAAACAACAACAACAACGTCAAACAAACAACAACAACAACAACGTCAAATAAATAACAACAACAACAACGTCAACAACAACAACGTCAAATAAACAACAACCACAACAACGTCAAATAAATAACAACAACAACAACAACAACAACGTCAAATAAACAATAACAATAATAACAACAATGTCAAATAAACAACAACAACAACTTCAAATAAACAACAACAACAACAACGTCAAATAAACAACAACAACAATGTCAAATAAACAAAAACAAAAACAACAACAACATCAACAACAACAAAAACGTCAAATAAACAACAACAACAACAACGTCAACAACAACAACTACGTCAAATAAACAACAACAACGTCAAATAAACAATAACAACAACAAAAACGTCAACAACAACAACGTCAAATAAACAACAACAACAACGTCAAATAAACAACAACAACGTCAAATAAAGAACAACAACAACAATGTCAAATAAACAACAACAACATCAACAACAACAACAACAATGTCAAATAAACAACAACAACAACACCGTCAACAACAACAACAATGTCAGATAAACAACAATAACGTCAAATAAACAACAATAACAACAACGTCAACAATAACAACAACGTCAAATAAACAACAACAACAACGTCAAATAAACAACAACGTCAACAACAACAACGTGAAATAAACAACAACAACTATGTCAACAACAACAACAACATCAAATAAACAACAACAACAACAACGTCAACAACAACAACAACGTCAAATAAACAACAACAACAACAACACCATCAAATAAACAACAAAAACAACGTCAAATAAACAACAACAACAACGTCAAATAAACAACAACAACAACAATGTCAAATAAACAACAACAACAACAACAACAATGTCAACAACAACAACAACAACAACAACGTCAAATAAACAACAACAACAACAACAACAACTATGTCAACAACAACAACAACGTCAAATAAATAACAACAACAACAACGTCAACAACAACAACGTCAAATAAACAACAACAACAACAATGTCAAATAAGCAACAATAACAACAACAACAATGTCAACAACAACAACAACAACAACGTCAAATAAACAACAACAACAACAACAACAACAACTATGTCAACAACAACAACAACGTCAAATAAATAACAACAACAACAACGTCAACAACAACAACGTCAAATAAACAACAACAACAACAACAACAACGTCAAATAAACAACAACAACAACAACACCGTCAAATAAACAACAACAACAACAACAACGTCAAATAAACAACAACGTCAAATAAACAACATCAAAAACAACGTCAATAACAACAACAACGTCAAATAAACAACAACAACAACAACGTCAACAACAACAACAACAACGTCAAATAAACAACAACAACAACAACCACATCAAATAAACAATAACAACAACAACAACAATGTCAAATAAACAACAACAACAACGTCAAATAAGCAACAAAAACAACAACATTGTCAATAATAACAACAACGTCAAATAAACAACAACAACAACAACCACGTCAAATAAACAACAACAACGTCAAATAAACAACAACAATAACAATAACAACAATAACAACAACAACAACAACAACGTCAAATAAACAACAACAATAACAATAACAACAATAACAACAACAACAACAACAACGTCAAATAAACAACAACAACAACAACGTCAATTAAACAACAACAACAACGTCAAATAAACAACAACAAAAACAACAACAACATCAACAACAACAAAAACGTCAAATAAACAACAACAACAACAGCATCAACAACAACAACTACGTCAAATAAACAACAACAACAACAACAACAATGTCAAATAAACAACAACAACAGCAACAACGTCAACAACAACAACAATGTCAAATAAATAACAACAACGTCAAATAAACAACAACAACAACGTCAACAACAACAACAACGTCAAATAAACAACAACAACAACGTCAACTAAACAACAACGTCAACAACAACAACAACGTCAAATAAACAACAACAACAACTAAGTCAACAACAACAGTAACAACGTCAAATAAACAACAACAACAACAACAACACAAACAACAACAAAGTCAAATAGACAACAACAACAACAACGTCAACAACAACAACAACAACGTCAAATAAACAACAACAACAACGTCAAATAAAAAACAACAACAACGTCAAATAAACAACAACAACAATGTCAAATAAACAAAAACAAAAACAATAACAACATCAACAACAACAAAAACGTCAAATAAACAACAACAACAACAACGTCAACATCAACAACTACGTCAAATAAACAACAACAACAACGTCAAATAAACAATAGCAACAACAAAAACGTCAACAACAACAACGTCAAATAAACAACAACAACAACGTCAAATAAACAACAACAACGTCAAATAAAGAACAACAACAACAATGTCAAATAAACAACAACAACGTCAACAACAACAACAACAATGTCAAATAAACAACAACAACAACACCGTCAACAACAACAACAATGTCAGATAAACAACAATAACGTCAAATAAACAACAATAACAACTACGTCAACAATAACAACAACGTCAAATAAACAACAACAACAACGTCAAATAAACAACAACGTCAACAACAACAATAACGTGAAATAAACAACAACAACTATGTCAACAACAACAACAACATCAAATAAACAACAACAACAACGTCAACAACAACAACAACGTCAAATAAACAACAACAACAACACCGTCAAATAAACAACAAAAACAACGTCAAATAAACAACAACAACAACGTCAAATAAACAACAACAACAACAATGTCAAATAAACAACAACAACAACAACAACAATGTCAACAACAACAACAACAACGTCAAATAAACAACAACAACAACAACAACAACTATGTCAACAACAACAACAACGTCAAATAAATAACAACAAAAACAACGTCAACAACAACAACAACGTCAAATAAACAACAACAACAACAACAACAACGTCAAATAAACAACAACAACAACAACACCGTCAAATAAACAACAACAACAACAACGTCAAATAAACAACAACGTCAAATAAACAACATCAAAAACAACGTCAATAACAACAACAACGTCAAATAAACAACAACAACAACAACGTCAACAACAACAACAACGTCAAATAAACAACAACAACAACAACAACAACCACATCAAATAAACAATAACAACAACAACAATGTCAAATAAACAACAACAACAACGTCAAATAAGCAACAACAACAACAACAACGTTAATAATAACAACAACGTCAAATAAACAACAACAACAACCACGTCAAATAAACAACAACAACGTCAAATAAACAACAACAACAACAATAACAACAATAATAACAACAACAACAACAATGTCAAATAAACAACAACAACAACAACAACGTCAATTAAACAACAACAACAACGTCAAATAAACAACAACAAAAACAACAACAACATCAACAACAACAAAAACGTCAAATAAACAACAACAATAACAACAACAATGTCAAATAAACAACAACAACAGCAACAATGTCAACAACAACAACAATGTCAAATAAACAACAACAACGTCAAATAAACAACAACAATAACGTCAACAACAACAACAACGTCAAATAAACAACAACGTCAACAACAACAACAACGTCAAATAAACAACAACAACAACTAAGTCAACAACAACAACAATAACAACGTCAAATAAACAACAACAACAACACAAACAACAACAAAGTCAAATAAACAACAACAACAACAACGTCAACAACAACAACAACAACAACGTCAAATAAACAACAACAAAAACAACGTCAACAACAACAACAACAACGTCAAACAAACAACAACAACAACAACGTCAACAACAACAACAACAACGTCAAATAAACAACAACAACTATGTCAACAACAACAACGTCAAATAAACAACAACAACAACAACGTCAACAACAACAACGTCAAATAAACAACAACAACAACGTCAAATAAACAACAACAATAACAACAACACCGTCAAATAAACAACAACAACAACAACAACATCAAATAAACAACAACAACAACAACAACAATGTCAAATAAACAACAACAAAAACAACGTCAACAACAACAACAACGACATATAAACAACAACAACAACAACAACGTCAACAACAACAACAACGTCAAATAAACAACAACAACAACGTCAACAACAACAACAACGTCAAATAAACAACAACAACAACAACAACGTCAAATAAACAACAACAACAACAACGTCAACAACAACAACTATGTCAAATAAACAACAACAACATTAACGTCAAATAAACAATAACAACAACAACAACGTCAACAACAATAACGTCAAATAAACAACAACAACAACGTCAAATAAACAACAACAACGTCAAATAAACAACAACAACAACAACAACGTCAAATAAACAACAACAACAACGTCAACAACAACAACAATGTCAAATAAACAACAACAACAACAACACCGTCAACAACAACAACAATGTCAAATAAACAACAACAACAACAACGTCAAATAAACAACAACAACAACTATGTCAACAACAACAACGTCAAATAAACAACAACAACAACAACGTCAAGTAAACAACAACAACAACAACAACGTCAAATAAACAACAACAACAACAACACCCTCAAATAAACAACAAAAACAACGTCAAATAAACAACAACAACAACAACGTCAAATAAACAACAACAACAATGTCAAATAAACAACAACAACAACAACAACAATGTCAACAACAACAACAACAAAAACAACGTCAAATAAACAACAACAACAACAACAACAACAACTATGTCAACAACAACAACAACGTCAAATAAATAACAACAACAACAACGTCAATAACAACAACAACGTCAAATAAATAACAACAACAACAACAACAACGTCAAATAAACAACAACAACAACAACACCGTCAAATAAACAACAACAACAACAACGTCAAATAAACAACAACGTCAAATAAACAACATAAAAAACAACGTCAATAACAACAACAACGTCAAATAAACAACAACAACAACAACGTCAACAACAACAACAACAACAACGTCAAATAAACAACAACAACAACAACCACATCAAATAAACAATAACAACAACAACAATGTCAAATAAACAACAACAACAACGTCAAATAAGCAACAACAACAACAACAACGTCAATAATAACAACAACGTCAAATAAACAACAACAACAACCACGTCAAATAAACAACAACAACGTCAAATAAACAACAACAACAACAATAACAACAATAACAACAACAACAACAACAACAACAACGTCAAATAAACAACAACAACAACAACGTCAATTAAACAACAACAACAACGTCAATTAAACAACAACAAAAACAACAACAACATCAACAACAACAAAAACGTCAAATAGACAACAACAACAACAGCATCAACAACAACAACTACGTCAAATAAACAACAACAACAACAATGTCAAATAAACAACAACAACAGCAACAACGTCAACAACAACAACATTGTCAAATAAATAACAACAACGTCAAATAAACAACAACAACAACGTCAACAACAACAACAACGTCAAATAAACAACAACAACAACAACAACAACCTCAAATAAACAACAACGTCAACAACAACAACAACGTCAAATAAACAACAACCACAACTAAGTCAACAACAACAACAATAACAACATCAAATAAACAACAACAACAACACAAACAACAACAAAGTCAAATAAACAACAACAACAACAACAACAACAACGTCAACAACAACAACAACAACGTCAAATAAACAACAACAACAACGTCAAATAAACAACAACAAAAACAACGTCAACAACAACAACAACAACGTCAAACAAACAACAACAACAACAACAACGTCAACAACAACAACAACGTCAAATAAACAACAACAACTATGTCAACAACAACAACATCAAATAAACAAAAACAACAACAACAACGTCAACAACAACAACGTCAAATAAACAACAACAACATCGTCAAATAAACAACAACAACAACAACACCGTCAAATAAACAACAACAACAACAACATCAAGTAAACAACAACAACAACAATGTCAAATAAACAACAACAAAAACAACGTCAACAACAACAACAACAACGACAAATAAACAACAACAACAACGTCAACAACAACAACAACGTCAAATAAACAACAACAACAACAACGTCAACAACAACAACGTCAAATAAACAACAACAACAACGTCAAATAAAAAAAATAACAATAACGTCAACAACAACAACTACGTCAAATAAACAACAACAACATTAACATCAAATAAACAATAACAACAATAACAACGTCAACAACAAAAATGTCAAATAAACAACAACAACAACAACAACAACAACAACGTCAAATAAACAACATCAACGTCAAATAAACAACAACAACAACAACGTCAAATAAACAACAACAACAACGTCAACAACAGCAACAATGTCAAATAAACAAAAACAACAACAACACCGTCAACAACAACAACAATGTCAAATAAACAACAACAACAACAACGTCAAATAAACAACAACAACAACTATGTCAACAACAACAACGTCAAATAAACAACAACAACAACAACGTCAAGTAAACAACAACAACAACAACAACAACGTCAAATAAACAACAACAACAACAACGTCAAATAAACAACAACAACAATGTCAAATAAACAACAACAAATACAACAACATCGTCAACAACAACAACAATGTCAAATAAACAACAACAACAACAACGTCAAATAAACAACAACAACAACTATGTCAACAACAACAACAACAACGTCAAATAAACAACAACAACAACGTCAAGTAAACAACAACAACAACAACAACAACCTCAAATAAACAACAACAACAACGTCAAACAAACAACAACAATAACAACAACAACAACAACAACAACGTCAAATAAATAACAACAACAACAACGTCAACAACAACAACGTCAAATAAACAACAACCACAACAACGTCAACAACAACAACAACAACGTCAAATAAACAACAACAACAACAACAACAACGTCAAATAAACAATAACAATAATAACAACAATGTCAAATAAACAACAACAACAACGTCAAATAAACAATAACAACAACAACGTCAAATAAACAACAACAACAATGTCAAATAAACAAAAACAAAAACAACAACAACATCAACAACAACAAAAACGTCAAATAAACAACAACAACAACAACGTCAACAACAACAACTACATCAAATAAACAACAACAACAACGTCAAATAAACAATAACAACAACAAAAACGTCAACAACAACAACGTCAAATAAACAACAACAACAACGTCAAATAAACAACAACAACGTCAAATAAAGAACAACAACAACAATGTCAAATAAACAACAACAACGTCAACAACAACAACAATGTCAAATAAACAACAACAACAACACCGTCAACAACAACAACAATGTCAGATAAACAACAATAACATCAAATAAACAACAATAACAACAACGTCAACAATAACAACAACGTCAAATAAACAACAACAACAACGTCAAATAAACAACAACGTCAACAACAACAACAACGTGAAATAAACAACAACAACTATGTCAACAACAACAACAACATCAAATAAACAACAACAACAACAACGTCAACAACAACAACAACGTCAAATAAAAAACAACAACAACAACACCATCAAATAAACAACAAAAACAACGTCAAATAAACAACAACAACAACGTCAAATAAACAACAACAACAACAATGTCAAATAAACAACAACAACAACAACAATGTCAACAACAACAACAACAACAACGTCAAATAAACAACAACAACAACAACAACTATGTCAACAACAACAACAACGTCAAATAAATAACAACAACAACAACGTCAACAACAACAACGTCAAATAAACAACAACAACAACAACGTCAAATAAACAACAACAACAACAACACCGTCAAATAAACAACAACAACAACGTCAAATAAACAACAACGTCAAATAAACAACATCAAAAACAACGTCAATAACAACAACAACGTCAAATAAACAACAACAACAACAACGTCAACAACAACAACAACAACGTCAAATAAACAACAACAACAACAACCACATCAAATAAACAATAACAACAACAACAACAATGTCAAATAAACAACAACAACAACGTCAAATAAGCAACAAAAACAACAACAATGTCAATAATAACAACAACGTCAAATAAACAACAACAACAACAACCACGTCAAATAAACAACAACAACGTCAAATAAACAACAACAATAACAATAACAACAATAACAACAACAACAACAACAACAACAATGTCAAATAAACAACAACAATAACAATAACAACAATAACAACAACAACAACAACGTCAAATAAACAACAACAACAACAACGTCAATTAAACAACAACAACAACGTCAAATAAACAACAACAAAAACAACAACAACATCATCAACAACAAAAACGTCAAATAAACAACAACAACAACAGCATCAACAACAACAACTACGTCAAATAAACAACAACAACAACAACAACAACAATGTCAAATAAACAACAACAACAGCAACAACGTCAACAACAACAACAATGTCAAATAAATAACAACAACGTCAAATAAACAACAACAACAACGTCAACAACAACAACGTCAAATAAACAACAACAACAACAATGTCAAATAAACAACAACGTCAACAACAACAACAACGTCAAATAAACAACAACAACAACTAAGTCAACAACAACAGTAACAACGTCAAATAAATAACAACAACAACAACAACACAAACAACAACAAAGTCAAATAGACAACAACAACAACAACGTCAACAACAACAACAACAACGTCAAATAAACAACAACAACAACGTCAAATAAACAACAACAAAAACAACGTCAACAACAACAACGTCAAACAAACAACAACAACAACAACAACAACGTCAACAACAACAACAACGTCAAATAAACAACAACAACTATGTCAACAACAACAACGTCAAATAAACAACAACAACAACAACAACGTCAACAATTACAACGTCAAATAAACAACAACAACAACAACGTCAAATAAACAACAACAACAACAACACCGTCAAATAAACAACAACAACAACAACATCAAATAAACAACAACAACAACAATGTCAAATAAACAACAACAAAAACAACGTCAACAACAACAACAACGACAAATAAACAACAACAACAACAACAACAACAACGTCAACAACAACAACAACGTCAAATAAACAACAACAACAACGTCAACAACAACAACAACGTCAAATAAACAACAACAACAACGTTGTGATCGGTGGATCTGGAACTGACTGTTTAACGCTGGTTCGCGAAATGTCGCGGAAGCAAGAGTCGCCACCGTCTTTTATTTTCTCCAAATGGAAAGGACAAAAGTACAGAAAAATTCCTTAAAGAGATTGCTCTCGGTTCGGGAGGTAGGTTATAGAAAGGGAAGGTGTTAGCACCCTTTCTATCCATGGTTATCCATGGGCTCTTAGATACTTGCTCAATGTGTTTTCAAAATTGTTTGTTTGCTTTTCAATGTGGGTTTAAAAAAGTTTCTTTGAAAAAATTTCAGTTCGACTCGTACGTCAGAGTGTTTGAAAAGTTTGTTTTGAAAGCTTTTGAAAATGTGTTGGTGTGAAAAGTATTTTTGTTTGAAATTAGAGCAAGTATCCTTGAGAACCTACCTACCCTAAGGAATTCGTCTGTATAAAAGTCCTTTAAAGTAGTGCCATCCCACCATTGAGAGGTAGGTAGCACCACCGTTGGAGGTGTTCGGGTCAATTCGAGTTTATAGGGACATGGTGATCACCAGAGCAATGGGAAGACACCTTAGAAGCTACCCTCATGCCAGGTTCCCGGATCATGAGGACTTACTAAGACATCCTCTACTCGACGATCACCTTTCGAAAGGCAACAGTGAGGCGTACCCTAGGGGTGGTGTGTGATTTGTGTGTCGTTTTCATTGATGTTTGTCTTGTCATGTTCATTGGTGTTCTACGCTTGATTTTATTTTAAGTCCATACATTCTTTCATGCTTGGTTAACAGTTAAAAGTTTGCGGGAAAAATAAATCTAAGCTATTACAAATGGCGCGGGTCCACATCGCCGAAATTAAACCGGACCCGATTTGACGGAAAATAAATAAAGAAAATAACGGTGCGAGAAGTTTAAGTTACAATGCTTCGGGAGAGATACATAATTATTTAAGCGAAATAAAATAAATACGCAAATTAAATAAATTACGAACGAGGGCGTTGGACCCTTTTGCAAAATATTATTAATAAGGAATTAAAATTAAGCATTAAAAGAAAATGTTTTTTAGTATTTTTGTGTTTTTTGAGATTTAATAAAAAAGAATTAATTAAAAACCAAAATGAAATGTTAAACCTAGTTCTAATTATTTTTAAGTTTATTATGAAAGTATTAAAATTTAACCTAAATGCAACCCTAATTAGTTTACAAGTTTAATTATGAAAATAAATAAATCACTAATATTATGGCAAAAAAAAAGGAAAATTAAAAGGAATAAAAAGTCATTAAACCTAATGCTATATTTTTGGATTTTTTATGAAAAAAAGAATTAATATTGCAAACCCTAATTTAAATTGAATTTATTTACATGCTAATTTATGTATAAGGAAATAATTAAAATTTATCACATTTTTGTCTTTTCTGATTTTTTTATGAAGTTTTTTTTTATATTTGTGAAAAAAATAATTAATTAAATTAAAACAAATCAAGGAAATAAAATAGCAATTAAAAATAAAATAAAAAATAAAAAGAATTGCAAACCAGGGGGTTCAGGCCCTAAAGTGGAGGTGTGGATCCAGTAAATTGAGCCCAATACCATTCAGAGTCGTTGACCCTCCCAGACATCATGTGGCAACGTTGACTAGGGTTTATTGTGCCCTTTGAATCTCTGCCTTTGATTTGACTTCATGAGACGCGTGTATGCTTAGATTATGGGGATGTATGGTGCACTCCAATGATGAACCTGCATGTGAATGTGAACAAGAAAATAATATTGAAATTATTGAAGACCTGGGGATCGAACCCGGGTCTTGTGCATTGCCCATACGTTCGCTTGCCATCTGTGCCACTTAACCACTTTGTTATATAATAAGCAAAGAAATATTATAAAAGAAAAACAAGATTAGTGCTGGAAAACGCGCGAGATTTTAAATGAGCCAGTCAGCATGTGACATGTAATCGTCTTCTCCACCTTCCCTGAAAACAAAACCATATGGCAACGGTTTCTTAAGCGTGGTTCAAGGTTGCTTTAGAGAAAATAGCGACTAGCGCTATACAACTCATAAATTAATCGCGACCATGGCTTCTTCTTCGTCTAAGTCTGCTGATTGCAATGGTGGTGGTCTGGGGTCCTGATTTTTCCTAATTTGAGAAACCCCAATTTCAAGCTTCTGTAAACCCTAACAGTTGTCAATGGCAAATCTCCAAATATGGCATGAAAACGAAATTAAACTACATGATTAGCTTCAGAATACATTAGTTAACATGAATGCATAGAAAAAACATAATGAAAATGTCTGAATGTGAAGATACGATTATGCATTTTGTTTGACACAGCCTGAATCCATGGTACCAATTCTGGGCGTTTTGATGGATGTTAATGATTGGAATGCGTTCAGGGGACCACAAGGAAGCTTTTGGAATCAATATTAGGACTTGAATCAACCTCTAACAATCAATTCAGTTTTTTTTTTCAACAATTTTCCAAGTTTTCAATGAGCTTTTGGGCGCAGCATTCAGTGTGTGGGCATTAGGTTTTGACTCAGCACTTATGAAGGAAGGGAATTAGGTCATTAGCTGGCCTTGATCCATGCCCATGAGAGAATTAGTCTTAGGTCTTTCACCATTAACAAACTTTCCCTTTTTTAAGCAAAACCAAGACTTGGTGTGTAACCTAACCCTAGCATGAGTTTGTGAGCTGGCACATGATATATGGAAGCTATTCCAATTCAAATGACACTATTCCATTGATTTTTAAATTTTATTTGAATTTTTAAAGATTTAAAATGAATTAAATTATCAAAAATTAAATAAAATAGAAAAATCAATGTTTGATCTTGAAATTAATCATGGGACACGTGTGTGGCATGACAAGGCTGAATCAAGTGGAAGAAAGTGGGCCCTTTTGTCAAAAATTGAAGTTTCAAGGATAGTTGACTTTTGCCATTTCACAAAACTTTCCCAACTTCTCCAATGCATAACTTGCTCAATTTTTAAGCTTTTCTCATGTTCTTGGACATTTTGGAAAGGTCTTTGAGTCCTTTAACCAATTCCTTTGGTCCCATGTCATTTTGATTTTCCAATCTCAAGTTATGGCCTTTGACTTAAAGTCCCTTTTTGTTGACTTTTGAAAATGACCTATAATGTTGAAATTGATAACTTTTTGTGAGAGCATTTCTTGGACTTAAAGTATGAAGATGAGTTGTAGGAAATGTCTTTCTCTTCAAAATGAGCTTTGGATGGAATTTTTCTGATAATCCATGTGAAAGTTATGCCCTGGTCAATTTCAGTTGACTTTTTCAGCTGTCCAAATAAGGAAACTTTTGCATCTTGATGATTTTCTGAGCCAAATTTTGAGAATCATGATCAAGCATTGATCAAATGATGTTTGTGGCTTCAAAATGATATGTTGACCAAAAATTTGAACTTTTGACTGTCAAATGACCATTTTGCCCCTACAGTTGACTGTAGTGCAATTTAGGGTTTTGACTGTGCAATCTTGAGCTGAATGCCTTGAAACTTGATATGAGGATGCTTGACCATGTTTGTAAGCATATGAGACTTGATTGAGCCTTTGAACACTCCCTTTTCTTGATCAGACTCAAAACCCTAATTTTGGCTGTTTAGGAGGCCCTTGCACTGTGCAACCCTTGGGGAATTTTGTGACTTGCCTTGGCAATTTCTTGAAGAATATGGGAGGGCAAATTGTGGGGTACAACAACTGCCCCTGTTCAATCTTCTTAGACCTGAGGATGCAGATTGGCGGACGTGCCTTTCGTAATCCGAGGGTAGAAGATGATTGGACACTAGAGTGCCCAGAAATTTGCGCTCACATAGTGGCAGTGATGGTGAAATGGGCTTATAGATGCCATCTGGATGTTTGATTGCGTAAGAGATTCCTTGGCGAGAACCTGTATACCTGCAAAACAGAAAATGAGTACCTGACACGTTGCAGGAGCTGATTTTTAGATGCCTGGTATAGATGTGTCCTGACTGGTTACAGGAGCTGAGTATGGAGCTTCAAACGGCGATGAAAGAACCAGGGATGGTTACTACCTTAGCATGAATGGTAAGAGAACCTTGGGCGACTTTAACTTCAACAACGCTCGTTGAGAAAAAATCTTGGGTGACTTTAACTTCAACAACGCTCGTTGAGAAAAAAATCTTGGATGTCTTCTACTGGGATAAGAATCAGGGAGATCTTAGGGTCGATCTGACTGAACCAGAGAGGGCCTTTGACTGGATAAGCATCAGGAAAATCTTAGGGTCGATTTAACTGAACCGGTCTAGGTCTTGAAATGTCTTCAACTGGATAAGCATCAGGGAGATCTTAGGGTCGATCTGACTGAACCAGAGAGGCCTTTGACTGGGTAAGAATCAGGAAAATCTTAGGGTCGACTTAACTGAACCGGTCTAGGTCTTGAAATGTCTTCAACTGGATAAGCATCAGGGAGATCTTAGGGTCGATCTGACTGAACCAGAGAAGGCCTTTGACTGGATAAGCATCAGGAAAATCTTAGGGTCGATTTAACTGAACCGGACAAGGTCTTGAAATATCTTCAACTGGATAAGCATCAGGGAGATCTTAGGGTCGATCTGACTGAACCAAGAGAAGGCCTTTGACTGGATAAGCATCAGGAAAATCTTAGAGTCGATTTAACTGAACCGGACAAGGTCTTGAAATATCTTCAACTGGATAAGCATCAGGGAGATCTTAGGGTCGATCTGACTGAACCAAGAGAAGGCCTTTGACTGGATAAGCATCAGGAAAATCTTAGGGTCGATTTAACTGAACCGGACAAGGTCTTGAAATATCTTCAACTGGATAAGCATCAGGGAGATCTTAGGGTCGATCTGACTGAACCAGAGAAGGCTTTTGACTGGATAAGCATCAGGAAAATCTTAGGGTCGATTTAACTGAACCGGACAAGGTCTTGAAATATCTTCAACTGGATAAGCATCAGGGAGATCTTAGGGTCGATCTGACTGAACCAAGAGAAGGCCTTGGAATATCTTCAACTGGAATAAGTGTCAGAACGTCGCCATATCTGGTTTACATCTGGACTATATCTGGAAGGAAATCTGGAAGCAGTATCAGAACGTCACCATATCTGGTTTACATCTGAAACTATATCTAGAAGGATATCTGGAAGCAGCATCAGAACGTCGCCATCTCTGGGTCATATCTGAAACTATATCTAGAAGGAAATCTGGAAGCAGTATCAGAACGTCACCATATCTGGGTCATATCTGAAACTATATCTAGAAGGATATCTGGAAGCAGTATCAGAACGTCACCATCATCTGGGTCATATCTGAAACTATATCTAGAAGGATATCTGGAAGCAGTATCAGAACGTCACCATCATCTGGATCATATCTGAAACTATATCTAGAAGGAATATTTGGAAGCAGTATCAGAACGTCACCATATCTGGGTCATATCTGAAACTATATCTAGAAAGAATTGCGTTAGTTGATAGTAATCATTTTTGTATTGATCTTTTTCCTGAAAAGGCAAAACATAATTGTTTGCAAAATCATGATGCATGAACTGTATGTCTTCAAAATTAATGAGATTCGTGCCATATGATGCATATACATGCTACAATGTACGAAGATATGATGTTTATGACTGTATTTTTGTCTAAGAAAATAAATCCTTGACGGGTGTGATCGGTGGATCTGGAACTGACTGTTTAAAGCTGGTTCGCGAAATGTCGCGGAAGCAAGAGTCGCCACCGTCTTTTATTTTCTCCAAATGGAAAGGACAAAAGCACAGAAAAATTCCTTATAAGAGATTGCTCTCGGTTCGGGAGGTAGGTTATAGAAAGGGAAGGTGTTAGCACCCTTTCTATCCATGGTTATCCATGGGCTCTTAGATACTTGCTCAATGTGTTTTCAAAATGTTTGTTTGCTTTTCAATGTGGGTTTTAAAAGTTTCTTTGAAAAATTTCAGTTCGACTCGTACGTCAGAGTGTTTGAAAAAATTTGCTTTGAAAGCTTTTGAAAATGTGTTGGTGTGAAGATGTTTTGATTTGTTTTTGAAATTAGAGCAAGTATCCTTGAGACCCTACCTACCCTAAGGAATTCGTCTGTGTAGATGTCCTTAAAAGTAGTGCCATCCCACCATTGAGAGGTAGGTAGCACCACCGTTGGAGGTGTTCGGGTCAATTCGAGTTTGTAGGGACATGGTGATCACCAGAGCAATGGGAAGACACCTTAGAAGCTACCCTCATGCCAGGTTCCCGGATCATGAGGACTTACTAAGACATCCTCTACTCGACGATCACCTTTCGAGGCAAGGCAACAGTGAGGCGTACCCTAGGGGTGGTGTGTGCGAATTGTGTGTCGTTTTCGTTTGTATTTATCTTGTCATGTTATCGGTGTTCTACGCTTGATTTTATTTAGTCCATACATTCTTTCATGCTTGATTAACAGTTAGGAGTGCGGAAAAGATAAAGCTAAACTATTACAAATGGCGCGGGTCCACATCGCCAAAGTTAAACCGGACCCGATTTAGCGGAAAAATAAATAATGCGAGGAAATAAAGTGCGAAAAGTAAATTACATGGCTTTGGGATATTTACAAAATTATAATAAGCGATAATAAAATAAATGCGCAATTAAATGATTAATGACGGGCGTTGGACCCTTTTTGCAAATAATTAAAAATTAATGAGAATTAAAAATTAAATGATCAAATGTTTTTAGTATTTTGTGTTTTTTTAGATTTAATGAGAAAAAGGAGAATTAATTAAAATTAAATTAAGAAACAAACCCTAATTCTAATATTTTTTATTTATTAAGAAAGAATTAAAATAAGACCTAAATTACCCTAATTCATTTATGTGCAATTTAATTTATGAAAATAAAATAAGTAAATAAATAGTATTGTGAGAAATAAAAATTAAAAAGACATTAAAACTATTAACCTAATTCTACATGTTTTTTTGGATTGTTATTAAAAAGAGATTAAAATTAAAACCTAATTAACTAAATATTGACATATTAATTTATTTATGAAAATAATTATTATAAAATAAATATTATGTTTTTTGTGTTTTTCTGATTTTTTATAATGTTTTCATATTTTATAAAAAAAATAAATTAATTAATGAAAGCAATAGAAATTAATAATATAATAATTAAAACAATAAAAATAAATAATCAAACCAGGGTGGGGGTTGCCCCAAATAAGGAGGTGTTTTTGTGAAAAGCCTGGCCCAATAAGCATGCATTTTCATTGACTTTCTGGATCTTGTATGGCACGTTGACCAGCCTATGGTATGTTCTTTGCATTGCAGCCTTTGATCTGATCATGTGGAACGCGTGTATGGTGAGATATTGATGGAACATGGTGGTCTTTCACGTTAACGCTGCATAGAATGACATATTGAAAAATAATATGAAGTTTGGCCAGACCTGGGACTTGAACCCAGGTCTTTGAAGTCACATGCATAGTGCGTTGCCAGCTGAGCTATTCGCTTTCAATTAACATATAATATCAAACAAATAATAAAAAGTAAGATTAACGCATAATTGTTAAAAACGCGCGTAAACTCAAACTAGCCTGTCTCCGGGTGACAACTCATCATCTCTTTCGTTTTCTGAAACATGAAAAACGATGGCAACGGTTTTTTGCTCGTTGCTTTAGGGGACTTAGGAGAAAATAGCGACTAGCCCCTCGTCGCTCATAAATTGAGCGCGAGGGTGCTATACTCTTCGTCTCAATCTGCTTAGGCCATTGGTACTAGTCTGGAACCTCAATTTTTCCTCATCTCAAAAACCCCAAATTGGTGGACCTGCAAACCCTAACTTTCATCCATGGCAGAATTTTATGCATAGCGCAATAATCAAATTAAAGGTGATAGTTAGTTTCAAAACAGTGCAGAGAACAAGAATCCATCAACAAAAACATAAAAGGATGCATGAATTATGATATATGATTTGGCATTTTTCTCTTCACAGTCTGAATCGTGGATACCAATTCGTGACGTTTTAATGGATATTCTGGATTGGAAATTGATCAGGGCAACCTTGGCAAGCTTTTGAAAAAGAAATTGGGACCTCAATCGACCTAGAACCTTGAAAACAGTTTTATGCTTTTTGAGAATTTTTTGCAAGTTTGTATGAGGTTTCTCAGCGCAGCTTTTTGTCCAAATGCATTAGGTTTGCATTCCTGAATATGTAGTGATCACTTTAGGTTAACAAATTTCCACAAAATCTCTTGTATTCAATGATTTCAAGATTTGATTTTACAAGATATTTTTTGAATCTTTTTTCATGGTTTTTGTTCAATCATGATCCAAATCTCATCCAAATTTGCCTAATTGGGATATGCACGAAATATTATGAATAAACATGCATGAAAAGATTTTTTTTAGGTTAAGGTTATATTTTTCATATATTAAAATCATTTAAATGAATATAAATTAGTATTAATTCAAATAAATAATTAAAAAATATGAGAATACTTCCCTTTGGGCCTAGTGGTCGTGCATAGGCTTGGCATGAAGAAATTTGGAAGAAAAATGGGCCCATTTGCATTTTTAGGCCTTTTGCATCAATGTTGACTTTTTAAAATTCCTAAAAATTTCCCAACTTCCACAAGGCATAACTTGGTCAATTTTTAAGCTTTTCACATGTTCTTGGACATTTTGGAAAGGTCTTTGAGTCCTTTAACCAATGCCTTTGGTCCCATGTCATTTTGATTTACCAATCTCAAGTTATGGCCTTTGACTTAAAGTCACTTTTTGTTGACTTTTGAAAATGACCTATAATGTTGAAATTGATAACTTTTTGTGAGAGCATTTCTTGGACTTGGAACATGAAGATGAATTGTAGGAAATGGCTTTCTCTTCAAAATGAGCTTTGGATGGAATTTTTCTGATAATCCAAGTGAAAGTTATGCCCTGGTCAATTTCAGTTGACTTTTTCAGCTGTCCAAATATAGCAACTTTTGCATCTTGATGATTTCTGAGCCCAAATTTTGAGAATCATGATCAAGCATTGATCAAATGATGTTTGTGGCTTCAAAATGATATGTTGACCAAAAATTTGAACTTTTGATTGTCAAATGACCATTTTGCCCCTACAGTTGACTGTAGTGCAATCTAGGGTTTTGACTGTGCAATTTTGAGCTGAATGCCTTGAAACTTGACATGAGGATGCTTGACCCCATTTGTAGGCATGTGAGACTTGATTGGGCCTTTGAAAAGTTCATTTGCTTGACCAGAACTCAAACCCTAGTTTTGACTGTATAGGAGACAGTTGAGCTGCACAACCCTGGGGGAATTTTGTGACCTTAGCTTGGCCATTTCTTGATGAATATGGGAGGGCAAATTTTGGGGTACAACAGTTGCCCCTGTTCAATTTTCTTAGACCTGAGGATGCAGATTGGCTGACGTGCCTTTCGTAATCCGAGGGTAGAAGATGATTGGACACTAGAGTGCCCAGAAATTTGCGCTCACATAGTAGCGGTGATGATGAGGGAATGGGCTTATAGATGCCATTTGGATGTTGCTTGGATAGGATGATGGGCTTATAGATGCCATCTGGATGTTGATCGCGTAAGAGATTCCTTAGCGAGAACCTGCATACCTGCAAAACAGAAAAATGAGTACCTGACACGTCGCAGGAGCTGATTTTAGATGCTTGATATAGATATGTCCTGACTAGTTACAGGAGCTGGGTCTGGAGCTTCAAACGTTGATGAATGAACCAGGGATGGTTACTGCCTTAACATGAATGGTAAGAGAATCCTGAATGATTTTAACCTCAACAACGCTCGTTGAGAAAATCTTGGTGGGAATTACCGTCTTCGTAGTGTCAGGAAGAGAACCAAAGGACATTATAATATCAAAGGGAGTCACCTCACTCGCCGTTGGAGAGGGAAACATCTTGAAAGGAAATTACCACCTCACGCGCCGTTGGAGAGGGGACCATAAGAGAATATCACCTCACGCTCATGCCGGAGAGGGAAACATCTGAAGAAGGAATTACCACCTCACACGCCGTTGGAGAGGGGACCATAAGAGAATATCACCTCACGCTCATGCCGGAGAGGGAAACATCTGAAGAAGGAATTACCACCTCACACGCCGTCGGAGAGGGGACCACGAAAGACTATCACCTCACGCTCACCGTCGGAGAGGAAAACATCTCGAAAAAGGAATTACCACCTCACGCTCACCGTCGGAGAGGGGACCACAAAAGACTATCACCTCACGCTCACCGTCGGAGAGGAAAACATCTCGAAAAAGGAATTACCACCTCACGCTCACCGTCGGAGAGGGGACCACAAAAGACTATCACCTCACGCTCATCGTCGGAGAGGAAAACATCTTGAAAAAGGAATTACCACCTCACGCTCACCGTCGGAGAGGGGACCACAAAAGACTATCACCTCACGCTCACCGTCGGAGAGGAAAACATCTCGAAAAAGGAATTACCACCTCACGCTCACCGTCGGAGAGGGGACCACAAAAGACTATCACCTCACGCTCATCGTCGGAGAGGAAAACATCTTGAAAAAGGAATTACCACCTCACGCTCACCGTCGGAGAGGGGACCACAAAAGACTATCACCTCACGCTCACCGTCGGAGAGGAAAACATCTCGAAAAAGGAATTACCACCTCACGCTCACCGTCGGAGAGGGGACCACAAAAGAAACTTTAACTTCAACAACGCTTGTTGAGGAAAAATCTTGGTGACCTCAACAACGCTCGTTAAGGAAGTCTTGGGTGACTTTATCTTCAACAACGCTCGTTGAGAAAAATCTTGGTAACCTCAACAACGCTCGTTAAGGAAATCTTGGGTGACTTTATCTTCAACAACGCTCGTTGAGAAAAATCTTGGTAACCTCAACAACGCTCGTTAAGGAAATCTTGGGTGACTTTATCTTCAACAACGCTCGTTGAGAAAAATCTTGGGTGTCTTCTACTGGGATAAGAACCAGGGAGATCTTAGGGTCGATCTGACTGAACCAGAGAAGGCCTTGGACTGGGTAAGAATCAGGAAAATCTTAGGGTTGATTGGACTGGACCGGTCTAGGTCTTGAAATGTGATTGAGAATTTAAACTGCATCTTTCCTGAAAGGTAAAAGTCAGTCATATGCAATGTATGATATGCAATGACGTTCTTGATGTAAATGAGACTTGTATGATATGATGTGTCTATGCATGCTATAATGATGTATGTGACGTTTTATGAATGTATATTTTTGTCTAGGAAAGTAAATCCTTGACAGGCGCTAGGAAGTCGTATCCTGGGCTGATGTTGAGGTATTGATTTCCCTTCCGCTGGGGATGGTAGTTGCAAGAATACTGGTAGGAGAAGATAACTCCGTTGAGGAATAAACTTGGCAAATGGAAGATTCTGCGGGGAGAAAAGATACTCTGACGACCATGCTAGGAAGCGGTACTTTGTGGGGAGAGAAATGCTTTGCTGAATTATTGAGAACGGCTTGCTGAGGAAACCCTTGTTGTACAGGAAGCGTTGATAGACTTCGCTGGGGTAGGAAGGCTTTGTCGACGACGCTCTTCCCGTGGCTTCTGGCTGAGGATAACCCAGTTATATCCTGTTAAGGAAATAACTCTTTAAATAAAGCCGGGCGATACGTTCGTGCTCTGCGAGGGGATAAGCTTCCAGGATCTACTGGGGATAAGCTTATTGCTTGGGGATATGAATCCCAACTTCCTGGGGAAACCGGATTGGACTCCTGGGGAAGTTTCGTTATGCAGGGGAAGTGACTGAGATACCGCCGGGGAACAATCTTTAGGCCAAGACTGCCGGGGATGCTTGTATTGAATATGTGCTGCTGCTGGGGAGGTTGGGATATACGGGAGGATACTCAATTTCCTTGACAATCTGATAATAGCTTGGAGAAGAAGGTATTGTTTTTACTGAACCACTCTCTGGGGATTTAAGATGTACCGGTTATGTTCTTTAGCTGAACCTATCTTGGCACCTTGGGGGATAGAACCATTAGATTGCTCTTAGGTGACTCCTTATTGCCCCTGTTTCTGAGGAGAGAAAGACCTATGAGGTGCTGATAGTTGTTGGCGGACAAACCTTCTTCTGGTAGGCAAGTGATATGAATGACAGGACATAGTCGTACGCTTTGATCCCTAACTTTTGCCTGGGCCGCCCTTTCGGGTTTTCAGTCCACCGGGATACCCATTTTTGCCCAAGCCGCCTTTTCAGGTTTTCGACTTGCCGGGTGTACAGATTTTTTCATTTCATCCCTTCATTTTGCCCGAACCCTTTTGGTTCGCCGGGAAGCCCTTATTTTTGCCTAGGTATGTCAACCTAGCGGGTCTTTGATTATGCGCAGTATTTTTTTCGACTATGTCCGTGTCCTCAGGATGTAGGGAATTGCCCCTGTCAGAAGTGTTTTGTCATGCCATCAAAGGGTGTTTGATCAGGCAAGATTTGTTGCTGGAATGCCCCCAAGTGACTCAGGCGGAGATTTGCCCCAGGCTTTTGGCCTTTTGAGAGATTCTCTGGATCTTGACTTAACTGCCCCAGATGATGGACAATAGTCATGCCATGCCCCTTGATTGGAGATACTCTCGTTCATTAGACTTTCATTATGCGAATTTCCCTGCTGTTCAAACAAAAAGTCATATGCAAACAAAGTTATGTTAAAAATGCAAAGCTTATGTCTGTCTTGAAGATTTTGAAAATGCATTCTTTTTTCATAGAACAAGTGATTGTTTGTAAAACGTGATGTCAACACTGCATTTACCGTAGCCTTAAGGAGTCAGGATACCTTCGTAACAGTATGCTTTCGAACTAACCCATGCTTCAGCTAGGACTTTTAGGGGTTATAACGTGGCCTGGTTCACGGTTTAAGAAACAAAGGATAAAGGCTCAAATTTTATTTATACCCACCCGCTCTTCGTGATGTTCTTCAAACCTAAACTCAGTTGATCATACGTTAGACCTCGTTCGAGTCTTTGCTTTGATTTTCGGTGATGGTTCAAACATTGATGATTTATTCTGACTAGGCAGTTATTTTTTTGTTGAGGGTTTGTGTGACCTCTTTCTTGATTTTTGTTATCCCTTTCTTTTTTGCCTGAACTGTTTCCTTTTTGGAATTACAGTCAGCGGGATGCCCCAGTTTTATAAGTCCCTTTTTATAGGTTTTGACTTCTTGGGCTTTTCGTTTATGATTTTTTTTGGATAATGACTGCCTGTCCTTTTGATTGTTCTGAACCATTACTTTTTTTGTTTAAGGATCTCTTTGGTGCCATTCGCTATGCACTTGGATCAACCGAGAGAACTACCCTGCCCCAGGTTATGATTAAGGGTTTCAATTTCGAAAATAAAACTCCTACTTCTTTGGCTCTGATGGGTTGACGAGGGATTATCATCCTTATAACTCCAGTGTTTATGGATTGAAACAATGCCTGTACCTCATCAGCGGGGTCTGTTCAAAAGCATACTGTAAAGATCGTGGTATCGTTTTCGTCATCCTCCCTCAAGAGGCTTAGAATTTTAGATCAAGAGTTGACATCAGAAAAATATGAAAATAATATGAAAAATAATTGGCATTTAGTGAATACGAATATATTGATTCAAAATAGACATAAGCGATGCATTAATGTGATAACAATGTTTAACATGAATAAATGTTTGAACTAAAGAAAATCACAACTTGAATTCGAATGAACAAAAAGTGCTTTCTATTTTAGCCATGTCTTGGCAGGGGAGCAGTGATCACGTGGGGGGTCTTGGGTACTTCAAAATGGATCTCTCCAGCGTCTATCATGTCTTGGATCTTGTTTTTGAGCGGCCAGCAGTTGTCCGTAGTATGCCCCGGGCTATCGGAATGATACGCGCACCTATCATTGGGATGATAGTTAGGAGCAGAAGTATTTGGATTCCGGAGAGGAGCCTTTAAAGTGATCAGCCCTGCTTTCAACATTTGTTGCAGTGCTTGATCCAGCGACATGTTGATTTTGGTGTACTGCCTTTTAGGCTTGTCTGGTTGACGCTGGTGAGGTTGATGTTGAATTTGTGGTACTGAAGCCATTTGAGAAGCTCTTCCCTTATCTCCTTGTCTCAAAGGTGGTTGAACAATGACTGTCTCTTTACCCTTAGACGTTTGCCCCAGTTGGTTACCCTGAAGCAGTTGGTTGACAAGAAACCGGAGCTCATCTTGTCTTTGTGCTAGACCTTGAATGGCATTCCTCTGCCCCAGCATTTGAGCTTTCATAGCGTCCATCTCAGACTGTAGGTGTTCCAACTTTTCATCCTCAGCATTGCCCCTGACGAAGGTCTCCGTGAGAAGTATCCTTAGCTCCTCTTGCCCCTTGGATAGGTTCAGGAGGATTTCTCCAAACCGGGTCTCTTGAGCGAGAAGGTCCTGGTTATCTGGTTGGAAAGCCATTGCTGAAATAAACAGCGAGAAGGGTAAGTGACCTGCAACAAGGGATACCTGCTATGCAATGATGGGTATGATATGCATGCAATGTTTTCAAGGACCTCGCGGGGTAAACAAGAAAATTGGTTAGCATTTGGATCCGGCAGTTTGATTGAAAGAATTTCATATTTGTTGAGAGTCTTTCTTCCAAGGGTCAAAGGCTCACCATATCCAGTGGGTCATAGCCTCTGACTTTAGTCATCGTGTCTGGTTTAGATTTCCAAACAACCTTGG
This sequence comes from Vicia faba, assembly GCA_948472305.1. Classification (NCBI taxonomy): domain Eukaryota; kingdom Viridiplantae; phylum Streptophyta; class Magnoliopsida; order Fabales; family Fabaceae; genus Vicia; species Vicia faba. The sequence goes on from OX451739.1 coordinate 141,648,330, forward strand.
TTAAGGGGACCTTCTTCAGGAGTCAGAGCTCACCATATCAAGTGGGTCATAGCCTCTGACGACCTTAGCTGGAGGAAAATAAATCCTCTTTGCCCCTTGCTGGGCAGTTGGTTCATCATGACCTGCATCACAAGCCCTTGAGATCCTTGAAATGGGTTAGGATGTATGCAATGGTATGCAATGGTATGATGTCATGCTATGCATGGGGTGAAATAGGTAAACCCTGTTATGAGTCCCATTTAAGGACTGCGAACCCAAAACCTGCAAGAAACTTGATAAACTTGTTATGAGTCCTGGTTAAGGACTAAAACAAACCCTGCAAGAAATTTGGTTAACCCTGTCATGAGTCCTAGTTAAGGGCTATAAACAAGACCTGCAAGAAATTAGTTCACCCTGTTATAAGTACCGATTAAGGACTATGAACAGAACCTGCAAGACATTCGGTAAACTTTGTTATGAGTCCTAATTAAGGACTATAAACCAAACCTGCAAGAACTCGAGGGTTAGACAACAAGCATGCGAATAGTCAAGTTGGAAGACACACAAGTCACACAAGACAAGTCCTTAGGGTACTACCCTCTTTCAGTTTGTTGGTTCATACCTGTCCTATCAAAGTAACCGGGTTCTTAGAGGATCCCAATATCATTGACTACCCTCAATCGGTCATAACTCCAGCATCGCAATCTTTTCTTGCGGCCAGAACCATCACGAGAGTTTAGCCTCAATGGGCGTAGCATACTGCTACTGTTCTAATGGCCAAGTTGGGTCATTTAAGGTTCTAAGGTCTGTTGATGCTTAATGACTCCTTGGAAGACCCATATTCTCCCCGTTTCAACACGAGGGATATCGGTACAGACCAAGGCGCCACACCAACGTAGCCACTGCTTCACCCATGTCGGTATACGCCGGACAGGTCCCTCGCAGCTTATGCTACCTAAACAGGGTATCCCCAGATCCGGGTTAGGATCTATGTATCTCCGATGCAACCCACAATAGTAAAGCAAGCAAATCAATACAAGTGAAAACACAGTTATGAGCTATCCCTAAGGTACACCTCACTTTAAGTTTAAGTCCCCAGCAGAGTCGCCAGTTCTGTGATCGGTGGATCTGGAACTGACTGTTTAAAGCTGGTTCGCGAAATGTCGCGGAAGCAAGAGTCGCCACCGTCTTTTATTTTCTCCAAATGGAAAGGACAAAAGCACAGAAAAATTCCTTATAAGAGATTGCTCTCGGTTCGGGAGGTAGGTTATAGAAAGGGAAGGTGTTAGCACCCTTTCTATCCATGGTTATCCATGGGCTCTTAGATACTTGCTCAATGTGTTTTCAAAATGTTTGTTTGCTTTTCAATGTGGGTTTTAAAAGTTTCTTTGAAAAATTTCAGTTCGACTCGTACGTCAGAGTGTTTGAAAAAATTTGCTTTGAAAGCTTTTGAAAATGTGTTGGTGTGAAGATGTTTTGATTTGTTTTTGAAATTAGAGCAAGTATCCTTGAGACCCTACCTACCCTAAGGAATTCGTCTGTGTAGATGTCCTTAAAAGTAGTGCCATCCCACCATTGAGAGGTAGGTAGCACCACCGTTGGAGGTGTTCGGGTCAATTCGAGTTTGTAGGGACATGGTGATCACCAGAGCAATGGGAAGACACCTTAGAAGCTACCCTCATGCCAGGTTCCCGGATCATGAGGACTTACTAAGACATCCTCTACTCGACGATCACCTTTCGAGGCAAGGCAACAGTGAGGCGTACCCTAGGGGTGGTGTGTGCGAATTGTGTGTCGTTTTCGTTTGTATTTATCTTGTCATGTTATCGGTGTTCTACGCTTGATTTTATTTAGTCCATACATTCTTTCATGCTTGATTAACAGTTAGGAGTGCGGAAAAGATAAAGCTAAACTATTACAAATGGCGCGGGTCCACATCGCCAAAGTTAAACCGGACCCGATTTAGCGGAAAAATAAATAATGCGAGGAAATAAAGTGCGAAAAGTAAATTACATGGCTTTGGGATATTTACAAAATTATAATAAGCGATAATAAAATAAATGCGCAATTAAATGATTAATGACGGGCGTTGGACCCTTTTTGCAAATAATTAAAAATTAATGAGAATTAAAAATTAAATGATCAAATGTTTTTAGTATTTTGTGTTTTTTTAGATTTAATGAGAAAAAGGAGAATTAATTAAAATTAAATTAAGAAACAAACCCTAATTCTAATATTTTTTATTTATTAAGAAAGAATTAAAATAAGACCTAAATTACCCTAATTCATTTATGTGCAATTTAATTTATGAAAATAAAATAAGTAAATAAATAGTATTGTGAGAAATAAAAATTAAAAAGACATTAAAACTATTAACCTAATTCTACATGTTTTTTTGGATTGTTATTAAAAAGAGATTAAAATTAAAACCTAATTAACTAAATATTGACATATTAATTTATTTATGAAAATAATTATTATAAAATAAATATTATGTTTTTTGTGTTTTTCTGATTTTTTATAATGTTTTCATATTTTATAAAAAAAATAAATTAATTAATGAAAGCAATAGAAATTAATAATATAATAATTAAAACAATAAAAATAAATAATCAAACCAGGGTGGGGGTTGCCCCAAATAAGGAGGTGTTTTTGTGAAAAGCCTGGCCCAATAAGCATGCATTTTCATTGACTTTCTGGATCTTGTATGGCACGTTGACCAGCCTATGGTATGTTCTTTGCATTGCAGCCTTTGATCTGATCATGTGGAACGCGTGTATGGTGAGATATTGATGGAACATGGTGGTCTTTCACGTTAACGCTGCATAGAATGACATATTGAAAAATAATATGAAGTTTGGCCAGACCTGGGACTTGAACCCAGGTCTTTGAAGTCACATGCATAGTGCGTTGCCAGCTGAGCTATTCGCTTTCAATTAACATATAATATCAAACAAATAATAAAAAGTAAGATTAACGCATAATTGTTAAAAACGCGCGTAAACTCAAACTAGCCTGTCTCCGGGTGACAACTCATCATCTCTTTCGTTTTCTGAAACATGAAAAACGATGGCAACGGTTTTTTGCTCGTTGCTTTAGGGGACTTAGGAGAAAATAGCGACTAGCCCCTCGTCGCTCATAAATTGAGCGCGAGGGTGCTATACTCTTCGTCTCAATCTGCTTAGGCCATTGGTACTAGTCTGGAACCTCAATTTTTCCTCATCTCAAAAACCCCAAATTGGTGGACCTGCAAACCCTAACTTTCATCCATGGCAGAATTTTATGCATAGCGCAATAATCAAATTAAAGGTGATAGTTAGTTTCAAAACAGTGCAGAGAACAAGAATCCATCAACAAAAACATAAAAGGATGCATGAATTATGATATATGATTTGGCATTTTTCTCTTCACAGTCTGAATCGTGGATACCAATTCGTGACGTTTTAATGGATATTCTGGATTGGAAATTGATCAGGGCAACCTTGGCAAGCTTTTGAAAAAGAAATTGGGACCTCAATCGACCTAGAACCTTGAAAACAGTTTTATGCTTTTTGAGAATTTTTTGCAAGTTTGTATGAGGTTTCTCAGCGCAGCTTTTTGTCCAAATGCATTAGGTTTGCATTCCTGAATATGTAGTGATCACTTTAGGTTAACAAATTTCCACAAAATCTCTTGTATTCAATGATTTCAAGATTTGATTTTACAAGATATTTTTTGAATCTTTTTTCATGGTTTTTGTTCAATCATGATCCAAATCTCATCCAAATTTGCCTAATTGGGATATGCACGAAATATTATGAATAAACATGCATGAAAAGATTTTTTTTAGGTTAAGGTTATATTTTTCATATATTAAAATCATTTAAATGAATATAAATTAGTATTAATTCAAATAAATAATTAAAAAATATGAGAATACTTCCCTTTGGGCCTAGTGGTCGTGCATAGGCTTGGCATGAAGAAATTTGGAAGAAAAATGGGCCCATTTGCATTTTTAGGCCTTTTGCATCAATGTTGACTTTTCAAAATTCCTAAAAATTTCCCAACTTCCACAAGGCATAACTTGGTCAATTTTTAAGCTTTTCACATGTTCTTGGACATTTTGGAAAGGTCTTTGAGTCCTTTAACCAATGCCTTTGGTCCCATGTCATTTTGATTTACCAATCTCAAGTTATGGCCTTTGACTTAAAGTCACTTTTTGTTGACTTTTGAAAATGACCTATAATGTTGAAATTGATAACTTTTTGTGAGAGCATTTCTTGGACTTGGAACATGAAGATGAATTGTAGGAAATGGCTTTCTCTTCAAAATGAGCTTTGGATGGAATTTTTCTGATAATCCAAGTGAAAGTTATGCCCTGGTCAATTTCAGTTGACTTTTTCAGCTGTCCAAATATAGCAACTTTTGCATCTTGATGATTTCTGAGCCCAAATTTTGAGAATCATGATCAAGCATTGATCAAATGATGTTTGTGGCTTCAAAATGATATGTTGACCAAAAATTTGAACTTTTGATTGTCAAATGACCATTTTGCCCCTACAGTTGACTGTAGTGCAATCTAGGGTTTTGACTGTGCAATTTTGAGCTGAATGCCTTGAAACTTGACATGAGGATGCTTGACCCCATTTGTAGGCATGTGAGACTTGATTGGGCCTTTGAAAAGTTCATTTGCTTGACCAGAACTCAAACCCTAGTTTTGACTGTATAGGAGACAGTTGAGCTGCACAACCCTGGGGGAATTTTGTGACCTTAGCTTGGCCATTTCTTGATGAATATGGGAGGGCAAATTTTGGGGTACAACAACGGGTGCCGGGAAGTCGTATCCTGGGCTGATGTTGAAGAATAGTTTTTTTTGCCTCCGCTGGGGATGATAGTTGCAAGTATACCGGTGGGAGAAGATAACTCTGTTGGGGAATAAACTTGGCAAATGACGGATTCTGCGGGGAGAAAAGATACTCTAGTGACCATGCTGAGAAGTAATACTCTGTGGAAAGAGAGATGCCTTGCTGAGTGTTAATAGTAACCTGCTGAGGATATCCTTGTTGTTGGAAGTGTCGATAGACTTCGCTGGGGATAGGAAGACTTTGTCGACGACGCTCTTTCCGTGGCTTTTGGCTGAGGATAACCCAGTTATATCCTGTTAAGGAAATAACTCTTTGAATAAAGCCGGGAGACGCGTTCGTGTTCTGCGAGGGGATAAGCTTCCAGAATCTACTGGGGATAAGCTTATTGCTTGGGGATATGGATTCCAATTTTTCTTGGGGAAACTGGATTGGACTCTCTCGGGGGAGTATTGAACTGTATTGGTTATGTTCTTCAACGGAACTTACCCTGATGCCTTGAAGGATAGAACAATCAGACTGCTTAGACCACTCTTCATTGCCCCTGTTTCTATGGGGGAGGAAGACCTATGAGGTGCTGATTGTTGTTGACGGGCGAACCTTCTTCTGGTAGGCAGGTGACAAGATGGCAGGACATAGTCGTATGCTTTGATCCCTAATTTTTTCTGCTTGGACCGCCCTTTCGGGTTTTCAGTCCACCGGGATACCCATTTTTGCTCAAGCCGCCTTTTCAGGTTTTCGACTTGCCGGGTGTACAGATTTTTTTTCATTTCATCCCTTCATTTTGCCCGAACCCTTTTGGTTCTCCGGGAAGCCCTTATTTTTGCCTAGGTGTGTCAACCTAGCGGGTCTTTGATTATGCGTAGTATATTTTTTTTTCGACTATGTCCGCTCTCTCAGAATATAGGGAGTTGCCCCTGTTAGAATTTCTGTTGTCATGCCACCAGAAGATGTTTGATCAGGCAAGATTCGTTGTTGAGATGCCCCAAGCGATTCAGGCAGAGATTTGTCCCCAGGCTATTTGGCCTTTGAGAGATTCTCCGAATCTTGGTTGGGCTGCCCCAGATGGTAGACCATGATCATGTCGTGCCCCTTGATTGGAGATACTCTTGTTCATTAGACTTTCGTCATGCGAATTTCTATGCTGTTCAAACAAAAAGTCATATGCAAACAAAGTTATGTTAAAAATGCAAAGCTTATGTCTGTCTCGAAGATTTTGAAAATGCATTCTTTTTCATAAAACAAGTAAATGTTTGTAAAAACATGATGTCAACTCCGTATTTACCGTAGGCCTTAAGGAGTCAGGATACCTTTCGTAACAGTATGCTTTCAAACTAACCCATGCTTCAGCTAGGACTTTTAAGGGTTATAACGTGGCCTGGTTCACGGTTTAAGAAACAAAGGATAAAGGCTCAAATTATTTGTACCCACCCGCTCTTCGTGATGTTCTCCAAACCTAAACTCAGTTGATCATACGTTAGACCTAGTTTGAGTCTTTGTTCTGATTTTCCAGTGATGGTTCAGATATTGATGATTTATTCTGAATAGGCAGTCATCATTTTTTGTCGAGGGTTTATGGGACCTCTTTCTTTTTGATTTTGTTATCCCTATTTTTTGCCTGAACTGTTTCCTTTTTTGGAATTACAGTCAGCGGGATGCCCCAGTTTTGTAAGTCTTCTTCGTTGGCTTTGACTTTTTGGGCTTTTCATTTATGATTTTTTTGTTGATAATGACTGCCTGTCCTCATGATTATTCGGAACCATCACTGTCTTTCTTCGTTTTGTAAGGATCTCTTTTTGGTGCCATTCGTTATGCACTTGGATCAACTGAGAGACTACCCTGCCCCAGGTTATGATTGAGGGTTTTGATTTTCGAAAATAAAAACTCCTACTTCTTTGGCTCAGAGGGGTTGACGAGGGATTATCATCCTTATAACTCCAGTGTTTAGGGATTGAAACAATGCCTGTACCTCACCAGCGGGGTCTGTTCAAAAGCATACTGTAGCGATCGTGGTATCGTTTTCGTCATCCTCCCTCAAGAGGCTCAGAATTATTAACCAAGAGTTGATCATCAGAAAAAATATGAAAAGAATTTTGAATATAATGAAAACAATTGTATTAATTCCCAAAACAGACGTATGCGATGCATTAATAGAATAAAAGAGTTTGCTATGACAGTAATTGTTTGTATAAGAAAAGAAAAATACAACTCAAAAATTCAAATAAACAAAGGCTTCAACGATTGGGTAACGGAGCAGTGATTATGTTCGGAGTCTCTGGCACTTCAAACTGAATCTCTCCGGCGTCAATCATATCTTGGATCTTGTTCTTGAGAGGCCAGCAGTTGTCTGTAGTATGCCCCGGGCTATCAGAATGATACGCGCACCTATCATTGGGATGATAGTTGGGAGCAGAAGTGTTCGGATTCCGGAGAGGAGCCCTTAAGGTGATCAGCCCTGCCTTCAACATTTGTTGCAGTGCTTGATCCAGCGACATGTTGAGTTTGGTATACTGTCGTTTCTCCTTTCGCTGTTGCCCCTGTCCTTGTTGAGCAGGTCCAGGATTGGAGATCTGGATTGCCCCTACCTCATGACGGCTCTTTTTACCGTGCACAGCATTGGATTCTTTCTTTCCCTGATGAGGCTTTTTATCAGAAGGTGTAGCCTCTTGAATCTTCCCAGACCGGATACCAGCTTCTATTCGCTCTCCAGTCAAGATAAGATCTGTGAATCCAGCAGACGAATTCCCAATTAGGTGGTTGTAGAACGGACCAGACAGGGTCCCCAAGAACATATCAACAAGTTCCCGATCGGTCAGAGGTGGCTGTACCCTTCCAGCAAGGTCCCTCCATTTCTGCGCATATTCTTTAAAACCTTCACTTGATCCTAACGACATACCCTGGAGTTGGGTACGCGTAGGGGCAAGGTCGGCATTATATTGACACTGCTTGTAGAAAGAAGTAGCCAACTCCTCCCAGTTACGAACTTTGGTCCCATCTAGCTGATAGAACCATTCGAGATGAGTCCCTGAAAGACTCTCCTGGAAGAAGTGGATCCATAAATTCTTGTCCACCGTATATGGCTGAATCTTCCGAACATAGGACCTTAGATGCAGCTTGGGGCAAGACGCCCCGTCATACTTAGTAAAGGATGGTGCTTTGAACTTCCGAGGAATAACCACACCAGTTGACAAACCCAAATCTCCAAGATCCAGCCCAGGTACCTGTTGGATCTCCATAGCATTCAGCCTATCCTCCAACTGTTTGTACTTGTCCTCAGCCGGAGGGTACTGTTCGTCGTCGAAATCTGTTTCATTGTCAGAGACCTCTGGACTGGGCACCCTTTCCTCTTGATGACTGCTTTTTCCCACAGATGGAGTTGTCCTCTCAGTTTCAATTTGCGGTGTATTCCCAGATCTGCGTCTAGGGCTGAACAAAACAGTCCTCTTCTTCTTGTCCTTCTTCAAGAGCAAAGCCTTCAGATCTTGCTGCCCTTGGGTCAAATTCATTATCAACCCTTGGAATTGGGCGTTCTGAGCCTGGAGGTCCTTGATAGTCTGCTCGGCTGATGATTCAGGATTCATGACGATCGGCTGAAATAAACAGCGGAGAAAGGTAAGCAACCTGTCAAAGGGATACCTGCAATGCAATGAGATGTATGACATGCATGTAATGTTTTCAAGGACCTCGCGGGGTAAACAGAGAACTTGTTAGAGTTGGAAACTGGTAACTTGATTGAAAGAACTTCATGTTGTTGAGAGTCCTTCCTCAAGGGTCAAAGGCTCACCATATCCAGTGGGTCATAGCCCCTGACAACCTTGGCTAGAGGAAAATAAATCCTCCTTGCCCCTTGCTGGGATAGTTGGTTCATCATGATCTGCATCACAAGCCCTTGAGATCCTTGAAATGGGTTAGGATGTATGCAATGGTATGATGTCATGCTATGCATGGGGTGATGTAGGTAAACCCTGTTATGAGTCCCAATTAAGGACTATAAACAGACCCTGCAAGAAATTCAGTATACTTTGTTATGAGTCCCAATTAAGGACTATAAACAAAACCTGCAAGTGATCTAGTAAACCCTGTTATGAGTCCCAATTAAGGACTATAAACAAAACCTGCAAGAAATTTGGTAAACCCTGTCATGAGTCCTAGTTAAGGACTATAAACAACACCTGCAAGAAATTTGGTAAACCCTGTCATGAGTCCTAGTTAAGGACTATAAACAAGACCTGCAAGAAACTTAGTACCCTGTTATGAGTCCCAATTAAGGACTATAAACAAGACCTGCAAGAAACAAGTGTCAGGTAACAAGCACGCAGATAGTCAAGTACGAAGGCACACAAGTCACACAAAAGAGCCCTTAGGGTTTAAGGCCAGCAAGAGGTCTAGGTAGTACCCTCTTGAAGTTGGTGGGTCCAACCTGTCCTAATCAAAGTAACCGGGTTCTAAGGTTCCCAATATCACGGGATTGCTTTCATTGTTCATTGTTTCGATTTATCCACTGAACTGGCGACCGAAATATTCCAGGAAAGCAACCCTCAATTGGGTGTAGTATCGAGTATCAACCAACCTCGGACTGCACCAAAGTCAGTTATCTCACTACCCTAAAGAGGCCAAGATGGTTCAATTAAGGTTCCTAAGGTCTGTTGATGCTTCATGACACCACATGGAGGCCCCGTACTCTCCTTGACTGAACTCAAGGGTTACCGGTACACACCAAAGTGCCACATCAACGTAGCAGACTGTTTCAACCATGTCGGTATACCCCGCACAGTTCCCTCACAGCCTTGTTGCTACTTTCTAAGAAGGGTATCCCCCAGATCCGGGTTAGGATCTATAGAACTCCCAAGCAACCCACAATTTAAAGCACACAAGGAAGACAATTAAAAACACAGTTATGAACTAGCCCTAAGGTACACCTCACTTTATAAGATATTCCCCAGCAGATTCGCCAGTTCTGTGATCGGTGGATCTGGAACTGACTGTTTAACGCTGGTTCGCGAAATGTCGCGGAAGCAAGAGTCGCCACCGTCTTTTATTTTCTCCAAATGGAAAGGACAAAAGCACAGAAAAATTCCTTAAAGAGATTGCTCTCGGTTCGGGAGGTAGGTTATAGAAAGGGAAGGTGTTAGCACCCTTTCTATCCATGGTTATCCATGGGCTCTTAGATACTTGCTCAATGTGTTTTCAAAATTGTTTGTTTTCTTTTCAATGTGGGTTTAAAAAAGTTTCTTTGAAAAAATTTCAGTTCGACTCGTACGTCAGAGTGTTTGAAAAGTTTGTTTTGAAAGCTTTTGAAAATGTGTTGGTGTGAAAAGTATTTTTGTTTGAAATTAGAGCAAGTATCCTTGAGAACCTACCTACCCTAAGGAATTCGTCTGTATAAAAGTCCTTTAAAGTAGTGCCATCCCACCATTGAGAGGTAGGTAGCACCACCGTTGGAGGTGTTCGGGTCAATTCGAGTTTATAGGGACATGGTGATCACTAGAGAAATGGGAAGACACCTTAGAAGCTACCCTCATGCCAGGTTCCCGGATCATGAGGACTTACTAAGACATCCTCTACTCGACGATCACCTTTCGAAAGGCAACAGTGAGGCGTACCCTAGGGGTGGTGTGTGATTTGTGTGTCGTTTTCATTGATGTTTGTCTTGTCATGTTCATTGGTGTTCTACGCTTGATTTTATTTTAAGTCCATACATTCTTTCATGCTTGGTTAACAGTTAAAAGTTTGCGGGAAAAATAAATCTAAGCTATTACAAATGGCGCGGGTCCACATCGCCGAAATTAAACCGGACCCGATTTGACGGAAAATAAATAAAGAAAATAACGGTGCGAGAAGTTTAAGTTACAATGCTTCGGGAGAGATACATAATTATTTAAGCGAAATAAAATAAATACGCAAATTAAATAAATTACGAACGAGGGCGTTGGACCCTTTTGCAAAATATTATTAATAAGGAATTAAAATTAAGCATTAAAAGAAAATGTTTTTTAGTATTTTTGTGTTTTTTGAGATTTAATAAAAAAGAATTAATTAAAAACCAAAATGAAATGTTAAACCTAGTTCTAATTATTTTTAAGTTTATTATGAAAGTATTAAAATTTAACCTAAATGCAACCCTAATTAGTTTACAAGTTTAATTATGAAAATAAATAAATCACTAATATTATGGCAAAAAAAAAGGAAAATTAAAAGGAATAAAAAGTCATTAAACCTAATGCTATATTTTTGGATTTTTTATGAAAAAAAGAATTAATATTGCAAACCCTAATTTAAATTGAATTTATTTACATGCTAATTTATGTATAAGGAAATAATTAAAATTTATCACATTTTTGTCTTTTCTGATTTTTTTATGAAGTTTTTTTTTATATTTGTGAAAAAAATAATTAATTAAATTAAAACAAATCAAGGAAATAAAATAGCAATTAAAAATAAAATAAAAAATAAAAAGAATTGCAAACCAGGGGGTTCAGGCCCTAAAGTGGAGGTGTGGATCCAGTAAATTGAGCCCAATACCATTCAGAGTCGTTGACCCTCCCAGACATCATGTGGCAACGTTGACTAGGGTTTATTGTGCCCTTTGAATCTCTGCCTTTGATTTGACTTCATGAGACGCGTGTATGCTTAGATTATGGGGATGTATGGTGCACTCCAATGATGAACCTGCATGTGAATGTGAACAAGAAAATAATATTGAAATTATTGAAGACCTGGGGATCGAACCCGGGTCTTGTGCATTGCCCATACGTTCGCTTGCCATCTGTGCCACTTAACCACTTTGTTATATAATAAGCAAAGAAATATTATAAAAGAAAAACAAGATTAGTGCTGGAAAACGCGCGAGATTTTAAATGAGCCAGTCAGCATGTGACATGTAATCGTCTTCTCCACCTTCCCTGAAAACAAAACCATATGGCAACGGTTTCTTAAGCGTGGTTCAAGGTTGCTTTAGAGAAAATAGCGACTAGCGCTATACAACTCATAAATTAATCGCGACCATGGCTTCTTCTTCGTCTAAGTCTGCTGATTGCAATGGTGGTGGTCTGGGGTCCTGATTTTTCCTAATTTGAGAAACCCCAATTTCAAGCTTCTGTAAACCCTAACAGTTGTCAATGGCAAATCTCCAAATATGGCATGAAAACGAAATTAAACTACATGATTAGCTTCAGAATACATTAGTTAACATGAATGCATAGAAAAAACATAATGAAAATGTCTGAATGTGAAGATACGATTATGCATTTTGTTTGACACAGCCTGAATCCATGGTACCAATTCTGGGCGTTTTGATGGATGTTAATGATTGGAATGCGTTCAGGGGACCACAAGGAAGCTTTTGGAATCAATATTAGGACTTGAATCAACCTCTAACAATCAATTCAGTTTTTTTTTTCAACAATTTTCCAAGTTTTCAATGAGCTTTTGGGCGCAGCATTCAGTGTGTGGGCATTAGGTTTTGACTCAGCACTTATGAAGGAAGGGAATTAGGTCATTAGCTGGCCTTGATCCATGCCCATGAGAGAATTAGTCTTAGGTCTTTCACCATTAACAAACTTTCCCTTTTTTAAGCAAAACCAAGACTTGGTGTGTAACCTAACCCTAGCATGAGTTTGTGAGCTGGCACATGATATATGGAAGCTATTCCAATTCAAATGACACTATTCCATTGATTTTTAAATTTTATTTGAATTTTTAAAGATTTAAAATGAATTAAATTATCAAAAATTAAATAAAATAGAAAAATCAATGTTTGATCTTGAAATTAATCATGGGACACGTGTGTGGCATGACAAGGCTGAATCAAGTGGAAGAAAGTGGGCCCTTTTGTCAAAAATTGAAGTTTCAAGGATAGTTGACTTTTGCCATTTCACAAAAATTTCCCAACTTCTCCAATGCATAACTTGCTCAATTTTTAAGATTTTCTCATGTTCTTGGACATTTTGGAAAGGTCTTTGAGTCATTTAACCAATGCCTTTGGTCCCATGTCATTTTGATTTTCCAATCTCAAGTTATGGCCTTTGACTTAAAGTCCCTTTTTGTTGACTTTTGAAAATGACCTATAATGTTGAAATTGATAACTTTTTGTGAGAGCATTTCTTGGACTTGAAGTATGAAGATGAGTTGTAGGAAATGTCTTTCTCTTCAAAATGAGCTTTGGATGGAATTTTTCTGATAATCCATGTGAAAGTTATGCCCTGGTCAATTTCAGTTGACTTTTTCAGCTGTCCAAATAAGGAAACTTTTGCATCTTGATGATTTTCTGAGCCAAATTTTGAGAATCATGATCAAGCATTGATCAAATGATGTTTGTGGCTTCAAAATGATATGTTGACCAAAAATTTGAACTTTTGACTGTCAAATGACCATTTTGCCCCTACAGTTGACTGTAGTGCAATTTAGGGTTTTGACTGTGCAATCTTGAGCTGAATGCCTTGAAACTTGATATGAGGATGCTTGACCATGTTTGTAAGCATATGAGACTTGATTGAGCCTTTGAACACTCCCTTTTCTTGATCAGACTCAAAACCCTAATTTTGGCTGTTTAGGAGGCCCTTGCACTGTGCAACCCTTGGGGAATTTTGTGACTTGCCTTGGCAATTTCTTGAAGAATATGGGAGGGCAAATTTTGGGGTACAACAGCTGCCCCTGTTAAATCTTCTTAGACCTGAGGATGCATATTGGCGGATGTGCCTTTCTTAATCCGAGGGTAGAAGATGATTGGACACTAGAGTGCCCAGAAATTTGCGCTCACATAGTGGCAGTGATGGTGAAATGGGCTTATAGATGCCATCTGGATGTTTGATTACGTAAGAGATTCCTTGGCGAGAACCTGTATACCTGCAAAACAGAAAATGAGTACATGACACGTTGCAGGAGCTGATTTTTAGATGCCTGGTATAGATGTGTCCTGACTGGTTACAGGAGCTGAGTCTGGAGCTTCAAACGGCGATGAAAGAACCAGGGATGGTTACTACCTTAGCATGAATGGTAAGAGAACCTTGGGCGACTTTAACTTCAACAACGCTCGTTGAGAAAAAATCTTGGGTGACTTTAACTTCAACAACGCTCGTTGAGAAAAAAATCTTGGATGTCTTCTACTGGGATAAGAATCAGGGAGATCTTAGGGTCGATCTGACTGAACCAGAGAGGGCCTTTGACTGGATAAGCATCAGGAAAATCTTAGGGTCGATTTAACTGAACCGGTCTAGGTCTTGAAATGTCTTCAACTGGATAAGCATCAGGGAGATCTTAGGGTCGATCTGACTGAACCAGAGAGGCCTTTGACTGGGTAAGAATCAGGAAAATCTTAGGGTCGACTTAACTGAACCGGTCTAGGTCTTGAAATGTCTTCAACTGGATAAGCATCAGGGAGATCTTAGGGTCGATCTGACTGAACCAGAGAAGGCCTTTGACTGGATAAGCATCAGGAAAATCTTAGGGTCGATTTAACTGAACCGGACAAGGTCTTGAAATATCTTCAACTGGATAAGCATCAGGGAGATCTTAGGGTCGATCTGACTGAACCAAGAGAAGGCCTTTGACTGGATAAGCATCAGGAAAATCTTAGGGTCGATTTAACTGAACCGGACAAGGTCTTGAAATATCTTCAACTGGATAAGCATCAGGGAGATCTTAGGGTCGATCTGACTGAACCAAGAGAAGGCCTTTGACTGGATAAGCATCAGGAAAATCTTAGGGTCGATTTAATTGAACCGGACAAGGTCTTGAAATATCTTCAACTGGATAAGCATCAGGGAGATCTTAGGGTCGATTTGACTGAACCAGAGAAGGCCTTTGACTGGATAAGCATCAGGAAAATCTTAGGGTCGATTTAACTGAACCGGACAAGGTCTTGAAATATCTTCAACTGGATAAGCATCAGGGAGATCTTAGGGTCGATCTGACTGAACCAAGAGAAGGACTTGGAATATCTTCAACTGGAATAAGTGTCAGAACGTCGCCATATCTGGTTTACATCTGGACTATATCTGGAAGGAAATCTGGAAGCAGTATCAGAACGTCACCATATCTGGTTTACATCTGAAACTATATCTAGAAGGATATCTGGAAGCAGCATCAGAACGTCACCATCTCTGGGTCATATCTGAAACTATATCTAGAAGGAAATCTGGAAGCAGTATCAGAACGTCACCATATCTGGGTCATATCTGAAACTATATCTAGAAGGATATCTGGAAGCAGTATCAGAACGTCACCATCATCTGGGTCATATCTGAAACTATATCTAGAAGGATATCTGGAAGCAGTATCAGAACGTCACCATCATCTGGGTCATATCTGAAACTATATCTAGAAGGATATCTGGAAGCAGTATCAGAACGTCACCATCATCTGGATCATATCTGAAACTATATCTAGAAGGAATATTTGGAAGCAGTATCAGAACGTCACCATATCTGGGTCATATCTGAAACTATATCTAGAAAGAATTGTGTTAGTTGATAGTAATCATTTTTGTATTGATCTTTTTCCTGAAAAGGAAAAACATAATTGTATGCAAAATCATGATGCATGAACTGTATGTCTTCAAAATTAATGAGATTCGTGCCATATGATGCATATACATGCTACAATGTACGAAGATATGATGTTTATGACTGTATTTTTGTCTAAGAAAATAAATCCTTGACGGGTGCCGGGAAGTCGTATCCTGGGCTGATGTTGAAGAATAGTTTTTTTTGCCTCCGCTGGGGATGATAGTTGCAAGTATACCGGTGGGAGAAGATAACTCCGTTGGGGAATAAACTTGGCAAATGACGGATTCTGCGGGGAGAAAAGATACTCTAGTGACCATGCTGAGAAGTAATACTCTATGGAAAGAGAGATGCCTTGCTGATTGTTAATAGTAACCTGCTGAGGATATCCTTGTTGTTGGAAGTGTCGATAGACTTCGCTGGGGATAGGAAGACTTTGTCGACGATGCTCTTTCCGTGGCTTTTGGCTGAGGATAACCCAGTTATATCCTGTTAAGGAAATAACTCTTTGAATAAAGCCGGGAGACGCGTTCGTGTTCTGCGAGGGGATAAGCTTCCAGAATCTACTGGGGATAAGCTTATTGCTTGGGGATATGGATTCCAATTTTTCTTGGGGAAACTGGATTGGACTCTCTCGGGGGAGTATTGAACTGTATTGGTTATGTTCTTCAACGGAACTTACCCTGATGCCTTGAAGGATAGAACAATCAGACTGCTTAGACCACTCTTCATTGCCCCTGTTTCTATGGGGGAGGAAGACCTATGAGGTGCTGATTGTTGTTGACGGGCGAACCTTCTTCTGGTAGGCAGGTGACAAGATGGCAGGACATAGTCGTACACTTTGATCCCTAATTTTTTCTGCTTGGACCGCCCTTTCGGGTTTTCAGTCCACCGGGATACCCATTTTTGCTCAAGCCGCCTTTTCAGGTTTTCGACTTGCCGGGTGTACAGATTTTTTTTCATTTCATCCCTTCATTTTGCCCGAACCCTTTTGGTTCGCCGGGAAGCCCTTATTTTTGCCTAGGTGTGTCAACCTAGCGGGTCTTTGATTATGCGTAGTATATTTTTTTTTCGACTATGTCCGCTCTCTCAGAATATAGGGAGTTGCCCCTGTTAGAATTTGTGTTGTCATGCCACCAGAAGATGTTTGATCAGGCAAGATTCGTTGTTGAGATGCCCCAAGAGATTCAGGCAGAGATTTGTCCCCAGGCTATTTGGCCTTTGAGAGATTCTCCGAATCTTGGTTGGGCTGCCCCAGATGGTAGACCATGATCATGCCGTGCCCCTTGATTGGAGATACTCTTGTTCATTAGACTTTCGTCATGCGAATTTCTATGCTGTTCAAACAAAAAGTCATATGCAAACAAAGTTATGTTAAAAATGCAAAGCTTATGTCTGTCTCGAAGATTTTGAAAATGCATTCTTTTTCATAAAACAAGTAAATGTTTGTAAAAACATGATGTCAACTCCGTATTTACCGTAGGCCTTAAGGAGTCAGGATACCTTTCGTAACAGTATGCTTTCAAACTAACCCATGCTTCAGCTAGGACTTTTAAGGGTTATAACGTGGCCTGGTTCACGGTTTAAGAAACAAAGGATAAAGGCTCAAATTATTTGTACCCACCCGCTCTTCGTGATGTTCTCCAAACCTAAACTCAGTTGATCATACGTTAGACCTAGTTTGAGTCTTTGTTCTGATTTTCCAGTGATGGTTCAGATATTGATGATTTATTCTGAATAGGCAGTCATCATTTTTTGTCGAGGGTTTGTGGGACCTCTTTCTTTTTGATTTTGTTATCCCTATTTTTTGCCTGAACTGTTTCCTTTTTTGGAATTACAGTCAGCGGGATGCCCCAGTTTTGTAAGTCTTCTTCGTTGGCTTTGACTTTTTGGGCTTTTCATTTATGATTTTTTTGTTGATAATGACTGCCTGTCCTCATGATTATTCGGAACCATCACTGTCTTTCTTCGTTTTGTAAGGATCTCTTTTTGGTGCCATTCGTTATGCACTCGGATCAACTGAGAGACTACCCTGCCCCAGGTTATGATTGAGGGTTTTGATTTTCGAAAATAAAAACTCCTACTTCTTTGGCTCAGAGGGGTTGACGAGGGATTATCATCCTTATAACTCCAGTGTTTAGGGATTGAAACAATGCCTGTACCTCACCAGCGGGGTCTGTTCAAAAGCATACTGTAGCGATCGTGGTATCGTTTTCGTCATCCTCCCTCAAGAGGCTCAGAATTATTAACCAAGAGTTGATCATCAGAAAAAATATGAAAAGAATTTTGAATATAATGAAAACAATTGTATTAATTCCCAAAACAGACGTATGCGATGCATTAATAGAATAAAAGAGTTTGCTATGACAGTAATTGTTTGTATAAGCAAAGAAAAATACAACTCAAAAATTCAAATAAACAAAGGCTTCAACGATTGGGTAACGGAGCAGTGATTATGTTCGGAGTCTCTGGCACTTCAAACTGAATCTCTCCGGCGTCAATCATATCTTGGATCTTGTTCTTGAGAGGCCAGCAGTTGTCTGTAGTATGCCCCGGGCTATCAGAATGATACGCGCACCTATCATTGGGATGATAGTTGGGAGCAGAAGTGTTCGGATTCCGGAGAGGAGCCCTTAAGGTGATCAGCCCTGCCTTCAACATTTGTTGCAGTGCTTGATCCAGCGACATGTTGAGTTTGGTATACTGTCGTTTCTCCTTTCGCTGTTGCCCCTGTCCTTGTTGAGCAGGTCCAGGATTAGAGATCTGGATTGCCCCTACCTCATGACGGCTCTTTTTACCGTGCACAACATTGGATTCTTTCTTTCCCTGATGAGGCTTTTTATCAGAAGGTGTAGCCTCTTGAATCTTCCCAGACCGGATACCAGCTTCTATTCGCTCTCCAGTCAAGATAAGATCTGTGAATCCAGCAGACGAATTCCCAATTAGGTGGTTGTAGAACGGACCAGACAGGGTCCCCAAGAACATATCAACAAGTTCCCGATCGGTCAGAGGTGTCTGTACCCTTCCAGCAAGATCCCTCCATTTCTGCGCATATTCTTTAAAACCTTCACTTGATCCTAACGACATACCCTGGAGTTGGGTACGCGTAGGGGCAAGGTCGGCATTATATTGACACTGCTTGTAGAAAGCAGTAGCCAACTCGTCCCAGTTACGAACTTTGGTCCCATCTAGCTGATAGAACCATTCGAGATGAGTCCCTGAAAGACTCTCCTGGAAGAAGTGGATCCATAAATTCTTGTCCACCGTATATGGCTGAATCTTCCGAACATAGGACCTTAGATGCAGCTTGGGGCAAGACGCCCCGTCATACTTAGTAAAGGATGGTGCTTTGAACTTCCGAGGAATAACCACACCAGTTGACAAACCCAAATCTCCAAGATCCAGCCCAGGTACCTGTTGGATCTCCATAGCATTCAGCCTATCCTCCAACTGTTTGTACTTGTCCTCAGCCGGAGGGTACTGTTCGTCGTCGAAATCTGTTTCATTGTCAGAGACCTCTGGACTGGGCACCCTTTCCTCTTGATGATTGCTTTTTCCCACAGATGGAGTTGTCCTCTCAGTTTCACTTTGCGGTGTATTCCCAGATCTGCGTCTAGGGCTGAACAAAACAGTCCTCTTCTTCTTCTTGTCCTTCTTCAAGAGCAAAGCCTTCAGATCTTGCTGCCCTTGGGTCAAATTCATTATCAACCCTTGGAATTGGGCGTTCTGAGCCTGGAGGTCCTTGATAGTCTGCTCGGCTGATGATTCAGGATTCATGACGATCGGCTGAAATAAACAGCGGAGAAAGGTAAGCAACCTGTCAAAGGGATACCTGCAATGCAATGAGATGTATGACATGCATGTAATGTTTTCAAGGACCTCGCGGGGTAAACAGAGAACTTGTTAGAGTTGGAAACTGGTAACTTGATTGAAAGAACTTCATGTTGTTGAGAGTCCTTCCTCAAGGGTCAAAGGCTCACCATATCCAGTGGGTCATAGCCCCTGACAACCTTGGCTAGAGGAAAATAAATCCTCCTTGCCCCTTGCTGGGATAGTTGGTTCATCATGATCTGCATCACAAGCCCTTGAGATCCTTGAAATGGGTTAGGATGTATGCAATGGTATGATGTCATGCTATGCATGGGGTGATGTAGGTAAACCCTGTTATGAGTCCCAATTAAGGACTATAAACAGACCCTGCAAGAAATTCAGTATACTTTGTTATGAGTCCCAATTAAGGACTATAAACAAAACCTGCAAGTGATCTAGTAAACCCTGTTATGAGTCCCAATTAAGGACTATAAACAAAACCTGCAAGAAATTTGGTAAACCCTGTCATGAGTCCTAGTTAAGGACTATAAACAACACCTGCAAGAAATTTGGTAAACCCTGTCATGAGTCCTAGTTAAGGACTATAAACAAGACCTGCAAGAAACTTAGTACCCTGTTATGAGTCCCAATTAAGGACTATAAACAAGACCTGCAAGAAACAAGTGTCAGGTAACAAGCACGCAGATAGTCAAGTACGAAGGCACACAAGTCACACAAAAGAGCCCTTAGGGTTTAAGGCCAGCAAGAGGTCTAGGTAGTACCCTCTTGAAGTTGGTGGGTCCAACCTGTCCTAATCAAAGTAACCGGGTTCTAAGGTTCCCAATATCACGGGATTGCTTTCATTGTTCATCGTTTCGATTTAGCCACTGAACTGGCGACCGAAATATTCCAGGAAAGCAACCCTCAATTGGGTGTAGTATCGAGTATCAACCAACCTCGGACTGCACCAAAGTCAGTTATCTCACTACCCTAAAGAGGCCAAGATGGTTCAATTAAGGTTCCTAAGGTCTGTTGATGCTTCATGACACCACATGGAGGCCCCGTACTCTCCTTGACTGAACTCAAGGGTTACCGGTACACACCAAAGTGCCACATCAACGTAGCAGACTGTTTCAACCATGTCGGTATACCCCGCACAGTTCCCTCACAGCCTTGTTGCTACTTTCTAAGAAGGGTATCCCCCAGATCCGGGTTAGGATCTATTAGAACAGTGTTAGTTCGCTATTACTGCTGGTCAGGCCGACGATAATTCTATTCTGATATTGCTATGTGCGCCACTAGAGCTTTGATCATATGCTTTGAGCCGAGTCGATGAGTTTGAATATTCATTCGTGTACGTATGCCATGTAGATTGAAAAGGGAGAAGCCCTAACTGGGGGAGTCTAAATAGCACACCAGATGGATCATTCAATAGAAAGCCGAAGGCGAAGAGTTAACACCTCCAAAGGGCTGGGTGAGAGAAAGCGTCCTTTGTTGATACTTAGTTTACACCGCCACCTACTGAAATGGATTAATAAACGTTGCTTTCTATTGCTTGTAGCGGCGTTGCTTCCTTTTGTTCACCGCATGAAATCTTGAGAAAGAAGGCCTTGTGGGGCATCTCCAGCAGCGCCAAAGAAGGAAGAAGTAAAGTGGGCGAACGAGAATCAGATAAATCAGAGTGTAGTAACCGCATTTCTTACAGCTGTAACCTTTCCCTATCGGTCGATCATCCGAGCATCCGATTCAATCCTCTCCTTTCAGTGATCTCATACCTCTTCGCTTAGCTCGAGTGATTTAATACCATAGCTACTAAGTGATGGAATATCGTTGCTTACGAGGACAAAAGGCCTGATAGGGAGAAGAATGTGAAATCGCTTGCTCGCAAGAGGAAGGAATGATTAGCTCAAGCCTATAGTATAGCGTTAGGGCACCTCACTCGGGGATTTTACCGATTGAAGCTTGCTTGTTAGAAGCTTTGGAAGTTTACTTGTTGCTTGTTGGCTCACTAATAGGGTCACGAACGGTAAGAAGATAAAGAATAGTTCCGATTATTCTGATTCTGCAACTGTAATCAATTCTATTCTATTTAGCTTTTCATTCAAGTCTATTGGCAGTTCATTCTCTCTTGGCTCTCCGGAATATTCATTCAACATGTTGCCCTAGGTAGAATGGGAAAGGACTCTGTGAACGGATCGCCCAGGAGATGGTGATAAAGTTTATTTAGCAATAAAAGGGAAGTGACCTTTACTAAACAAGCAACAGACTGACTACTTACTAAGGATCCGAAGGAGAACAGTAAGCGATGGAATTGATTACTAAGCTGAATAGAAAGTCATTCGATACCTTCGCTTACAGAAAGATAAATAGTTAAATTTAAATAAAGGAACTATTCTTTATCTTCTTACTCAGGAGCTACCAGCACCCTATTTTTTTGAGACTGATTACCGAGTCTTCTATTCCTGTAAGGGGGAGTGGAGTGAGTTCATAGAGCGAGGTAGCCCCGCAGGGAACCCGGATAAATTAATCTATAGCTCAAGTGAAGTGACCAAAGAAGCAAGACTAAGCGCAAAAACAGAGATCGAAAACCCAGGACCAAAGTGTTTTCGTGTTATTAGCGTCTAGGCCGAAAAACTCGTGGCTAAGGTCCATGCACACTAGTTCAACGCGCTCACGTAAAACACACGAACTGAACTAGCAAGATTAGGGTTTGGTTTTTAAGACGGCGCAGACTCAAGGAAGAAGTTTGCTTCAAAGCTAGAAAGGCTTAATAAGCGCATCTCCAGTACACTGAGCTTACACCTTATAAATTTTCAGCACATTTTTACGAACATTATTATTTATTATATTTTCATAAGTAGTAAAGATTTACAACTAGGGCTTTTCCCATACCATACATGCAAACATAAAAAATAAAACCAAACAAAGATAGTTAGCATAGATAGGAGTCTATCTCCAGTAAGCATCCGGAGTAGATCTCAACTAAAAAAGACAAAGAACACCATACATTAAAACACACTACTTTACGTCTACAGACACTTATTTAAATCTTCTAGAAAGAGTCGACGGACCCTTTATGAAGCTTACGCACACATAGACAAACCAGCCACACAACTAAACACAACATTACAACAAAGTAAACAAACAACATATTAAGTTAAAAGAAAAGCAAAAACAAAGGACTTCTTAGTAGTTTCCCCCAGGTCTCCTGCGGATGATGGAGGCCGCCCTGATAAGCAGCAATTCACGCTCTCGGATGAGAACCCTCCTTTGTTCTTCCAGAGCGCGAATGTGGTCCCGGAGCTCTTGTATCCGCTTTACCAGGACCTCCTCCTCGACAGGAGGCATGTGCTCCCAGAAGGCAGCCAGGGTTTGCTCCTGCTGGAGCTTTGCGTTCTCTACATTAAGAATTGCTTGCTCAATTTGAAAAAGCGTTAAAGTGGTAACTGGTGGATCCATATCTATCTCCCCTTGCTTTGCCAAATAGAGAAAGCAGATTCTATTTATAGACGTGGGAAGCTCTAAGCGAAAAAAAAAGAGTCTTTCGTTTTTCGCGGGTATCGCCACGTGGCTTAATCCCGAAAACTCTTTCAGGAATATAACTTAATAATATAGCGCACATCAGAGAAGAGAGTAACCCCCTTTATAATATAATAAGAGAGGCCCCCTGCGTCCTTTCTTCATAGATGGAGCAATCCTCACTCGACAGCTCGAAAGCGGATCAGTACAAACCCACGTGATCTGTATTCGCTTACGTACCAGGCGTGCTTCGTCGTACCCTGACTACTCCTCTTTCACTGGCTTCTACTTGTCTTTTACTGGCTTATTTGTACCCAGCTTCATGATTTAACTCCCCTCGGCCAATCGTCACTCGACAGCAGCTCCGTCCTAGCGTAGGCTGAAGAAGTAAAGCCTCTGCCTCTATCGCTTGATTGAAAGGATCAGACACTTTCCCCTACTTTTGACAGCAGAACGAATTATATTATTAATATAAGTAAGGTAAACTTGCTTTTGCCGATTGCACTCGGATAGCGGCCTGGGCCGTCCTGGAATGGTAAAAAATAAATTAGATGGACTGGACTTCGATGGGCTTTGTTTGGAAAGCCAGGAAAAGGTGGCATTTCCGGGCCAGGGCTGAAAATGGATCTGAATGCTAACATTGGGCTAACCTTCACTCCAATAGAATGGGGAAACGAGCAGAAGCATATTTTGTCTGCCATCCCTTAGGGCAAATCCGTGTTCATCACAAGCTCTGCTGGGACTGGTAAAACCCTATTGCTTGAGGAAATAAATTACTGAAAAAAATTACCAATATGTGGTTTTGTCATACAAAAAGATCCAATTTGTTTGGACTCGTTAGGTTTGGCCCATTACCTTGAGTGAGGCCGAACGTGTACACCTTTTGTTATGAAGATGTGATCTTATCCACCGATGGGTCTTGTTCTAAGCCCAACCCTCTCGTCTTAGGGTAGGATATCCAGAAACCTTAAATCACGGGAACTTCCCCTTTTTGGTAGACAGCCTATGTTGGGCTGACTAAGCCCACTATCCTACCTAATAGGGTCCCATCTTGTGTCGGGTTAAGGGCGCTTAGTGGAACCCTATTTCTTCACTTGTAGTCTAGGGCTTTGCTTGGCATTGGGCTTCGATATAGCTTGCTTTCCTGGTTTTGGATTAAACCTCTGCTCTCCTAATTCAGTCTATAGGCTTAGAATTTAGCCCAGAAAGACACCTTTCTTAGCATCCAATTGCTCGACTCGATGGGTACTTATAGTGGTTTGCCGGAGAAGCTCTTGTATTTCTTTAAGGAGTTGGTTAGTGGCATAGACACCTCTTAACTCTAAATCGAATATTCAAGAGACTAAAAAGATCGGGAATGCACATCTAAAAGGAGAGGAACTTAACTCGCAAAAAAGAAAAAGAGAAACGATAGACAGAAAGAGAAGGAATAGCGGGCAAAGCGATTCCAATGCTTAACGAATGGACCAATCCAAGACTTGGAATGCTACCAGAATCGACAGCAGCTCTTACCTTACTAGCACGATACCGAAATGGCCCTTAGCCGACTAAAGGCTACAAGACTGCTTCTACACCTACTACCCTCACTCTCAGATAAAGACAGAATGGACAAGAACTACTTTTACATCCTCAAGCTAGAAAGAGGATAGGCTATTGGGGCTTCCTGCGAATTCTGTGGAAGGTAACAAGACTGTAGAATATTCGAGGGACCACAAAAAGGGGAAGTCAACTGTTGCCTCTAAAAGGGCCCGGATACCGCCTAAACCAGTGCAAGGTTGTATTCCCAAGGAAGCTAGCATAGCAATAGGGAATCCATCTAGTATTGACTAAGGAAAGATGGTGCTGGGGGGTCCCACTAAGGTGAATGTTATTGAACCTTCTCATGCAAAAAAGCCATGCAAAGAATTCCTTCTACGTCCATTGCTACTGTAAGACCACCAACAGGGGGAGATGAGCAACATGTGGGGCCTACACACTTGGAACAGCCTCGCCAAGAGTCTGCACAGGCCCAGGAGTTAGGTTCTTTTATGGAGCTTTTAAAACACCAGTTGCAGTAGGAAGAGACCCCCTGACCCAGGGTAAAACATCTGTCCTTATCGCTTTATAGTGCCACAAGAAGTGACAGAGGTAGAGGGAGAGGTCAATTCTCACTAAACGTTCCTCTAGTAAGGCACCATCACCAGCGCACATGAGAAAAGGCCAAGGAGAAGGTGAGAGGAAGGTTCAAACACCAGGCTACACAGCCCTAAACTCAAGCAATGATTTATTGTAGCTATTGAGTTTAGTACACCGTACTCAAACCTATACCCACTCTCATACCCTACGGTAAGTGAAAGGAAGCAGTACATTCCACTTTTTAGGGAGGAGCTGAAAGATAGACCTTCCTCTTGAAACATGGGGTGAAGTATTGGGGAGTTACACAGCCACTGTTGGTCTTATATCCCTACCACCAAGACCAACAGCTGCGGATTCAATAGCATCGGCGAGAGAGATAATTCCTATTGAGTTAGCTTTCCTGGGGAAGAGGATATTCTATAAAGGCTATACCACGACCACCCCATAAGCTACAGCTTCCCCTGCCGGAGTTGTGCTTGGTGGAATTCACGCCTCAAATCATCACTTTCTCACCGACCTTTACCCATGCTAAACGTGTCCCAGTTTACTAACGAACCGGTGACGTAAAGCTTCTATTCTCAATTTATCCTTTCTTCCCCTCTGCAGCCTCACAGTTGTCTTTGATTTTATTGCCCATCGATAAAGCAATGACTCTTGGTGAGCCAATGAGCTCAAATCAAGCTAGAGAACTTCCTGAACCAGATAGTGTGACGGCGGAACTTATTGCTATCTATCAAATCCCAGAGTTTAGTTAAGAACCTCGTAGGCCGGGAATGCCATAAAGAAGCCTTTTCCTCTCGGTGTCAGTGTCAGCCAAGTTAGCATCGGCTTCCCCAAAGCCATAATTTTAAGCTGATGACATTGATGAGTGATCCAACAGTCTTGAGTGGTAGTTCTCAAAGGAGAAGGGATCCGAGGTACTAAGTAGCTATGGAATGAAGGCGAACTAAAAGATTTCTCCCATTCTCCTCCAGGCTCTCCTCTGACCACGAGTGGCGTACTCTGATATGAGTAGATCAGATCAGAGTACCGCGCCAATGTCGTTTAAGACAGCTGAGTTTGACAGACTCTGTACGGGAAGAAGGGCGGGGACACTCAGAAAATTATTCTTATTAATCACAGGTATGAGTTTTAGGGCGACGGGCCTACGCCTACTATTAGAAGTGCCCATCCTTCTCTCAGGTATTCTTTCGACCGCGTCTAAAAAAAGAAAAAACTTGACCTTTTTAAAGACATCCCTCGAGCTCCGCAGCTTTAACACCGGGTGGAAGTACGGTCAGATGAATAGAACCAATACTATCTCAGCGACTATAGGTCGGTTGACGGAAAGGAAGGAAGTTAAGTTTTCCCCTATCCTGTATGATTTAGAAAAGTAGGGTCTGTAGGCAAGTCTATTGACTTGTTACCATTTATCTCCGCCATTCAAAGAGAAAGACCCGGCGCATCTCTTCCCTCTTCGAGCCAACCGTTCACTTCCTCTAACGAGCGAGTCAACAAAGTTAACCACTTACTACGTTCTTTCAGAACCTGAGATTCCATGAAATAAAATAATGATCCTCAGGAGCAAGAAGATGCTCCCAAGCGACCCCGGGGATCCAGCTCACTATCCGCCGTTATCCCTTTCCATTCCTACCCTATTCTCCATTCTTATTAGGCAGTCGCCATCACAATCGGAGTTAAGTTCCTCCTTCTCGCAATTAGAATCTAACTCGGAACCGTAAATCTCAACTGGAAGACTATTTGACATGGAAGAGTCACTGCCTAGGCGTACAAAAATATCCTTATTGTGGTATGCTCCTATATCATCCTACTGATCTTTTTTCGACAGCGCACTGACGGTGATATGCCTTTAACTTTTTGAAATGATACGCCACGACTGGAAAGGGGCTTGCTAAAGCCCATAGGCCTGTGCATACGTGAGGAATGTATTCTTTCTTTCTCAGGCGGGGCTCCGAAGTTGCCGAAAATCGTCCGCTATTAGATAGATGCGCCTTATCCGGTCTTTGCGGAATAACCGCAGTTGGTGGTTTAGTAAGGGCATTAGGAAAAGGCGTAACCGCTGTTTGAGAGATAACTAGTTACTTTATTACCTAAAGTTCACTTATTTGTAGCCTACCACTAGCTTTTTCTTTTTTGGAGGAAGCTAAGCCAAGTCCAAGATTATGCTGTAAGGCATCGATTTCCGGCTGATTGCCTTCTGCAAAGGTCTCATATTCTTTGACAGATTCTCTATAAAGAGTACGGTACGGATGAGAAGAACAGATAAGGGTCTTGCCCGATCTTCCCTTTACAGGTAGGATATGTGTTCGATAGGAACGTCCTAAAAATGTGGGGCGCGTTCCGTCTATATCAGTTAATATGCTGCTGGAGTTGGATTCTTTGAGCTTTTAAACAATAGATACATGGGGGTTTTAATAACGCCAGATCGGCACATCAATAGCAGCAGACGCAGAGGAAGAAATCCTTGCTCTTCGGGCTAAGATGCTGACTTTGCCGTGGAAAGAGTAATGAGAGGAAAGCCTTGACCTTCCCTTGTTCTACCCTTCGAACTCGGAGATTGAAAGGTGATTGAAGAAGATCACTCTATGCAGCGACAGAGGCAAGATCTCTATATGTTGATAGGACTGAGTCCCCCTTTAGAGATAGGGGGAGAGATAAAGCAATCGGCAGGGAGGCATTACTCCCACACGGAAAAAAAACGTGCAACCAACCTTTCCTTCCTCCTCTTCTGGGCATGTCTTACTAGTGTAATCAGTCCCTTGCTTTCCTTCCCCGCTGTCACTTCGCTGGAAAGAAGTTCCTTCTAATTAGATAAGGGATATGCTTTTGTAATAGCAATTGGATGCTTTCTCAACACGGATTCCAAGGCTTATTCACCATCAAGCGCGGTAAGAGCTGCTATTTACTCAAGAGCGGCTAGTCTTGCAGCGGCAACTGCTTGAGCTCCTACTCTCACTGCGGTTACGAAGACAGCAAAGGGATATTGAAAAGAGGGAGCACAAGAGCTCTGAGTCATCCAACAAGGCTTACTGGAAAAGACTAGAATAGTAAGGTCATCAGTCCCAGAGCCTATGAGTGCTATGCAAACAGCACTGATTCACCAGAAAGACCGTGACGGTTCATGTCCAGCTCCTTCTATTCTATAGTTCCTTCCCCCTTTCCTTCACCACCAGCTGGAGTGCAGTCTTCGCCGGTCTCAAGGTTATCAAAAAGACAAGACCGATAACGTGGCTACGAGCTCTTTCCTTACTCAGACAGACCCCAACCCCAAGCGGGCACGGTGACAAGACTTTGATGCGGGGTTCGGAAGATAGGCTTGCAACGGATTCAACCGATCGATTCCCCGTGGCATATAAAGATTGG